>OZ024756.1:42715378-43232444 GCA_964016885.1 Eledone cirrhosa
ATGGGTTTTATCTCAATTGATGCTCAACCCTGTTGGAAAATAAGCAAAACAGTTGTCAGATATGTTGTCTCTACTGCCACACACTGTAATAAACAACCTTTAATTTAGTCTCTGTCTTATCCTATATATATATATATATGGGTATCTATGAAAGCATGGAAAAGCCGTCGTAAAAACGATGATGCTGATTTCATGACTTTACTCAAATTCATGGTGCTAATAGATTCATTGACTGAGCTGTTTTTTCACACACACCTTCTATGTATATTTAACATGTGGAGGTTATAACACTTTCCTTTGGCTGAATAGCATCTGGATGTTAAAACACCTGCCAAGGGCTGGATATCACATGGGTGTTAAGTGTTCAAAAGAGAAGAGTGTGCTGGTATGGACATGTGATATGTATACCATTGGGTGAAAAAGTGCCAAGAAATCCCAGTCGAAGAAAGCTGCAGTAAAGGTAGACCAAGGACAAGCTAAGCAGAGGTGATTAGAGCTAATGACAATTGAAGAGAAAAATAAAACATACAGCAAGACATGTTTTTAAGGGAACAACTTAAAACAAGAAGTTAAAATTAACAAAATTGTTTAAGACTAGTGGTTTTAATTATATTTTCTTGTTTTAATGTTCTATATGATGTGGTAAGTGGTAACTAAATAATTGACATCAGGAAGGGCA
The DNA here is from genome assembly GCA_964016885.1 of Eledone cirrhosa. Taxonomy (NCBI): domain Eukaryota; kingdom Metazoa; phylum Mollusca; class Cephalopoda; order Octopoda; family Eledonidae; genus Eledone; species Eledone cirrhosa. The sequence goes on from OZ024756.1 coordinate 42,716,058, forward strand.
TCTGGATGTAAAACATTGTCACAAAACATCACATACAAACACTGATAGATGGAAAAGTCAACATAAAAACGATAATGTACTTACATTTCCTCTCTCTTCACAAAACTTCTAATTAAAAAACTGTAGTTATATTTATATTAAATTAATCTGAAATCATTACAGCTTGTTAGAGAAAAATATTTAAATCTGAAAGTTGTATATTACTAACCTGTTGACTCCTTTAACTGGTAAATAACAAAGAACTAAATAAAAAAAAAGACAAGTACGTTAAATGCTATAACTCCAAGGTTGATACCAGCAGTAGTTCCACGACTTGATTCACCAGCTATCAAGATAGAAAATATGAGCAATATGTTTATTTCTAATATAGCCACATGATTTCAAATTTGGTGGGAAGGTTATAGTTGATTATATGAACCCCAGTATTTCACTGGTACTTTATTTTATCAATCCCAGAAAGGTGAAAAACCAAGTTGTCCTCAACAGGATTTAAACTCAGAAAGTATAGAAGCAGGACAAATACCACAAAGCATTTTGTCCAACGTTCTAACAACAGAAATAATAATAATTTCTAACATTTCAAATAACTAGCAGAAAAACCACCCTTCGGGTAGTTTTCTGCTAGCTTGTGTAGTGTGCATATTGATATTTTATGCAAATATATATACATGTAGATATACGTCAAATAAAATCTTAATTGACAATATTAACAGAAATTGAAGAGAGACTGTGTTACACTCTCTTCAGTAATCAGTGAAGTAATCCATGATACATTTAAAAAAGACGATATTATATATAAACTCCATTATGGTGAAATTTAATGAAAACGGAAAAGGAGAAAATTAGCAACGGAAATATAAATGTTATGATATAACGATGCAAATATATGAATGTTTATATAAGTTACATTACATAGCTAATGGACACTAACTGGAAGTGTAGACATTTAAAGATTTTAAAAGAAGTAAATCTTAAAATAAGCAATCATTAATAATAAGAATATTTATATTTCATCAACAGATACGAAATCTAGTACATAAATTATGTAATATTCATTCATTATTTATTCAAAATAATCCAACTTATTTTACTAACGGGATACAAAAATATATTCAGGATACAGTCCCGCATTCCTCCCTTTATTATATTATGATTCTTGATACAGGGCCAATAATATAGAGGAAGAGGAAAGTCTATTTTCAACCCCAATATTTATCTGGTACTTTATTTTATTAATCACAGCTTTAACACTACGGACATCTCATCAGAATGTCTCAGGAAATAATCACTGGACTGATTTTATGGGGGCAAAACTAAATGGAGAGAGACCCAAGTGTAGACACCTAGCAAGATGTTTGGATAACATCCATGAGCTCAGCTGGTCTAGCTTGGAGATCCAGCCAAATCAGTTGGAAATAATTACTTCTGACATGAATACAACCTGCTAGATAGCATGCTTGAGAACTCTACCTCAACAACCCTCCCAGGAAGAAGTCGATGATGAAGAAGAAGAAGCATGGAGACTGATGGAGAGAAACAAGGAGAATGAGGTGGTGTGTGTGTGTGTGACAGTAAAATGTGTATCTCCTTTGTTCAATCTATGTTGGTATTGTAGTTCATATACTAAGGTTTCCAGCCAGTCATATTCATCATCACCATTACCATCATTCCACTCTAGTATGTGTTAGATTGGTTGCCTCATTAGAGGTAAGTTGGGTCAGGTGACCATGCCTTGCACATATAGAACTATTTCTGGCTTGGTTTCTACAGCTGGATGCCCTTCCTAATGCCCACCATATTTGTAGTGTGGTGGGTACCTTTTGTTGTGACTCCTACATGACCACTTTACAGTGTGGTGGGTACTTTTTGTTGTGACTCCTACATGACCACTTTACAGTGTGGTGAGTTCTTTTGGTTGTGACTCCTACATGACCACTTTACAGTGTGGTGAGTTCTTTTGGTTGTGACTCCTACATGACCACTTTATAGTGTGGTGGGTACCTTTTGGCTGTGGCTCCTACATGACCACTTTACAGTGTGGTGGGTACCTTTTGTTGTGGCTCCTACATGACCACTTTACAGTGTGGTAAGTACCTTTTGTTGTGGCTCCTACATGACCACTTTACAGTGTGGTGAGTACTTTTGGTTGTGACTCCTACATGACCACTTTATAGTGTGGTGGGTACCTTTTGGTTGTGACTCCTACATGACCACTTTATAGTGTGGTGGGTACCTTTTGGTTGTGACTCCTACATGACCACTTTATAGTGTGGTGGGTACCTTTTGGTTGTGACTCCTACATGACCACTTTATAGTGTGGTGGGTACCTTTTGGTTGTGACTCCTACATGACCACTTTATAGTGTGGTGGGTACCTTTTGGTTGTGGCTCCTACATGACCACTTTACAGTGTGGTAAGTACCTTTTGTTGTGGCTCCTACATGACCACTTTATAGTGTGGTGAGTTCTTTTGGTTGTGACTGCTACATGACCACTTTACAGTGTGGTTGGTACCTTTTGGTTGTGACTCCTACATGACCACTTTACAGTGTGGTGGGTACCTTTTGGTTGTGACTCCTACATGACCACTTTACAGTGTGGTGGGTACCTTTTGGTTGTGTCTGCTACATGACCACTTTACAGTGTAGTGGGTACCTTTTGGTTGTGTCTGCTACATGACCACTTTACAGTGTGTACTTGAAGAGTGTTGTTGTGTCACCTACAGCACCACATTGTTTTGAGTGGATGGTTGTGTATATGTAAGATGGGGAATGGAGAGCTGGCTCTAAGGTGAGACCTTAATTGTAGCTGTGATAATGAAGGTAGTAGAGTGGTTACAATGATGATGATGATGAACATGGTTGTAGTGGCAGTCATAGTGATAGTAGTTAAACTGATCAAGATTGTGAAAGTATAAATCCAAACACAAACACAGCAGTACAGGAATATGTACACACTTAATCAAATATATGAATAATTATGTATTTCAAACATATACATATTCTCACATGGAAACATACAATCATGCATATATACACACATGCATGTATTGATAGAGGCAGACATGTATATAAAAATAGGGAACCCCTCTCATCTATACATGCACACACATTCAGATATATATACACAGAAATGTAATACATAAAAGAAAATAATTTGCTTACTTTTTTCTGTAGGATAGACTAGAAAGGCTAGTTTCATTTTAAATGCTGAACAGGTGATGGTTATATTGGGGTAGTCATCAATTGTTACGTTGTAGTCAAACTGTGACTCTAATGAAACATAACAATTGTTAATTTTTGGAACATTCACAGTTTTTTTACTGACTTCTGTTTCGTTCCTTTGATGTGTTACACTCCATTTAAACTGGACAGACTTTTGCGAATTTGTGGCAACATTTGCACTACATCTGAAGGTAGATATCTGATTAAGTTGCAATTGTCAGACCACAGATTTTTCAGAGCAGATTTCACTGAAAAGATAAAATGTAAATCTTAGTAAAATAAATAATTGTTTCTACTTTTGACACAAGGCCAGCAATTACACAGTACATTACTGGTACTTTATTTTATCGACCCCGTAAGGATGAAAGGCAAAGTTGACCTCGGCGGGATAATTTTCACATATATTGCAATACAATTTAGGAAATAAGGACACCAGTAGATAAAAATCAAGCTAATACAACCATGTACACTTTCATATATTTTACATACACACATCTAATGGTAACAAGAGCGAATGTATAAAAATACATGATTCGATCTCTTAACCCCTCCACACTTACATCTAACGTAAAACTGATACACATATATATATTTATGTTATATATATATATATATATATATATATATATATAACCAAAATCAGTTCTGTGAGAGCAAAACACGATCCTCCAACCTGGCTGTCTCACAACAGGATAGCACGTCCTACCCATGCTAGAGTGGAATATGGACCTTAAACAATGATAATGATGAGGATGATGGATGGAGCTTATATGGTCCAACAAGAGTGCTAAACATCGCTCCTTGTTTGGTCAATCACACACACACACACATATGTATATATTTTTTCAATACCTTTGCTAACCTAAACCTTAAAATTACTATAGATACGAATCTTACTAATACTAACTTTCTTGATATTAATCTTGATCTACATAATGCCTCTTTTAAACCTTATCATAAACCTAACGAGAATTTAAGATATATACACAAAGAGTCTTGCCACCCCCCTATAGTCTTTAAAAATCCTATTCCTAACATTAGCCGTAGGATTTCCACATTATCTTCGTCTCTAGACATTTTTAACAAATCCGCCCTCAGTAACAGCGGCTTCACTGAACGTATTAAATATTTACCTACTCCTCCCTCTAACACTAAACATAATAACAGGAAAAGAAAAATTATTTGGTTTACACCCCCTTCTCTCTAACTGCCAAAACTAATGTAGGAAGGAAATTCCTCGACCTCCTAGACAAACATTTTCCCCCTAATCATAGATATCATAAGATATTTAATAGAAATATAGTCAAAATCAGTTACTCTTGCTGTCCATCAATGAAGACTAAAATTACCAACTCTAATCGTACGAGAGTAAGTCCAAGATGCAGTTGCAGGAAGCCGGAAGAATGCCCATTACAGGGTAAATGTAATACCAAATCCATTGTGTATGAGGCCAAATTGACACCGATGATTAATAACCAGCCACACAGGAGTGAACGATATGTTGGCACGACTCAGGACAGATTCAAAACCAGGTATTATGTACATGTCACTTCTTTTAAACACCCTGAAAAAAGAACAGCAACGGCGCTTGCAAATAAAGTGTGGGAATTCAAAGACAAAAATATTCCGTACACTATTGATTGGTCTATTTTAGATCATTCAAGAGAATACCAAAGGGACACAAAGAAATGTTCTTTGTGCACCACGGAAAAATTTAGAATTCTCCAAAACTTGAAAGCCACTTGCTCAACTCCAAGACCGATATCTTCAGATGTTGTCCACATCTGAAAACGCATCTACTTTTTAACTGGATTGATATTCCTACGATGACTCAACCACCTTGAGCTTCTTCTTTACTCCTTACGCCTTCCACTCACCACGAATATCATTACCCTATGAACTCATACTTCTTACCCATATATACTTTTTCTCCCTCATCTCCTTCTATACCTCTTTATATTTATTTTTTTCCTATTATTTAAAAAAATTTTCAGTTGACTTATAATCCCCCTACTTTCTACCTTACCCTTTACACATACACACCCACCACCTTTATCCTTTACTCAGTTCACTCTTTAACCAGATACTCTTATCTAGATCTCATTGCAAACCTTTTACAACACTTTTCCCTTATCTATTCTTAATAATTGTGTTTATTATTTCAAATTTACTTCCCCTTTGTCTTTACTTACCCACTAGGTTTTTATGTTCTCACATAGGGCTGTGTGCGGGCGCATTTGCAGACAGGCAGGCTCATGTGTACATACATTTATAGTATTTTGGTTATTTATTTGTACGTGTGTATGTATGTGTGTATGTGTGCGTGTATGTATATGTATGTATATATGTTTATATATATATATATATATATATATATATATATATATATATATGTGTGTGTATATATATATATGTATGTGTACGTATGTATGTGTGTGTGCGTGTGTATATATGTATATATGTATATACATATGTATGTATATATATATGTATATATATATGTATGTATATATATGTATATATATATATATATATATATATATATATATATATATATATATATATATATATATATATATATATATAAATGCGTGTGTATGTATTTGTATGTGTGTGTGTATATAATTATTTATGTGTATTGGTTTGTATATATATATTTATGTGTGAGTTTATTTATGTTTATATTATACCTAATTATGGTTCTATGTATGTGTTTACGTATATAGTTGTGTGTATGCGGTTGTATATATGCTTTGTTTTTTTCCATATAATCTTACGTATGGTTTTGTATGCGTGTGTTGATTTCTCATTACGTGCGAGTGCGCGCACGCATGTGTATACGTTTGTACGTAGGGTTTGTACCAATGCTCTTTTTTGTAGGGTTTATGTGTGTGTTACTATATTTGGTTGTATGCATGTTTTTATATACGTGTATATGCGTGTGTATGTGTACGTATGTTTATTTTATATTTTATATTTTTGTTTATGTATATATGTGTATATATGTATATATATATATATATATATATATATATATATGTGTGTGTGTGTGTATGTATATACACATACATTTGCGTATGTGTTTTTATACGTGTGGATGAGTATGTGCTTTTTTTTGTGTGTGCGTGTGTATTTACGTATGTTTGTATACATATATATATATATATATATATGTATACACACATACGTACATACACACGCATACACACACACACAAAAAAATGCATTTGTGTGTGTGTGCGTGTGTACGTACATATGTATATATATATATATATCTGTGTAGACGTTAAACGATGATGTATATATATACTTTATATATATATATTTATGTTTATGCAGACCTAGTGTATTTGTTAATTTTAATTGTTTTTCCCCCTCCTCTCACTGATCGTTGTTAAAACGTATCCTTTGTTTTTATTTTTTATTTTTGACTTTATATTTTTTTGTTCTTATTCATTTATTTATTTATTCTTATTACTTCATGTATATGTATGTGTACGTATTTTGTCCATGTAGGTAGATACATATACGTTTATGTGATAATGTTTACGTCTACGTACTTTTTAAGTATATGCGCATGGTTGAGTGTGTGTATGTTTATATATTTATTGTTTTTTTTATATATATATATGTATTCTTTTTCTTCTACTTCGCCCGTTGTTTCCTCAGCCTCACTTTCATATTTCTTATATTTTGTTTTCAAATCCATATTTAATAAAAACACCATGTTTTATTCATTCTGACGACTGGTAAATGAAACCACTGGTAAATGAAATAATTATCTTATGTTGTTTATTACATAACTAATAAGCTCTGTAGCCTACATAGAGCACTCTTTTTTCCTGTACCTTTCCGACGAAATTACTTCATTCACACACACATATATATATATATATATATATACATATGTATAGATTGAAGGATAGATAGATAGACATACACTTATGTTTCGTATTTCGACAATGTAGAACTTGTCATTCTGTTTAATTAACCATGATCTAATATTTTGTAGGAAAAACTCTCTACATTATGTAAGATGAATTGTCACAACAATAACTCTGATATCGTGGGCCATCTCCGAATCAAATATTTTCTCTATTATCTGTGTTTGCCGTAATTCCTTTATTAATTAACTAATTATGCAATCTGAACCTGATGATGTCGCCAGTGTCCTACGTAACCTGGCCATTGAAATATATACAGTATTTGGGGGTGGGAGGAAAGTGGGGGAGAATACTGGGGCGGTGGAAGCATTTCTTAATTGGGGGAGGGGGTCAATTTAGTTCTAGTGATTAGTTTAGCTGTTATCAAATATCAACCAGGATATAAAAAAAAAACTTAACAAAACTTAATAAAACTCCAATAAACACAACATGTATATAAAGTGTAGCCCATATACAAATAGATGTGTGTTTTGTAGTTTGGGGAGAAAAATATAATAATGGGGTAATTTTGTCTTACTTTGCTGGCTACTCCAACACATTCTCCATTCCATTCTATGGAACCGTAAAGTTACCTGTGCCTGGGCTACTACACTCCAGAGAAGGCTACCCCACATTGTCAGGGCCCGTATTATTGGGGGTAGTGATGTTATTACTGCACTAAATCATTTATTTTTCTAAATTTTCTCTCATTTTGAAAGTCATCTTAAATCTAAAGTAACTACTAGGGAGAGCTAGAGGGGGGAGGAGAGCTGGGGTGAGCTAGAGGGGGTAGGAGAGCTAGAGGGGGAGGAGAGCTAGAGGGAGGAGGAGAGCTAGGGGGAAGGAGAGCTAGAGGGGGGAGGAGAGCTAGAGGGGGAAGGAGAGCTGGGGGAGAGCAAGAGAGTGGGGGTAGAGGGGGAAGGAAAGAATGAATGGAAATAAGTGGGCGTGTGTTAGTGAAAGGTATACCGATAGTAAACTGCAATTAGAGAAGTGGACGAAAGGGAGTTTCTGAGGTGAGGTGGAGGGAATAAATGGAAATAAGTGGTTGCTATGCTCTGTTGTAGAACCTTGTGAGACATTTTAGTTGGATGTTCCCAACACCTACCTGACCTGATATGTACTTAACCCCTTTCTGAACAATATGACAATATAAAGATTTTTAGGTGTTTCCACGAGGGAATAACCTAGATATAACTGTCCATGGGTAAAATACGATTCTCTTGTATTCAATTCTACAACTTTGAAACTGAGTCTGAGCTTTATGTACGTTCATAGCAAAACTCTCTGACAGGGAACTGAAGTGTTGAGAATTGCAGCTCGGCAGAGGAAGGGATAAGAGAAATCTTGGGAATAAATGTATTTTCTCCTTGATGATTGCCTCCAAGAATGGTGACCTCTAGGAGATGGTTCGTCATCCCCTAGCTGTAAAACGTGTGCCATTGCTTAGAAGTAGTAGGTCCACATTTCTCAAAAGGATGAGGAAGTTCCAATATTTTATATTATATGTAGATATAGCTATATAGATATAGATAATTGTATATAAATATGTGTGTGAGTAAACCAACGTCCGAATCGTGTGTCTAATTCTGTATATCTGATTAAGTATTTACGTAAAGATTTATGTCTATGTAACTTACTAATGCGTAACGTACATAACGAATGAGAAAACACACATACACTCACAGACACACACTCATATACAACATGTGACATCGTCGTTATGTTATAAAATATCCATTTATTTATAGTAGATTATTTTAGATAAAGTGTTATATTGTTTTAATCTAAATGAAAATAAAATTATATCTTGTTACTCCCGGGGTCTAATACTATGTAAAATTTGATTTGATTTGGTCAAGCCGTTTGGGATTGCATAAAGAAAAGACAGACAAAGAATTTTATATATATATAGATATAAATTAATTATCAAAAAAGTTATTAGGTTTTTTAATGGCTTTGTTACTTTGGGGCCACGCTGTATATGAAAAATTGGAAATTTTTATAACTTTCAAACTTTTAAAAAGTTTCTTTCGTTCTGTGTGATCTGTAGAATTGACGTGACTTATTAGTGTCTAAGGAAATCTGGGGGAGAAAACACCTACAGAAAAACCCACAGAACCTGAAAAAAGACATTCAGACAGATATTTACAGTTATAGTTGACTAATATCGGATATCGCTTGGGACCGGAGGTGTAACTAGGTAAAATAGCATTTATGGCAAGCAATGAAATTCTGCCAAAACAACTGACACCCATCTTTCTTTTAGATAACCATAAAATCAGCTCAAAAATACCAATCACGCCGCCGTGCACAAACTCTTTATATATACACACATATATATATATATATATATATATATATATATGTATAATTGTTTCTACTTGTCACATGGCCAGCAATTATCCCAGTGTATTACTGGTACTTATTTTATCGACCCCGTAAGGATGAAAGGTAAAGTTAACCTCGGCCGGATTTGAATTCAGATCATAAATGGAGGTAACTCTATGCTTCAAAGCATGGCGCCCGACCCTCTACCGATACTGCCAATCCACCGAAATGGTTTCTAATTGGATGTAGTGTGTATAAGAGAAGGCTGTGTTGGTATGAACATGTGATGTCTATGGAAGGTAACAACAGAGAATCTCTTGGAAGAGGTAGATCTAAGGAAACATGGCAGGAAGTAGTGAAGACTGACCTTCAAAAGCCAGGACTAAAGGGAGTAGCCATATGCTGTACTGAAGACCTTCCTAATACTTTTTAATGAACAGAGAAGAGGTGTAGCCATTATCTTCAGACTAAAGACTTGTCACAAACACATTCAAACTGACTGACATTAATAACACATTATATTTTTAAATTCAGATATTATTTACATGACGAAATCCCACTCTAGTTAAAGGAAATAGTTAACTGATTTTATCAATATTTTAAAATACAGTTTTCAATGACACAATAACATTACTACTATTGATCTGTGGATTGGTAGTATCGGTAGAGAGTCGGACGCCATGCTTTACAACATAGTTACGTCCCTTTACGGTCTGAGTTCAAATGTAGCCGAGGTTAACTTTGCCTTTCATCCTTACGGGGTCGATAAAATAAAGTACCAGTAATGTACTGGGTATTTGCTGGCCTTGTGCTATTGATCTCAAACAGGTATTAATATAGAAAATTAGAAGACTAACAAGGGACGGAGCTGTTATTGATGAAAACTGTACCACATATATTTGGCTGGTAGGGCGAATATCTTACCTGGGCATATATTGAGAGGGAGGGGGTAGAGTGGGAGTGTGGGAGAAAGAGAGCGAGAGGGGGTGTAAAAGACAGAAAGAGCAACATGGGGAAAATTAAATTGTCTTTTGTCTTAACTTACCGCCTGAAGTGGAACGAGCCATCATCATCATCACCATAACTATTACCATAGTCCTCAACAGGTTGGGCAGAAATAAGCGCCGACTGCCCCCATCAACAGTTGTAATATAACAGCAAGACATACTTTGATCCAGGTAAAATATGAATTGTAACAGAAATAAAAATATATTTTACAATAGTTTTTCATATCTAATTAATGTCTGTGATGTAATAAAATTAATTAAAAGAAATGTACAAATTATAAGGTAATAAAACAGGTTAATCTAAACATAAATATTGTGTATATGTGAAGTTATGTGTGTATATATATATTCTAGTGCGGGTAAAATTCCCGAGATCCATGGACGAGTTCTCTCCAGCGGTCTCTGTCCCTCATTATCGCTGCCAGGTCCTGCGTCTCCAACAGACCAGTGTCTGATGCAGGAGGTTGAGACTGTCGATGAGTGTGGGGCTGAGAATGAATGAGACTAAAACAAAATATCTGGTAGAGAATGTTGAGAAGCCAGAGGGGATCACTAATGTATGCGGGAAGCCGATATAATTGGTTGAGGACTTCCTATATTTGGGAGCAAAGATTGGGAATACGGAAGATGATGTGGTTGAGAGGAAGAGCAAAGCCTGGGCGGCGTGCCACAGCTTGAGATCGGTGTGGAAGTCGGACCTTCGTAAAGACCTGAAAATCCGCCTCTTCATTGCTGTAGTGGAGTCTGTGCTGCTGTACGGGTCTGAGACTTGGACACCGACCAAGAAACTCACTCAGAAGGTGGATGGGTGCTACACGAGATTGCTGAGGATGGCTCTGAACATTAATCAGTATACACTGAGGATAAAAAACGCAGAGCTGTATGGGAGCCGCCCAAAAGTCAGCTCAAAAGTGACACAGAGGAGACTGAGGTTAGCTGGACATGCTCACCGACATCCAGAGTTAACATTGCACTGTGCTCCTGTGGGAGCCCCAACATGGACACACTGGAAGTGGAAGACCACGGTTAACGTATGTTGATATATATATATATCTATCTATCTATCTAAGGCGGGTAAAATTCCTGAGATCCATGGACGAGTTCTCTCCAGCGGTCTCTGTCCCTCATTATCGCTGCCATGTCCTGCGTCTCCAACAGACCAGTGTCTGTCCTTAGGGCATCAACATACGTTAACCTTGGTCTTCCTCTTTTAGTGTGTCCATGTAGGGGCTCCCAAAGGAGTACTGAGTGCAATGTCAACTCTGGATGTCGGTGAGCATGTCCAGCCAACCTCAGTCTCTTCTGTGTCACTTTTGAGCTGACTTTTGGGATATATATATATATGTGTGTGTGTGTAAATAGTAAACAGAAAGTAACAACACAATCGGTACAGTATATGGAAGGAATATATTAGGTTAACAAATAAAGTTGATTTTTCTTGTTTTCTTAAATCCCAGAATGAAAGTAGTTAAAATAATCCGTATGTGAATAAACAACACATATACCACATATATATTTCTCTAGAGTGGTGAGCGTGTATTAGAGAAAAATATATTTTGAAATGAAATCTAAAAACAAAAGAAGAACGACCAACTTTTAAAAATGGAACAAGTTGCAGGTAATATAGTAACAGGCTATTTTCCCTCAACTGACTTGACTTGAAAGTTAGTAGCAGCACAAATACACACTTACGTATGTAGCGTTCCAAATGTTATGATCAAAGAACGCCGTCTCATCATCTAACTCTCTGTAACAGAGTTTAGTTATTTTTTCTTTTTAAAACCACAATAAAATTTTCTCTCTCTTCCTTTCTTTCCCTCTCCTTATTGTCATGTAATTTTCCTTTTCCTCTCTCTCTTGACATATCTTTCTTTTTCTCCATATTCCCAACCCCCTCTCTCTCGTACACCATCTATTTCTCTTATCTTCGACTTTTACTCAAATTCTTTCTTCTCTCTCTCTTACATCATCTATTTTTCTCTCTGTCTCTCTCTTTCTCTTTCTCTCTCTCTTTTACTATCTCTTTCTCTCACATCCCCTCTCTTTCTCGTAATCATCCTCTACGTCCTTCTCTATAGAATGGAAAAAGAGAGATAATTCCAAAACAAAATGGCCAGATTGTTTTTAAATGATAACAGGAAAATAAATAACATTGAATTCCATATAAATTACTGTTTCGTTTCATTTTTCTTCTTTCATATTTCCACCAAAATTTTCAAAGATATTTATACATCTGTAAATTAATATATTGTCTGTAATTTTATGAAATTTTGTAATTACTATGAATTCGTTAGTTTTATATCGAATAATAATAATTGTTTTTACTTTTGGCACAAGACCAACAATTATTCAAGTTTATTACTGGTACTTTATTTTATAGACGTCGTAATGATGAAAGGCAAATTTAACCTCGGCGGGATAATAAATGATTCTTTTGCAAGCAAACCTCCCCAATACGCTATGTTTTTTTAGATGACAATCGTCATCCTTTTTTTTTTTTCTTTTTGTGGCTTGCCTTACTTATATATCAGGTGCTGCGTGTGAGGGTGCTTGGTTGCTCCAGCGCCTTAGCCACGCCATCACCATATTGTCTTGCCTCAAAAAGTATTAAGGGTGGTTCCGGCACTCCTTGAGGTTGTGACTGATTGACAAACTTAATGTTTGGGAGGGTCATGCTGCCAATTAAAAACACACACACGCATCTGTTGGTTTTCACTTCAATTTATTATGAATTATAAACACACAAAAACAAGGTGGTATAGGACAGAACAAAGGAGAGACACAAAATAACAAATGTTTCACTGAAGAGGTCACAGAATGTGTGACGAAAGACAATGTTTAGCGACTGTGCTTCATTTCCTTTTTTTTTTCTTTTTTTTTTTTACTTTCTATTATTCTATTATAGAGCTTTGACAATAAACAAATAAACAACCATCTGGTTATTAAACTAACCAATTGGTAGTTAATAATAAACTGAAGTGAAAACTAACAGGTGCATTTGTTTTTATTCGAAGCACGACTCTCTGAAAGTATAACATGACACACATATATATATATATATATATATATATATATATATATATATATCTAAGGCGGGTAAAATTCCCGAGATCCATGGACGAGTTCTCTCCAGCGGTCTCTGTCCCTCATTATCGCTGCCATGTATACTTTCAGAGAGTCATGCTTCGAATAAAAACAAATATATATATATATATATATATATATATATATATATATATATATATATATATATATATATATATATATATATATATATATAGAGAGAGAGAGAGAGAGAGAGATAGTGAGAGAGAGAGAGAGAGGGGGGAAGTGAGAGAGAGAATTATAGTATTATTCAATTTCCGTTAGTGTAATCAATTAATTGTAGTCGACAGTAATGGTAGTGGTGTTGTAGTTGTTGTTATCGTTGGTAGTGGTGTGGTAGTCAACAGCAGTGGTGGTGGTAGTGGTGTTGCTGTCGTTGATAGTGTGGTAGTCAACAGTAATGGTGGTGGTGGTGGTGTTGTAGATTTTCTTGTTGTTGTTACCACTGTTGTTCTTTTTGTTCCTGTATGGGTTTTATCTCAATTGATGCTCAACCCTGTTGGAAAATAAGCAAAACAGTTGTCAGATATGTTGTCTCTACTGCCACACACTGTAATAAACAACCTTTAATTTAGTCTCTGTCCTATATATATATATATATATATGGGTATCTATGAAAGCATGGAAAAGCCGTCGTAAAAACGATGATGCTGAATTCATGACTTTACTCAAATTCATGGTGCTAATAGTTTCATAGACTGAGCTGTTTTTTCACACACACCTTCTATGTATATTTAACATGTGGAGGTTATAACACTTTCCTTTGGCTGAATAGCATCTGGATGTTAAAACACCTGCCAAGGGCTGGATATCACATGGATGTTAAGTGTTCAAAAGAGACGACTGTGCTGGTATGGACATGTGATATGTATACTATTGGGTGAAAAAGTGCCAAGAAATCCCAGTTGAAGAAAGCTGCAGTAAAGGTAGACCAAGGACAAGCTAAGCAGAGGTGATGAGAGCTAATGACAATTGAAGAGAAAAATAAAACATACAGCAAGACATGTTTTTAAGGGAACAACTTAAAACAAGAAGTTAAAATTAACAAAATTGTTTAAGACTAGTGGTTTTAATTATATTTTCTTGTTTTAATGTTCTATATGATGTGGTAAGTGGTAACTAAATAATTGACATCAGGAAGGGCATCTGGATGTAAAACATTGTCACAAAACATCACATACAAACACTGATAGATGGAAAAGTGAACATAAAAACGATAATGTACTTATATTTCCTCTCTCTTCACAAAACTTCTAATTAAAAAACTGTAGTTATATTTATATTAAATTAATCTGAAATCATTACAGCTTGTTAGAGAAAAATATTTAAATCTGAAAGTTGTATATTACTAACCTGTTGACTCCTTTAACTGGTAAATAACAAAGAACTAAATAAAAAAAAGACAAGTACGTTAAATGCTATAACTCCAAGGTTGATACCAGCAATAGTTCCACGACTTGATTCACCTGTTATCAAGATAGAAAACATGAGCAATAAGTTTGTTTCTAATATAGCCACATGATTTCAAATTTGGTGGGAGGGTTATAGTTGATTATATGAACCCCAGTATTTCACTGGTACTTTATTTTATCAATCCCAGAAAGGTGAAAAACCAAGTTGTCCTCAACAGGATTTAAACTCAGAAAGTATAGAAGCAGGACAAATACCACAAAGCATTTTGTCCAACGTTCTAACAACAGTAATAATAATAATTTCTAACATTTTAAATAATTTTTTTATACAAGGCCAACAATATAGAGGAAGAGGAGAGTCTATTTTCAACTCCAATATTTAACTGGGACTTTATTTTATTAATCACAGCTTTGACACTAAGGACATTTCATCAGAATGTCTCAGGAAATAATCACTGAACAGATTTTATGGGGGCAAAACTAAACGGCAAGAGACCCAAGTGTAGACACCTAGCAAGATGTTTGGATAACATCCATGAGCTCAGCTGGTCTCACTTGGAGATCCAGCCAAATCAGTTGGAGATACAATGTGTCCTGGGTATTTTTTGTTGCGACACTTACATGACCAATTTACAGTGTGGATTGGATACTTTTGGTCGTTGCTCCTACACGACCACTTTACAGTGTGTGCTGGAAGCTTTTTGTTGTGACACTTACATTACCACTATACAGTGTAAGCTGAGAGCTTTTGTTGGGACACCTACATGACCACTTTACAGTGTGGGCTGGGTGCCTTTTACTAGGCACCAAAACACTCAACTAACAGTTTGGACTGGGCGTGTTTTGTTGTGACACCTATACGACATCTTTACACTGTGGACCTGGTACCTTTTATTATGTGTCACACCCGAACATTTTATAGGGTGGACTTGGTATGATTCTTCGTGTCATCAACACTACCATTTTCCAGGGTGGACTGTTTGCTTTTTGTCATGTCACCAGCATGACCACATTACTGTGTGGTCTAGGTGCTTGACTCGGTGATTTTTGTCAGGTCCAGCTTAGAGCATGTCCAGCTTTCCATGCTTGTATGAATGGGTTGGACAAGAGAGATGTATCAAATGTGTACAGTTGGGAGGGGATGTGTACAGTTGTGTATATGTAAGATGGGGATTGGAGACGTGAGTCTAAGGTGAGACCTTAATTGTGGCAGTGATAATGAAGGTGGTAGAGTGGTTACAATGATGATGATGAACATGGTTGTAGTGGCAGTCATAGATAGATTATAAAAGTATAAATCCAAACACAAACACAGCAGTACAGGAATATGTACACACTTAATCAAATATATGAATAAGTATGTATTTCAAACATATACATATTCTCACATGGAAACATACAATCATGCATATATACACACATGCATGTATTGATAGAGGCAGACATGTATTTAAAAATAGGGAATCCTTCTCATCTATACATACAGACACATGCAGATATAGTGATGCAGTGATATATATATATACACATACAGAAAGGTAATACATAAAAGCAAATAATTTACTTACTTTTATCTTTAATGTAGACTACAAAGTCAAGTTCCATTTTCAATACT
Source organism: Eledone cirrhosa (assembly GCA_964016885.1). Classification (NCBI taxonomy): domain Eukaryota; kingdom Metazoa; phylum Mollusca; class Cephalopoda; order Octopoda; family Eledonidae; genus Eledone; species Eledone cirrhosa. The sequence goes on from OZ024756.1 coordinate 42,732,674, forward strand.
GAACAGGTGATGGCTATATCGGGGTAGTCTTCAATTGTTACGTTGTAGTCAAACTGTGACTCTAATGAAACATAACAATTGTTAGTTTTTGGAACAAGCACAGATTTTTGACTGATTTCTGTTTCCTTACTTCCATGTATTACACTCCATTTAAACAGGACATGCTCTTCAGAATTGGGGACAAAATATAAATTACATCTGAAGGTAGATATCTGGTTAATTTTGTGGTTCTCAGTGTCAGACGTCAGATCTTTCATAAAAGATTTCACTGAAAAGATAAAATGTAAATCTTAGTAAAATAAATAATGAAATGAAATCTTGGCTGCTTTCATTGATACAAACAACTAAAATGTTGAATGGGGAGGTTGCTTCTGATAGGACACTCTGGAAGGCATGTGTGAGGACTCTGCCCTAACAATACTCTCATGTTGAGGAAGAGAAGCAGGGTAAATGCAATGAGGAACAACATCTATATGAAAATAACTACACACCCACTAATGACACTCAATCCAACAAAGGGGCCAACAAATTAAACCTAAGGGGATTCAGTAAGGGTAAACATACCACTAATGTCCTCTTCTTTGTGAGGGAAATGCAGGTAAAGTACCTAGCTAAACATAAGCCCCTCTACATGGCATTTGTTGACCTGAAGAAAGTATCTTACAAAGTTCTCTATTTCATAATCTGGTGGGCTGTTAGAAAAATAGGGGTAAGTTTCTTTTTCTAACAGCCTTTTTCTTTGCCTAGTTGACTTTATGACCTTTTACTTCTAGAGCATGAATTTGTTCTCTATTTCTGCCATAATTTCAGCTAATGAGGATTAGATAATCAGCATATAGGATTTCCCATGGGCAGCCAGTCTTACTATTCCGTTATAGCCTGCAAAATAATAATAAACAGGAGACGGCTATGAACAGACCCTTGAAGAACCCATATTTACACACTAAATTCCTCACTATAATAATTGTTAATACATGGCTTATACCACCCTCAAATAGAGAACAAATTCATGCTCTAGAAGTAAACGGTCATAAAGTCAAGTAGGCAAAGACTAACTTACTAGTAATTAGAAAGGAAAGACTAAATTTTTAGTAATTAGAAAGGAAAACAAGGTCCTGATAGCTTCAGGGAGTAGTCTTGCTTAATGTACAGGAGATGAATGAGTAGAAATTCTATCCTGTGTTCCAAATGATGACTATAGGTATACAAGTGATGTAATATGATCTCAGACAGCCTAGCAAAGATGTAGGTTTTATAAGTGGTTGATAAATAGGAGCAGTTAACAGTAAGGGCTCACGGACAACAAGCTCTATAGAGGACTCCATAGAAGTAGTTGATAGATTCTGTTACCTGTATGTGTTTGATGACTGTGTAATAGTAGTGTGCATGCAGGGCAAAGCTGTGAGAAAGACTGGGTATATAGGGTGCAGGTACAGTGTAGAGGAGAGGAGATTGCAGTGGTATGGACAAGTAAAGTTCATAGTGGCTGACAGCTGCGAAAAATGTGCAGGGTACTCAAAGTTGATGGCAGTTATGGAAGAGGAAATCTTGGGATGAAGTGATAAAAGCTAACCTTGCACATTTATAACTCTGAAAGGAAATGAAACAGGATCAACATCTCTGATGTTTTGTTATATAGCAAAAGACCTACCTTCTAATTACACACACACACTAGAGACAGACATTGGACACACAGTAGACAGACATTGAACACACACTAGAGACAGACATTGGACACACAGTAGACAGACATTGAACACACACTAGAGACAGACATTGGACACACAGTAGACAGACATTGAACACACACTAGAGACAAACATTGGACACACACCAGAGACAGACATTGGACACACACTAGAGACAGACATTGGACACACACTAGAGACAGACATTGGACACACACACTAGAGAGAAACATAACACTGACACAAAGACTCATACACACACTATAGAGAAACATTACATTACACACACACACTAGAGAGAGATATTACACATACACTGGAGAGAGACGTTACATACAAACAATCATACATACACATACACATACACACAGATACATACATGTGCACACATATATATATATATAATATAGATAACATTAAAAAACAATAATAAGTATTTCTAACTGAAATGAAACAACAACAAAAGTGATGACTAATGAGAAAATGGAATAAAACTTACTTTTTACAGACTTTGGTGGGGATTTACTCATATTTGTGGCACATTGAAAATATGTTGCATCTTCGCAATTAGGGTTATTTTTCCAACACTGATACTCTCCATTCCATCCGTTAACTGCTGGTATTTTACAGCCAAAACCAGGTTTAGCTAGTCCTTTCTGAAATACTTTTGTATCTTTGTCGTAATCCAATATTAAAACCTCAGTTTCATTTCGTAGGATTTTCAAGACAATTACAAAATTTAAGTCACCAATTACCTTACATGTTATCAATATTCTAGCTGATGATCCAACTTCAAATTCAGGTGTTATAGATTGGATATATACATCTGTATATAAAATATGGAAGAGGAGAAAATGATTAGACAAAGATTTATTAAAAAAATAACATATATAATGGCAAGTAGAGAAAAACTAAGACAGAGAAGAAAATAATAATAGAAAGAGAAGAGGAGGAAGAAAAAGAAAAAGAAAAAGAAAAAGAAAAAGAAAAAGAAAAAGAAAAAGAAAAAGAAAAAGAAAAAGAAAAAGAAAAAGAAAAAAGAAGAAGAAGAAGAAGAAGAAGAAGAAGAAGAAGAAGAAGAAGAAGAAACATGTAGACTGATGGAGAGAAACATGGAGAATGTGACAGTAAAATGTGTATCTTCTTTGTTAGATTGGTTGCCCCATTAGAGGTAAGTCGGGTCAGATGACCATGCCTTGCATATATAGAACTATTTCTGGCTTGGTTTCTACAACTGGATGCCCTTCCTAATGCCCACCATATTTGTAGTGTGGTGGGTACTTTTGGTTGTGACTCCTACATGACCACTTTACAGTGTGGTGGGTACTTTTGGTTGTGACTCCTACATGACCACTTTACAGTGTGTACTTGAAGAGTTTTGTTGTGACACCTACACAACCACTTTACAGTGTTGGCTGGGTGTTTTTTGTTGTGACACCTACATGACCACTGTAGTTATATATACAAGGTTGACTGGTAACTCTGAAGATATGTGCTAACATTTATTGCATTTATAGAAAATGTTTAATGTTTTATGTTGGCAATTGAAGATTCAATTATGCTAGGAATTTTGTAGATCCTTTCCAGTTATGACTTTTAGCATTAACACCAAACATCCTGCAAACATTAATATATGCTGTATGATACCTACATTACACATATAAATTGAACATAGCCGATATACGAATGTTCCTGTCGTACACACCCAACCATTATGGAACACATATTGCATTACAATTTAGGAAATAAGAACACCAATAGATAAAAATCAAGCTAATACAACCATGTACACTTTCATATATTTTACATACACACATCTAATGGTAACAAGAGCGAATGTATAAAAATACATGATTCGGTCCCTTAAAACCTCAACACTTACATCTAATGTAAAACTGATACACATATATATATATTTATGTTATATATATATATATATATATATATATATATATATATATATATATATATATATATATATATAACCAAAATCAGTTCTGTGAGAGCAAAACACGATCCTCCAACCTGGCTGTCTCACAACAGGATAGCACGTCCTACCCATGCTAGAGTGGAATATGGACGTTAAACAATGATAATGATGAGGATGATGGATGGAGCTTATATGGTCCAACAAGAGTGCTAAACATCGCTCCTTGTTTGGTCAAACACACACACACACACATGTGTGTGTGTATATATATATATATATATATATATAGAGAGAGAGAGAGAGAGAGAGAGAGAGAGAGAAATATATATATATATAGATAGATAGATAGATAGATAGATAGATAGATAGATAGATAGATAGATAGATAAGGATAGATAGTTAGACATACATTTATGTTTCGTGTTTCAACAATGAAGAACTTGTCATTCTGTTTAATTAACCATGATATAATATTTTGTAGGAAAAACTCTCTACATTATGCAGGATGAATTGTCACAACAATAACTGATATCGTGGGCCATCTCCGAATCAAATATTTTCTCTATTCTCTGTTTGCCGTACTTTCTTTATTGATTAACAAATTATGCAATCTGAACCTGATGATGTCGCCAGTGTCCTACGTAACCTGGCCATTGAAATATATATAGTATTTTTTTTTTTTTTTGCAACAATAAAACTCTAAAGGGATATCACCAGCCCAGCCTCCTGTAGCTTTAATCAAATTAATATATAGAGACAGTTGTAGTTTGCTTGAAGGATTGTTGAATAGGAAATGTAAACTGAAATAAGTTTGAAAGCCTTACAATGCATTGAAAATTAAAGGTGCCAAGATAGCGATAGTATTTTACCATAGCAAATTTAATTATACTAAATATTTTCGGGCTTAAAAACCCATTATCAAGGGAGGATCCGTATGAAGGTCTTCAAAGATCAGTCGGAGTTGAGCTGCTGTTTGGCTGGCAGATTTAATTTAAATGTAAGGAAAAGACGTTAAAAGTTCGAGTGTGCACGTTGTGAAATATGTGTGATAAAAAGTGTTTGATATATGCATGTGTGTGCGTGAATCTAAGTGTGTATGCTTAACGAGGACGTAGATTTAATTTAAAAGAATGAATCACATTATTTTGTGTCTCTTCTTTATTCTGCCCTACACCATCTGTTTTGTGAGTTGTGGCACATATATATATATTTGTACATTCATATGTACATGCATGTGCACATTTATATTTACATGCACAAAAAACTTCTTTTAACAACCTTAAACTTTTAACATCATTTCCCACTGGATTTTCTCTCTAGAGTTACGTTGAGTCATAACAAGTAGTGTAGAATGATGTAATAATGTAGATTTCATAGTCTGACTACGTAATGCATTGATCTCTCACGGGTAGAGTCGGATTTACCATTGTGCTTAGGTGTGCTTAAGCACGGGGCCCTGTTGGCCAGTGGGACCTTTCTTGCCTATGTAGGCCTACCGAGCCTACCTCTTTAAGGACCTAAGTAAGGGGCGTAATAACTTAACTAGCACAGGGCCACATTTGTCTTAAATCTGGTATGCGAAGTCTAAACGGCGATATAATCAAGCAAGTTGACGACTTCAAATACCTGGGTAGCTATATCGCCTCCACAGAATATGATGTTAACATCAGACTAGGAAAAGCCTGGGGAGCATTGAATGCAATGGAAAAGATATGGAAATCAAACCTGCCGGCCAAACTGAAAAGGAATTCCTTCAGAGCTGCTGTGGAGTCTGTGCTTGTTTATGGCTCTATCGTTTGGACGCTAACGTCGAAACTGGAGAAAAAGCTAGACGGGGCATACACACGTATGCTCCGCGCTGCTTTAAAAGTGTCTTGGATGGAACACCCAACAAATAAGGATCTCTATAAGGATCACCTATCAGCAGGTCAAATCTGGCACCAACAAGTATTAGTACACAAATTTAAAAGACTAACAACTTAGGAAAAAAAACAGAAATAGAGGCTTGCACTGTTACTGTAGAGATTGAACCACATATGTTTAGCTGATAAGGCATAAATTGAGGAGAGAGGGAGAGAATGTAGGGAGACAGGGAGAAGGGGAAAACAGAGAGAGTGTGTCTAGGAGAGAAAGAGGGTGAGAATACTGGGGCATTTCTGAATGGGGCGAGGGGTAAAGTTGGTCAATTTAGTTGTAGTGATTAGTTTAGCTGTTATCTAACTGATCTGATATTTTTGTACATCCCCGCCCAAACCTATGAAGATTTCTAGGTGTTTCCACGAGGGAATAACCTAGATATAACTGTCCATGGGTAAAATACGATTCTCTTGTATTCAATTCTACAACTTTGAAACTGAGTCTGAGCTTTATGTACGTTCATAGCAAAACTCTCTGACAGGGAACTGAAGTGTTGAGAATTGCAGCTCGGCAGAGGAAGAGATAAGAGAAATCTTGGGAATAAATGCATTTTCTCCTTGATGATTGCCTCCAAGAATGGTGACCTCTAGGAGATGGTTCGTCATCCCCTAGCTGTAAAACGTGTGCCATTGCTTAGAAGTAGCAGGTCCACATTTCTCAAAAGGATGAGGAAGTTCCAATATTTTATATTATATGTAGATATAGCTATATAGATATAGATAATTGTATATAAATATGTGTGTGAGTAAACCAACGTCCGAATCGTGTGTCTAATTCTGTATATCTGATTAAGTATTTACGTAAAGATTTGTGTCTATGTAACTTACTAATGCGTAACGTACATAACGAGCGAGCAAACACACATACACTCACAGACACACACTCATATACAACATGTGACATCGTCGTCGTGTTATAAAATATCCGTTTATTCATAGTAGATTATTTTAGATAAAGTGTTATATTGTTTTAATCTAAATAAAAATAAAAATTATATCTTGTTAATCCCGGGGTCTAATACTATGTAAAATTTGATTTGATTTGGTCAAGCCGTTTGGGATTGCATAAGGAAAAGACAGACAGACAAAGAATTTTATATATATAGATATAAATTAATTATCAAAAAGATTATTAGATTTTTAAATGGCTTTGTTACTTTGGGACCACGCTGTATATTGGAAATTGGAAATTTTCAAACTTTTTAAAAGTTTCTTTCGTTCTGTGTGATCTGTAGAATTGACGTGACTTATTAGCGTCTAAGGAAATCTGGGGGAGAAAACCCCTACAGAAAAATCCAGAGAGTCAGAAAAAAGGACAATCAGGCAGATATGTACTGTGATAGTTGACTAATATCTGACATCCCTTGGGACCGGGGGTGTAACTAGGTAAAATAGCATTTATGGCATGCAACGAAATTCTGCCAAAACAACTGACACCCATCTTTCTTTTAGATAACCATAAAATCAGCTCAAAAATACCAATCACGCCGCCGTGCACAAACTCTTATATATATATATATATATATATATATATATATATATATATATATATATATATATAACTATATATATATATGTATAATTGCTTCTACTTTTGGCACAAGGCCAGCAATTATCCCAGTGTATTACTGGTACTTTATTTTATCGACCCCGTAAGGATGAAAGGCAAAGTTAACCTCGGCGGGATTTGAACTCAGTCCGTAAAGGGACGTAACTGTGCTAATGGTTTCTAATTGGATATAGAGTGTATAAGAGAAGACTGTGTTGGTATGAACATGTGATATCTATGGAAGGTAACAACAGAGAATCTCCTGGAAGAGGTAGATCTAAGGAAACATGGCAGGAAGTAGTGAAGACTGACCTTCAAAAGCCACGACTGAAGGGAGTAGCCATATGCTGTACTGAAGACCTTCCTAATACTTTTTAATGAGCAGAAGAGGTGTAGCCATTATCTTCCGACTGAAGACTTGTCACAAACACATACAAACTGACTGACATTTATAACACACTACATTCTTAAATTCAAGCGTCAGACATCATGCTTTGCAACATAGAGTTATGACCCTTTATGTTCAAATACCGCCGAGCTTGGCTTTGCCTTTCATCCTTACGGGGTCGATAAAATAAGGTACCAGTAATGCACTGGGATAATTGCTGGCCTTGTGCCAAAAGTAAAAGCAATTATTACTATTGATCTCAAACAGGTATTAATATACAAAGTTAGAAGACTAACAAGGGACGGAACTGTAACTGATGAAAGCTGAACCATGTATATTTGGCTGGTAGGGCTAATGTCTTACCTGGGCATATATTGAGGGGGGAGGGATGAGGGGGGAGAGAGAGGTAGAGATGAGGGGGAGAGAGGAAGAAAGGAAAATAAAAGGGGGAAACAGAGTAATAATCGTTTCTGATTAAGGAACAAAGCCAGCAATTTTAGGGGTGAGGAAAATTTAATTAAATCGACCACAGGGCGTGACTGATACTTTATTTTATCGACCCTGTAAGGAGGAAAGGCAAAGCTAACCACGGCTGGATTTGAACTGAGAATGTAAAGGGTTATAACTCTATGTCGCGAAGTAGGGTGCCCGTCACTCTACCGATTACTGCTACTCCACTACCTGCGTGTAAGAGAGGAGGAAAGTGTATATAACAGAGAGAGAGAGAGAGAGAGAGAGAGAGAGAGAGAGAGAGAGAGAGAGAGAGAGGCGGAGTGTGTAAAAGACAGAGAGAGCAACATGGGGAAAATTAAATTGTCTTTTGTCTTAACTTACCGCCTGAAGTGGAACGAGCCATCATCATCATCACCATAACTATTACCATAGTCCTCAACAGGTTGGGCAGAAATAAGCGCCGACTGCCCCCATCAACAGTTGTAATATAACAGCAAGACATACTTTGATCCACGTAAAATATGAATTGTAACAGAAATAAAAAAAATATTTTACAATAGATTTTCTTGTCTAATTAATGTCTGTGGTGTAATAAAATTAATTAAAAGAAATGTACAAATTATAAGGTAATTAAACAGGTTAATCTAAACATAAATATTGTGTATATGTGAAGTTTATATATATATATATATATATATATATATTAGTGTGTGTGTGTGTGTGTGTGCAAAAAGTAAACAGAAGTAACATCACAATCGGTACAGTATATGGAAGGTATATATTAGGTTAACGATTGAAATAGCAGGAAGAGGGTCTTAACGTTTCGGATGCTAGTCCTTCATCAGAAGAAAGAAAGACAAATAAGATAGATTGAAGGGACGGGCGGGTTGGAATTGAAAAAATGTCTTTACATAAAAATAATAGGTCCATTCATGTTGACATCCCTTCGAAAATTGTTGATACTGGCGTTTTGTGTATGATTTAATTTTTTAGAAAAGTGGATGATGGAGCGCGTCTACCTGAAATGAAAAAACAACCGTTTTGGAGAAAGAGCTATACTTGTGCGCGTGCGTATGCATGTGTGTTCGTACGAAGCTAAGAGGAAATGTGTGTGTATATGTAAGTAAAAGTGTGTGTGTGTGCTTGTAAGTGCGAAGCTATCAGTAAAACTATGTTAATATAAGGGCGGTGGATTGGCAGTATCGGTAGAGAGTCTGACACCATGCTTTGAAGCATAGAGTTACGTCCCTTTATGATCTGATTTCAAATTCCGCCGAGGTTAACTTTGCCTTTCATCCTTACGGGGTCGATAAAATAAAGTACCAGTAATGTACTGCGTAATTGCTGGCCTTGTGCCAAAAGTAAAAGCAAATATAAGAGCGTGTATGTGAAGGGAAAAGTGGAGTTTGCATATTTTGTCGGTCTGTATTAGTTGTCAGAGAATATGTTTCTGCACATAAGAGAGCCATAGGAATCTAGGGGTGAGTGTACAAGCCCGTGTGATAATGGACGGGGTATTAAAGAAATTGGGGACGTGAGTTGAGTCCATGAGGGAAATAGAACCCAAGGCGGTGAATCAGATAGAATTGTGTGGTTTGTTAAATCGTGACGTTCTTTCTTGCAAATATCGAAAAATGCATAATATGAGAAAGTTAGTTTTCCTTGTTTTCTTAAATCCCAGAATGAAAGTAGTTAAAATAATCCGTATGTGAATAAACAACACATATACCCCATATATATTTCTCTAGAGTGGTGAGCGTGTATTAGAGCAAAATATATTTTGAAATGAAATCTAAAAACAAAAGAAGAACGACCAACTTTTAAAAATGGAACAAGTTGAAGGTAATATAGTAACAGGTTATTTTCCCTCAACTGATTTGTCTTGTAAATTAGTAGCAGCACAAATACACACTTACGTATGTAGCGTTCCAAATGTTATGATCAAAGAACGCCGTCTTATCATGTAACTCTCTGTAACAGAGTTTAGTTATTTTTTCTTCTTAAAATCCCAATAAAATTTTCTCTCTCCTTATTGACATGTATTTCTTTTTCTCCCCCTGTCTAGACATGTCTTTCTTTCTCTCCCACTCACTTCCCTGGTCTTTAGTTCTCTCTATCGATTTCTCTCACATTCTTTCATCTCTCCGTCTCTCTATTTCTCTTTCTCTCACATCCTCTATGTCCTTCTCTATAGAATGGAGAAAGAGAGATAATTCCAAAACAAAATGGCTTGATTGTTTTCAAATGATAACAGGAAAATAAATAACATTGAATTCCATATAAATTACTGTTTCGTTTCATTTTTCTTCTTTCATATTTCCACCCATATTTGCAAAGTTAACCTTGGCGGGATAATAAATGATTCTTTTGCAAGCAAACCTCAATACGCTATGTTTTTTTTAGAAGACTATCGGCATCGTTTTGTTCTAGCAGTGAAACAGAAACAAAATGATATTTGTTTTTTTTTTATGGCTTGCCTTACTGATGAATAACGGTTTGCTTGTGAGGGTGCTTGGTTGCTCCAGCGCCTTAGCCTCGCTACCACCAGTAATAATGCTGCCAGCATATTGGCTTGCCTCAAAAAGTATTAGAGGGCGGTTCCGGCACCCATTGAGGTGTGTGACTGATTGACAAACTTAATGTTGAATTAATATTTTTTCCGATTTGTATGTGAAATAGTTATGTAATTAAGCAGTATATATATTATTTGTGTGTATAGTTTCATTCTGCGAAAGTGCATGGAATAGTGGTTAGAGCGTTGGGCTAACTTCGTTATTCTACTCTCACATTCTTTCATCTCTCTGTCTCTCTCTCTCTATCGATTTCTCTCACATTCTTTCATCTCTCTGTCTCTCTAATTCTCTTTTACTATCTCTTTCTCTCACATCCTCTCTGTCCTTCTCTATAGAATGGAGAAAGAGAGATAATTCCAAAACACAATGGCCAGATTGTTTTAAATGATAACAGGAAAATAAATAATTCCATATAAATTACTGTTTCGTTTCATTTTTCTATCATATTTCCACCAATATTTGCAATGTTATTTATACATCTGTAAATTAATATATTGTCTGTAATTTTATGAAATTTTGTAATTACAATGAATTCGTTAGTTTTATATCGAATAATAATAATTGTTTTTACTTTTGGCACAAGGTCAGCAATTATTTAAGTTTATTACTGGTACTTTATTTTATAGACGTCGTAATGATGAAAGGCAAATTTAACCTTGGCGGGATAATAAATGATTCTTTTGCAAGCAAACCTCCTCAATACGCTATTTTTTTAGATGACTATCGTCATTCTTTTTTTTTTTGTGGCTTGCCTTACTTTTATATCAGGTGTTGCGTGTGAGGGTGCTTGGTTGCTCCAGCGCCTTAGCCACGCCATCACCATATTGTCTTGCCTCAAAAAGTATTAGAGGGTAGTTCCGGCACTCCTTGAGGTTGTGACTGATTGACAAACTTAATGTTTGGGAGGGTCATGCTGCCAATTAAAAACACACACACGCATCTGTTGGTTTTCACTTCAATTTATTATGAATTATAAACACAAAAACAAGGTGGTATAGGACAGAACAAAGGAGAGACACAAAATAACAAATGTTTCACTGAGGAAGTCACAGAATGTGTGACGAAAGAGCTTTGACAATAAACAAATAAACAACCATCTGGTTATTAAACTAACCGATTGGTAGTTTATAATAAACTGAAGTGAAAACTAACAGGTGCATTTGTTTTTATTGGCAGCATGACTCTCAAACTATAACATTATATATGGATAAAGAGAGAGAGTGAGAGAGAGAATTATAGTATTATTCAATTTCCGTTAGTGTAATCAATTAATTGTAGTCGACAGTAATGGTAGTGGTGTTGTAGTTGTTGTTGTCGTTGGTAGTGGTGTGGTAGTCAACAGCAGTGGTGGTGGTAGTGGTGTTGTTGTCGTTGATAGTGTGGTAGTCAACAGTAATGGTGGTGGTGGTGGTGTTGTAGATTTTCTTGTTGTTACCACTGTTGTTCTTTTTGTTCCTGTATGGGTTTTATCTCAATTGATGCTCAACCCTGTTGGAAAATAAGCAAAACAGTTGTCAGATATGTTGTCTCTACTGCCACACACTGTAATAAACAACCTTTAATTTAGCCTCTCTCTGTATATATATAGTAATAATAATAATAAATTTGAAGACTAACCTGTTGACTCCTTTAACTGGTAAATAACAAAGAACTAAATAAAAAAAAGACAAGTACGTTAAATGCTATAACTCCAAGTTTGATACCAGCAATAGTTCCACGACTTGATTCACCAACTATCAAGATAGAAAACAGGAGCAATAAGTTTGCTTCTAATATAGCCACATGATTTCAAATTTGGTGGGAGGGTTATAGTTGATTATATGAACCCCAGTATTTCACTGGTACTTTATTTTATCAATCCCAGAAAGGTGAAAAACCAAGTTGTCCTCAACAGGATTTAAAGTCAGAAAGTATAGAAGCAGGATAAATACCACAAAGCATTTTGTCCAACGTTCTAACAACACTAATAATAATAATTTCTAACATTTTAAATAATTTTTTATACAAGGCCAACAATATAGAGGAAGAGGAAAGTCTATTTTATACCCCAATATTTATATGGTACTTTATTTTATTAATCACAGCTTTGACACTACAGACATCTCATCAGAATGTCTCAAGAACTAATCACCGGACTGATTTTATGGGGGCAAAACTAAACGGCAAGAGACCCAAGTGTAGACACCTAGCAAGATGTTTGGATAACATCCATGAGCTTAGCTGGTCTCACTTGGAGATCCAGCCAAATCAGTTGGAGATACAGTGTGTGCTGGGTATTTTTGTTACGACACCTACATGACTAATTTACAGTGTGGATTGGGTACTTTTGGTCGTGGCTCCTACATGACCACTTTACAGTGTGGGCTGGGAGCTTTTGTTGGGACACCTACATGACCACTTTACAGTGCGGGCTGGGTGCCTTTTACTAGGCTAGGCACCAAAACACTCAACTGACAGTTTGGACTGGGCGCGTTTCGTTGTGACACCTATATGACAACTTTACACCATAGACGTGGGTCTAAGGTGAGACCTTAATTGTGTCAGTGATAATGAAGGTAGTAGAGTGGTTACAATGATGATGATGATGATGAACATGGTTGTAGTGGCAGTCATAGTGATAGTAGTTAAACTGATCAAGATTATGAAAGTATAAATCCAAACACAAACACAGCAGTACAGAAATATGTACACACTTAATCAAATATATGAATAATTATGTATTTTAAACATATACATACCTCACATGGAAACATACAATCATGCATATATACACACATGCATGTATTGATAGAGGCAGACATGTATATAAAAATATGGAGTGATGCAGTGACATGTGTATATATATATATGTATATATATATATATATATATATATATATATATATATATTCAGGTTTGAGGTTTATATATATATATATATATATACACACAAATGTAATACATAAAAGAAAATGATTTGCTTACTTTTATCTGGAAGGAAGACTACAAAGTCAAGTTTCATTTTCAATACTGAACAGGTGATGGTTATATTGGGGTAGTCTTCAATTGTTACGTTGTAGTAAAACCGTGACTCTAATGAAACATAACATTTGTTAATTTTTGGAAGAATCACAGTTTTTAGACTGACTTCTGTTTCGTTACTTCCATGTGTTACATTCCATTTAAACAGGACATTCTCGTCAGAATTTTGGACAAAATTTAAATGACATCTGAAGGTAGATATCTGGTTAATTTTGTGGTTCTTAGTGTCAGACGTCAGATCTTTCAGAGCTGATTTCACTGAAAATATAAAATGTAAAATAAATAATTGTTTCTACTTTTTGGCACAAGGCCGGCAATGACCCAGTGCATTACTGGTACTTTATTTTATCGACCCCATAAGGATGAAAGGCAAAGTTAACCTCGGCGGGATTTGAACTCAGAAGCAGGGTAAATGCAATGAGGAACAATATCTATATGACAATAACTACACACCCACTAATGACACCGAATCCAACAAAGGGGTCAGCTCTACAACTCAGCAGTGACATAGTAAGACAATTAAGGATACGAAGACAGACAAATCAAGTGGACTACCGGGCCTAGTTGAGATGCTGCAAGCATCTGGGATGGTAGGTCACATCATAACTAATTGTATCATAAACCAAGTAATACAAAGTAATGTCATACCCAATGACTGGTGTAGCTGGAGCATTGACAACTACTACATAAGCAAAGGAGGGGCTGTAGACAGAGAACAACATAGAGGTAACAAGTTGAGGAACCAGGTCATGAAACTTACAGAAAGAGTTATCATGTAGCTGATTAGGGACCAAATTAAACCAAAGGGGATACAGCTCAGATTTATGCCAGGTAACACATACCACTGATGTCCTCTTCTTTGTGAGGCAAATGCAGGTAAAGTACCTAGCTAAACATAAGCCCCTCTACATGGCATTTGTTGACCTGAAGAAAGTATTTTGCAAAGTCCTCCATTCCATAATCTGGTGGGCTGTTAGAAAACTAGGGGTAAATGAGAGACTGAGGGTGGTATAAGCCATGTATTCACAATTATTATAGTGAGGAATTTAGTGTGTAAATGTGGGTTCTTCAAGGGTCTGTTCATAGTCCTCTCCTCGTTTATTATTATCTTGCAGGCTATAACAGAATAGTAGTAGACTGGCTGCCCATGGGAAATCCTATATGCTGATTATCTAACCCTCATTAGCTGAAATTATGGTGGAAATAGAGAACAAATTCATGCTCTAGAAGTAAAAGGTCATAAAGTCAACTAGGCAAAGACTAACTTACTAGTAATTAGAAAGGAAAGACGACTAAACTTTTAGTAATTAGAAAGGAAAACAAGGCCCTGATAGCTTCAGGGAGTAGTCTTGTTTAATGTACAGGAGATGAATGAGTAGAAATTCTATCCTGTGTTCCAAATGATGACTATAGGTATACAAGTGATGTAATATGATCTCAGACAGCCTAACAAAATGTAGGTTTTATAAGTGGTTGATAAATAGGAGCAGTTAACAGTAAGGGCTCACGGAAAATAAGCTGTATTATATAGTCAGAAGTCTTCATAGAAGTAGTTGATAGATTCTGTTACCTGCATGTGTTTGATAGCTGTGTAATAGTAGTGTGCATACAGGGCAAAGCTGTGAGAAAGACTGGGTATATAGGGTTCAGGTACAGTGTAGAGGAGAGGATATTGCAGTGGTATGAACAGGTAAAGTGCATAGTGGCTGACAGCTGTGAAAAATGTGCAGGGTGCTCAAAGTTGATGGAAGTTATGGAAGAGGAAATCTTAGGATGAAGTGATAAAAGCTAACCTTGGACATTTATAACTCTGAAAGGAAATGAAACAGGATCAACATCTCTGACGTAGCAGAAGACCTACCTTACAATTACACACACTAGAGACAGACATTGGTCACACACTAGAGACAGACATTGGACACACACACTAGTGACAGACATTGGACACACACTAGAGACAGACATTGGTCACACCCTAGAGACAGACATTGGACACACACTAGAGACAGACATTGGACACACACTAGAGACAGACATTGGACACACACCAGAGACAGACATTGGACACACACTAGAGACAGACATTGGACACACACTAGAGACAGACATTGGACACACACTAGAGACAGACATTGGACACACACTAGAGACAGACATTGGACACAAACTAGAGACAGACATTGGACACACACTAGAGACAGACATTGGACACACACTAGAGACAGACATTGGACACACACTAGAGACAGACATTGGACACACACTAGAGACAGACATTGGACACACACTAGAGACAGACATTGGACACAAACTAGAGACAGACATTGGACACACACTAGAGACAGACATTGGACACACACTAGAGACAGACATTGGACACACACTAGAGACAGACATTGGTCACACACACTAGTGACAGACATTGGACACACACTAGAGACAGACATTGGTCACACCCTAGAGACAGACATTGGACACACACTAGAGACAGACATTGGACACACACTAGAGACAGACATTGGACACACACTAGAGACAGACATTGGACACACACTAGAGACAGACATTGGACACACACTAGAGACAGACATTGGACACAAACTAGAGACAGACATTGGACACACACTAGAGACAGACATTGGACACACACTAGAGACAGACATTGGACACACATTAGAGACAGACATTGGACACACATTAGAGACAGACATTGGACACACACTAGAGACAGACATTGGACACACATTAGAGACAGACATTGGACACACATTAGAGACAGACATTGGACACACACACTAGAGACAAACATTGGACACACACTAGAGACAGACATTGGACACACTAGAGACAGACATTGGACACACTAGAGACAGACATTGGACATACACACTAGTGACAGACATTGGACACACACTAGAGACAGACATTGGACACACTAGAGACAGACATTGGACACACTAGAGACAGGCATTGGACATACACACTAGTGACAGACATTGGACACACACTAGAGACAGACATTGGACACACAGTAGAGACAGACAATGGACACACACCAGAGACAGACATTGTACACACACCAGAGACAGACATTGGACACACATTAGAGACAGACATTGGACACACACTAGAGACAGACATTGGACACACACCAGAGATAGACATTGGACACACACACTAGAGACAGACATTGGACACACACACTAGAGACAGACATTGGACACACACTAGAGACAGACATTGGATACACACTAGAGACAGACATTGGACACACTAGAGACAGACATTGGGCACACACTAGAGACTGACATTGGAGACACTAGAGACAGACATTGGACACACACTAGACAGACATTGGACACACAATAGAGACAGACATTGGACACACACTAGAGACAGACATTGGACACACACTAGAGACAGAAATTGGACACACACCATAGTCAGACATTGGACACACATTAGAGACAGACATTGGACACACTAGAGACAGACATTGGACACACACTAGAGACAGACATTGGACACACACATTAGAGACAGACATTGGACACACACACTAGAGACAGACATTGGACACACACCAGAGACAGACGTTGGACACACACTAGAGACAGACATTTGAGACACACTAGAGACAGACATTGGACACACACTAGAGACAGACATTGGACACACACTAGAGACAGACATTGGACACACACTAGAGAGAGACATTGGACACACATTAGAGACAGACATTGGACACACATTAGAGACAGACATAGGACACACACTAGAGACAGACATTGGACACACTAGAGACAGACATTGGACACACTAGAGACAGACATTGGTCACACACTAGAGACAGACATTGGACACACACTAGAGACAGACATTAGACACACACTAGAGACAGACATTGGACACACACTAGGGACAGACATTGGATACACACTAGAGACAGACATTGGACACACATTAGAGACAGACATTGGACACACACTAGAGACAGACATTGGACACACACTAGAGACAGACATTGGACACACACCAGAGACAGACATTGGACACACACTAGAGACAGACATTGGACACACACCAGAGACAGACATTGGACACACACTAGAGACAGACATTGGACACACACTAGAGACAGACATTGGACACACACCAGAGACAGACATTGGACACACACTAGAGACAGACATTGGACACACACACTAGAGACTGACATTGGACACACACTAGAGACAGACATTGGAGACACTAGAGACAGACATTGGACACACACACTAGTGACAGACATTGGACACACACTAGAGACAGACATTGGACACACACTAGAGACAGACATTGGACACACACTAGAGACAGACATTGGACACACTAGAGACAGACATTGGACACACACTAGAGACAGACATTGGACACACACACTAGAGACTGACATTGGACACACACTAGAGACAGACATTGGAGACACTAGAGACAGACATTGGACACACACACTAGATACAGACATTGGACACACACTAGAGACAGACATTGGACACACACTAGAGACAGACATTGGAGACACACTAGAGACAGACATTGGACACACTAGAGACAGACTTTGGACACACACTAGAGACAGACATTGGACACACACTAGAGACAGACATTGGACACACATTAGAGACAGAGATTAGACACACACTAGAGACAGACATTGGACACACACTAGAGACAGACATTGGACACACACTAGAGACAGACATTGGACACACACCATAGTCAGACATTGGACACACACACTAGAGAAAGACATTGGACACACAATAGAGACAGACATTAGACACACACCAGAGACAGACATTGGACACACACTAGAGACAGACATTGGACACACACCAGAGACAGACATTGGTCACACACTAGAGACAGACATTGGACACACACTAGAGACAGACATTGGACACACACTAGAGACAGACATTGGACACACACTAGAGAAAAACATTTGACACACACTAGAGACAAACGTTGGACACACACACTAGAGACAAACGTTGGACACGCACACTAGAGACAGACATTGGACACACACTAGAGACAGACATTGGACACACTAGAGACAGACATTGGACACACACATTAGAGACAGACATTGAACACACACACTAGAGACAGACATTGGACACACACTAGAGACAGACGTTGGATACACACTAGAGACAGACATTGGAGACACTAGAGACAGACATTGGACACACACACTAGTGACAGGCATTGGACACACACTAGAGACAGACATTGGACACACACTAGAGACAGACATTGGACACACACTAGAGACAGACATTGGACACACTAGAGACAGACATTGGACACACACTAGAGACAGACATTGGAGACACTAGAGACAGACATTGGACACACACACTAGTGACAGACATTGGACACACACTAGAGACAGACACTGGACACACACTAGAGACAGACATTGGACACACACTAGAGACAGACATTGGACACACTAGAGACAGACATTGGACACACACTAGAGACAGACATTGGACACACACTAGAGACAGACATTGGACACACATTAGAGACAGAGATTAGACACACACTAGAGACAGACATTGGAAACACACTAGAGACAGACATTGGACACACACTAGAGACAGAAATTGGACACACACCATAGTCAGACATTGGACACACATTAGAGACAGACATTGGACACACACTAGAGACAGACATTGGACACACACTAGAGACAGACATTGGACACACACATTAGAGACAGACATTGGACACACACACTAGAGACAGACATTGGACACACACTAGAGACAGACGTTGGATACACACTAGAGACAGACATTGGAGACACTAGAGACAGACATTGGACACACACACTAGTGACAGGCATTGGACACACACTAGAGACAGACATTGGACACACACTAGAGACAGACATTGGACACACACTAGAGACAGACATTGGACACACTAGAGACAGACATTGGACACACACTAGAGACAGACATTGGAGAAACTAGAGACAGACATTGGACACACACACTAGTGACAGACATTGGACACACACTAGAGACAGACACTGGACACACACTAGAGACAGACATTGGACACACACTAGAGACAGACATTGGACACACTAGAGACAGACATTGGACACACACTAGAGACAGACATTGGACACACACTAGAGACAGACATTGGACACACATTAGAGACAGAGATTAGACACACACTAGAGACAGACATTGGAGACACACTAGAGACAGACATTGGACACACTAGAGACAGACTTTGGACACACACTAGAGACAGACATTGGACACACACTAGAGACAGACATTGGACACACATTAGAGACAGAGATTAGACACACACTAGAGACAGACATTGGACACACACTAGAGACAGACATTGGACACACACTAGAGACAGACATTGGACACACACCATAGTCAGACATTGGACACACACACTAGAGAAAGACATTGGACACACAATAGAGACAGACATTAGACACACACCAGAGACAGACATTGGACACACACTAGAGACAGACATTGGACACACACCAGAGACAGACATTGGTCACACACTAGAGACAGACATTGGACACACACTAGAGACAGACATTGGACACACACTAGAGACAGACATTGGACACACACTAGAGAAAAACATTTGACACACACTAGAGACAAACGTTGGACACACACACTAGAGACAAACGTTGGACACACACACTAGAGACAGACATTGGACACACACTAGAGACAGACATTGGACACACTAGAGACAGACATTGGACACACACATTAGAGACAGACATTGAACACACACACTAGAGACAGACATTGGACACACACTAGAGACAGACGTTGGATACACACTAGAGACAGACATTGGAGACACTAGAGACAGACATTGGACACACACACTAGTGACAGGCATTGGACACACACTAGAGACAGACATTGGACACACACTAGAGACAGACATTGGACACACACTAGAGACAGACATTGGACACACTAGAGACAGACATTGGACACACACTAGAGACAGACATTGGAGACACTAGAGACAGACATTGGACACACACACTAGTGACAGACATTGGACACGCACTAGAGACAGACACTGGACACACACTAGAGACAGACATTGGACACACACTAGAGACAGACATTGGACACACTAGAGACAGACATTGGACACACACTAGAGACAGACATTGGACACACACTAGAGACAGACATTGGACACACATTAGAGACAGAGATTAGACACACACTAGAGACAGACATTGGAAACACACTAGAGACAGACATTGGACACACACTAGAGACAGAAATTGGACACACACCATAGTCAGACATTGGACACACATTAGAGACAGACATTGGACACACACTAGAGACAGACATTGGACACACACTAGAGACAGACATTGGACACACACATTAGAGACAGACATTGGACACACACACTAGAGACAGACATTGGACACACACTAGAGACAGACGTTGGATACACACTAGAGACAGACATTGGACACACTAGAGACAGACATTGGGCACACACTAGAGACTGACATTGGACACACACTAGAGACAGACATTGGAGACACTAGAGACAGACATTGGACACACACACTAGTGACAGACATTGGACACACACTAGAGACAGACATTGGACACACACTAGAGACAGACATTGGACACACACTAGAGACAGACATTGGACACACTAGAGACAGACATTCGACACACACTAGAGACAGACATTGGACACACACTAGAGACTGACATTGGACACACACTAGAGACAGACATTGGAGAAACTAGAGACAGACATTGGACACACACACTAGTGACAGACATTGGACATACACTAGAGACAGACATTGGACACACACACTAGAGACAGACATTGGACACACACTAGAGACAGACATTGGACACACTAGAGACAGACATTGGGCACACACTAGAGACAGATATTGGAGACACTAGAGACAGACATTGGACACACACACTAGTGACAGACATTGGACACACACTAGAGACAGACATTGGACACACTCTAGAGACAGACATTGGACACACTAGAGACAGACATTGGACACACACTAGAGACAGACATTGGACACACACTAGAGACTGACATTGGACACACACTAGAGACAGACATTGGAGACACTAGAGACAGACATTGGACACACTAGAGACAGACATTGGGCAAACACTAGAGACTGACATTGGACACACACTAGAGACAGACATTGGAGACACTAGAGACAGACATTGGACACACACACTAGTGACAGACATTGGACACACACTAGAGACATACATTAGACACACACTAGAGACAGACATTGGACACACACTAGAGACAGACATTGGACACACTAGAGACAGACATTGGACACACACTAGAGACAGACATTGGACACACACTAGAGACAGACATTGGACACACACTAGAGACAGACATTGGACACACTAGAGACAGACATTGGACACACACTAGAGACAGACATTGGACACACACTAGAGACAGACATTGGACACACATTAGAGACAGAGATTAGACACACACTAGAGACAGACATTGGACACACACTAGAGACAGACATTGGACACACACTAGAGACAGACATTGGACACACACCATAGTCAGACATTGGACACACACACTAGAGAAAGACATTGGACACACAATAGAGACAGACATTAGACACACACCAGAGACAGACATTGGACACACACTAGAGACAGACATTGTGCACACACCAAAGACAGACATTGGGAACACACTAGAGACAGACATTGGACACACACTAGAGACAGACATTGGGCACACACTAGAGACAGACATTGGACACACACTAGAGAAAAACATTTGACACACACTAGAGACAGACGTTGGACACACACACTAGAGACAGACATTGGACACACACTAGAGACAGACATTGGACAGACTAGAGACAGACATTGGACACACACTAGAGACAGACATTGGACACACACACAAGGGACAGTCATTGGAGACACACTAGATAGAGACATTGGAGACACTAGAGACAGACATTGGACACACTAGAGACAGACATTGGGCACACACTAGAGACTGACATTGGACACACACTAGAGACAGACATTGGAGACACTAGAGACAGACATTGGACACACACACTAGTGACAGACATTGGACACACACTAGAGACAGACATTGGACACACACTAGAGACAGACATTGGACACAAACTAGAGACAGACATTGGACACACACTAGATACAGACATTGGACACACACCAGAGACAGACATTGGACACACACTAGAGACAGACATTGGAGACACACTAGAAAGAGACATTGGACTTACACTAGAGACAGACATTGGAGACACACTAGAGACAGACATTGGACACACACTATAGACAGACATTGGACACACACTAGAGACAGACATTGGACACACACTAGATACAGACATTGGACACACACCAGAGACAGACGTTGGACACACACAAGAGACAGACATTGGAGACACACTAGAGACAGACATTGGACACACACTAGAGACAGACATTGGACACACACTAGAGACAGACATTGGACACACACTAGAGACAGACATTGGACACACATTAGAGACAGACATTGGACACACATTAGAGACAGACATAGGACACACACTAGAGACAGACATTGGACACACTAGAGACAGACATTGGACACACTAGAGACAGACATTGGTCACACACTAGAGACAGACATTGGACACACACTAGAGACAGACATTAGACACACACTAGAGACAGACATTGGACACACACTAGGGACAGACATTGGATACACACTAGAGACAGACATTGGACACACATTAGAGACAGACATTGGACACACACTAGAGACAGACATTGGACACACACTAGAGACAGACATTGGACACACACCAGAGACAGACATTGGACACACACTAGAGACAGACATTGGACACACACCAGAGACAGACATTGGACACACACTAGAGACAGACATTGGACACACACTAGAGACAGACATTGGACACACACCAGAGACAGACATTGGACACACACTAGAGACAGACATTGGACACACACACTAGAGACTGACATTGGACACACACTAGAGACAGACATTGGAGACACTAGAGACAGACATTGGACACACACACTAGTGACAGACATTGGACACACACTAGAGACAGACATTGGACACACACTAGAGACAGACATTGGACACACTAGAGACAGACTTTGGACACACACTAGAGACAGACATTGGACACACACTAGAGACAGACATTGGACACACATTAGAGACAGAGATTAGACACACACTAGAGACAGACATTGGACACACACTAGAGACAGACATTGGACACACACTAGAGACAGACATTGGACACACACCATAGTCAGACATTGGACACACACACTAGAGAAAGACATTGGACACACAATAGAGACAGACATTAGACACACACCAGAGACAGACATTGGACACACACTAGAGACAGACATTGGACACACACCAGAGACAGACATTGGTCACACACTAGAGACAGACATTGGACACACATTAGAAACAGACATTGGACACACACTAGAGACAGACATTGGACACACACTAGAGAAAAACATTTGACACACACTAGAGACAGACGTTGGACACACACACTAGCGACAGACATTGGACACACACTAGAGACAGACATTGGACACACTAGAGACAGACATTGGACACACACATTAGAGACAGACATTGAACACACACACTAGAGACAGACATTGCACACACACTAGAGACAGACGTTGGATACACACTAGAGACAGACATTGGAGACACTAGAGACAGACATTGGGCACACACTAGAGACTGACATTGGACACACACTAGAGACAGACATTGGAGACACTAGAGACAGACATCGGACACACACACTAGTGACAGACATTGGACACACACTAGAGACAGACATTGGACACACACTAGAGACAGACATTGGACACACACTAGAGACAGACATTGGACACACTAGAGACAGACATTCGACACACACTAGAGACAGACATTGGACACACACTAGAGACTGACATTGCACACACACTAGAGACAGACATTGGAGAAACTAGAGACAGACATTGGACACACACACTAGTGACAGACATTGGACATACTCTAGAGACAGACATTGGACACACACACTAGAGACAGACATTGGACACACACTAGAGACAGACATTGGACACACTAGAGACAGACATTGGGCACACACTAGAGACAGATATTGGAGACACTAGAGACAGACATTGGACACACACACTAGTGACAGACATTGGACACACACTAGAGACAGACATTGGACACACTCTAGAGACAGACATTGGACACACTAGAGACAGACATTGGACACACACTAGAGACAGACATTGGACACACACTAGAGACTGACATTGGACACACACTAGAGACAGACATTGGAGACACTAGAGACAGACATTGGACACACTAGAGACAGACATTGGGCAAACACTAGAGACTGACATTGGACACACACTAGAGACAGACATTGGAGACACTAGAGACAGACATTGGACACACACACTAGTGACAGACATTGGACACACACTAGAGACATACATTAGACACACACTAGAGACAGACATTGGACACACACTAGAGACAGACATTGGACACACTAGAGACAGACATTGGACACACACTAGAGACAGACATTGGACACACACTAGAGACAGACATTGGACACACACTAGAGACAGACATTGGACACACTAGAGACAGACATTGGACACACACTAGAGACAGACATTGGACACACACTAGAGACAGACATTGGACACACATTAGAGACAGAGATTAGACACACACTAGAGACAGACATTGGACACACACTAGAGACAGACATTGGACACACACTAGAGACAGACATTGGACACACACCATAGTCAGACATTGGACACACACACTAGAGAAAGACATTGGACACACAATAGAGACAGACATTAGACACACACCAGAGACAGACATTGGACACACACTAGAGACAGACATTGTGCACACACCAAAGACAGACATTGGGCACACACTAGAGACAGACATTGGACACACACTAGAGACAGACATTGGGCACACACTAGAGACAGACATTGGACACACACTAGAGAAAAACATTTGACACACACTAGAGACAGACGTTGGACACACACACTAGAGACAGACATTGGACACACACTAGAGACAGACATTGGACACACTAGAGACAGACATTGGACACACACACTAGAGACAGACACTAGACACACACTAGAGACAGACATTGGACACACACACAAGGGACAGTCATTGGAGACACACTAGATAGAGACATTGGAGACACTAGAGACAGACATTGGACACACTAGAGACAGACATTGGGCACACACTAGAGACTGACATTGGACACACACTAGAGACAGACATTGGAGACACTAGAGACAGACATTGGACACACACACTAGTGACAGACATTGGACACACACTAGAGACAGACATTGGACACACACTAGAGACAGACATTGGACACAAACTAGAGACAGACATTGGACACACACTAGATACAGACATTGGACACACACCAGAGACAGACATTGGACACACACTAGAGACAGACATTGGAGACACACTAGAAAGAGACATTGGACTTACACTAGAGACAGACATTGGAGACACACTAGAGACAGACATTGGACACACACTATAGACAGACATTGGACACACACTAGAGACAGACATTGGACACACACTAGATACAGACATTGGACACACACCAGAGACAGACGTTGGACACACACTAGAGACAGACATTGGAGACACACTAGAGACAGACATTGGACACACACTAGAGACAGACATTGGACACACACTAGAGACAGACATTGGACACACACTAGAGACAGACATTGGACACACATTAGAGACAGACATTGGACACACATTAGAGACAGACATAGGACACACACTAGAGACAGACATTGGACACACTAGAGACAGACATTGGACACACTAGAGACAGACATTGGTCACACACTAGAGACAGACATTGGACACACACTAGAGACAGACATTAGACACACACTAGAGACAGACATTGGACACACATTAGGGACAGACATTGGATACACACTAGAGACAGACATTGGACACACATTAGAGACAGACATTGGACACACACTAGAGACAGACATTGGACACACACTAGAGACAGACATTGGACACACACCAGAGACAGACATTGGACACACACTAGAGACAGACATTGGACACACACCAGAGACAGACATTGGACACACACTAGAGACAGACATTGGACACACACTAGAGACAGACATTGGACACACACCAGAGACAGACATTGGACACACACTAGAGACAGACATTGGACACACACACTAGAGACTGACATTGGACACACACTAGAGACAGACATTGGAGACACTAGAGACAGACATTGGACACACACACTAGTGACAGACATTGGACACACACTAGAGACAGACATTGGACACACACTAGAGACAGACATTGGACACACTAGAGACAGACTTTGGACACACACTAGAGACAGACATTGGACACACACTAGAGACAGACATTGGACACACATTAGAGACAGAGATTAGACACACACTAGAGACAGACATTGGACACACACTAGAGACAGACATTGGACACACACTAGAGACAGACATTGGACACACACCATAGTCAGACATTGGACACACACACTAGAGAAAGACATTGGACACACAATAGAGACAGACATTAGACACACACCAGAGACAGACATTGGACACACACTAGAGACAGACATTGGACACACACCAGAGACAGACATTGGTCACACACTAGAGACAGACATTGGACACACATTAGAAACAGACATTGGACACACACTAGAGACAGACATTGGACACACACTAGAGAAAAACATTTGACACACACTAGAGACAGACGTTGGACACACACACTAGAGACAGACATTGGACACACACTAGAGACAGACATTGGACACACTAGAGACAGACATTGGACACACACATTAGAGACAGACATTGAACACACACACTAGAGACAGACATTGCTCACACACTAGAGACAGACGTTGGATACACACTAGAGACAGACATTGGAGACACTAGAGACAGACATTGGACACACACACTAGTCACAGGCATTGGACACACACTAGAGACAGACATTGGACACGCACTAGAGACAGACATTGGACACACACTAGAGACAGACATTGGACACACTAGAGACAGACATTGGACACACACTAGAGACAGACATTGGAGACACTAGAGACAGACATTGGACACACACACTAGTGACAGACATTGAACACACACACTAGAGACAGACATTGGACACACACTAGAGACAGACGTTGGATACACACTAGAGACAGACATTGGAGACACTAGAGACAGACATTGGACACACACACTAGTGACAGGCATTGGACACACACTAGAGACAGACATTGGACACACACTAGAGACAGACATTGGACACACACTAGAGACAGACATTGGACACACTAGAGACAGACATTGGACACACACTAGAGACAGACATTGGAGACACTAGAGACAGACATTGGACACACACACTAGTGACAGACATTGGACACACACTAGAGACAGACACTGGACACACACTAGAGACAGACATTGGACACACACTAGAGACAGACATTGGACACACTAGAGACAGACATTGGACACACACTAGAGACAGACATTGGACACACACTAGAGACAGACATTGGACACACATTAGAGACAGAGATTAGACACACACTAGAGACAGACATTGGAAACACACTAGAGACAGACATTGGACACACACTAGAGACAGAAATTGGACACACACCATAGTCAGACATTGGACACACATTAGAGACAGACATTGGACACACACTAGAGACAGACATTGGACACACACATTAGAGACAGACATTGGACACACACACTAGAGACAGACATTGGACACACACTAGAGACAGACGTTGGATACACACTAGAGACAGACATTGGACACACTAGAGACAGACATTGGGCACACACTAGAGACTGACATTGGACACACACTAGAGACAGACATTGGAGACACTAGAGACAGACATTGGACACACACACTAGTGACAGACATTGGACACACACTAGAGACAGACATTGGACACACACTAGAGACAGACATTGGACACACACTAGAGACAGACATTGGACACACTAGAGACAGACATTCGACACACACTAGAGACAGACATTGGACACACACTAGAGACTGACATTGGACACACACTAGAGACAGACATTGGAGAAACTAGAGACAGACATTGGACACACACACTAGTGACAGACATTGGACATACACTAGAGACAGACATTGGACACACACACTAGAGACAGACATTGGACACACACTAGAGACAGACATTGGACACACTAGAGACAGACATTGGGCACACACTAGAGACAGATATTGGAGACACTAGAGACAGACATTGGACACACACACTAGTGACAGACATTGGACACACACTAGAGACAGACATTGGACACACTCTAGAGACAGACATTGGACACACTAGAGACAGACATTGGACACACACTAGAGACAGACATTGGACACACACTAGAGACTGACATTGGACACACACTAGAGACAGACATTGGAGACACTAGAGACAGACATTGGACACACTAGAGACAGACATTGGGCAAACACTAGAGACTGACATTGGACACACACTAGAGACAGACATTGGAGACACTAGAGACAGACATTGGACACACACACTAGTGACAGACATTGGACACACACTAGAGACATACATTAGACACACACTAGAGACAGACATTGGACACACACTAGAGACAGACATTGGACACACTAGAGACAGACATTGGACACACACTAGAGACAGACATTGGACACACACTAGAGACAGACATTGGACACACACTAGAGACAGACATTGGACACACTAGAGACAGACATTGGACACACACTAGAGACAGACATTGGACACACACTAGAGACAGACATTGGACACACATTAGAGACAGAGATTAGACACACACTAGAGACAGACATTGGACACACACTAGAGACAGACATTGGACACACACTAGAGACAGACATTGGACACACACCATAGTCAGACATTGGACACACACACTAGAGAAAGACATTGGACACACAATAGAGACAGACATTAGACACACACCAGAGACAGACATTGGACACACACTAGAGACAGACATTGTGCACACACCAAAGACAGACATTGGGCACACACTAGAGACAGACATTGGACACACACTAGAGACAGACATTGGGCACACACTAGAGACAGACATTGGACACACACTAGAGAAAAACATTTGACACACACTAGAGACAGACGTTGGACACACACACTAGAGACAGACATTGGACACACACTAGAGACAGACATTGGACACACTAGAGACAGACATTGGACACACACACTAGAGACAGACACTAGACACACACTAGAGACAGACATTGGACACACACACAAGGGACAGTCATTGGAGACACACTAGATAGAGACATTGGAGACACTAGAGACAGACATTGGACACACACACTAGTGACAGACATTGGACACACACTAGAGACAGACATTGGACACATACTAGAGACAGACATTGGACACAAACTAGAGACAGACATTGGACACACACTAGATACAGACATTGGACACACACCAGAGACAGACATTGGACACACACTAGAGACAGACATTGGAGACACACTAGAAAGAGACATTGGACTTAGACTAGAGACAGACATTGGAGACACACTAGAGACAGACATTGGACACACACTATAGACAGACATTTGACACACACTAGAGACAGACATTGGACACACACTAGATACAGACATTGGACACACACCAGAGACAGACGTTGGACACACACTAGAGACAGACATTGGAGACACACTAGAGACAGACATTGGACACACACTAGAGACAGACATTGGACACACACTAGAGACAGATATTGGACACACACTAGAGACAGACATTGGACACACATTAGAGACAGACATTGGACACACATTAGAGACAGACATAGGACACACACTAGAGACAGACATTGGACACACTAGAGACAGACATTGGACACACTAGAGACAGACATTGGTCACACACTAGAGACAGACATTGGACACACACTAGAGACAGACATTAGACACACACTAGAGACAGACATTGGACACACACTAGGGACAGACATTGGATACACACTAGAGACAGACATTGGACACACATTAGAGACAGACATTGGACACACACTAGAGACAGACATTGGACACACACTAGAGACAGACATTGGACACACACCAGAGACAGACATTGGACACACACTAGAGACAGACATTGGACACACACCAGAGACAGACATTGGACACACACTAGAGACAGACATTGGACACACACTAGAGACAGACATTGGACACACACCAGAGACAGACATTGGACACACACTAGAGACAGACATTGGACACACACACTAGAGACTGACATTGGACACACACTAGAGACAGACATTGGAGACACTAGAGACAGACATTGGACACACACACTAGTGACAGACATTGGACACACACTAGAGACAGACATTGGACACACACTAGAGACAGACATTGGACACACTAGAGACAGACTTTGGACACACACTAGAGACAGACATTGGACACACACTAGAGACAGACATTGGACACACATTAGAGACAGAGATTAGACACACACTAGAGACAGACATTGGACACACACTAGAGACAGACATTGGACACACACTAGAGACAGACATTGGACACACACCATAGTCAGACATTGGACACACACACTAGAGAAAGATATTGGACACACAATAGAGACAGACATTAGACACACACCAGAGACAGACATTGGACACACACTAGAGACAGACATTGGACACACACCAGAGACAGACATTGGTCACACACTAGAGACAGACATTGGACACACATTAGAAACAGACATTGGACACACACTAGAGACAGACATTGGACACACACTAGAGAAAAACATTTGACACACACTAGAGACAGACGTTGGACACACACACTAGAGACAGACATTGGACACACACTAGAGACAGACATTGGACACACTAGAGACAGACTTTGGACACACACATTAGAGACAGACATTGAACACACACACTAGAGACAGACATTGCACACACACTAGAGACAGACGTTGGATACACACTAGAGACAGACATTGGAGACACTAGAGACAGACATTGGACACACACACTAGTCACAGGCATTGGACACACACTAGAGACAGACATTGGACACACACTAGAGACACATTGGACACACACTAGAGACAGACATTGGACACACTAGAGACAGACATTGGACACACACTAGAGACAGACATTGGAGACACTAGAGACAGACATTGGACACACACACTAGTGACAGA
Organism: Eledone cirrhosa; assembly: GCA_964016885.1. Lineage (NCBI taxonomy): Eukaryota > Metazoa > Mollusca > Cephalopoda > Octopoda > Eledonidae > Eledone > Eledone cirrhosa. Next base: position 42,764,808 of record OZ024756.1, read on the forward strand.
CATTGGACACACACTAGAGACAGACACTGGACACACACTAGAGACAGACATTGGACACACACACTAGTGACAGACATTGGACACACACTAGAGACAGACACTGGACACACACTAGAGACAGACATTGGACACACTAGAGACAGACATTGGACACACACTAGAGACAGACATTGGACACACACTAGAGACAGACATTGGACACACATTAGAGACAGAGATTAGACACACACTAGAGACAGACATTGGAAACACACTAGAGACAGACATTGGACACACACTAGAGACAGAAATTGGACACACACCATAGTCAGACATTGGACACACATTAGAGACAGACATTGGACACACTAGAGACAGACATTGGACACACACTAGAGACAGACATTGGACACACACATTAGAGACAGACATTGGACACACACACTAGAGACAGACATTGGACACACACTAGAGACAGACGTTGGATACACACTAGAGACAGACATTGGACACACTAGAGACAGACATTGGGCACACACTAGAGACTGACATTGGACACACACTAGAGACAGACATTGGAGACACTAGAGACAGACATTGGACACACACACTAGTGACAGACATTGGACACACACTAGAGACAGACATTGGACACACACTAGAGACAGACATTGGACACACACTAGAGACAGACATTGGACACACTAGAAACAGACATTCGACACACACTAGAGACAGACATTGGACACACACTAGAGACTGACATTGGACACACACACTAGTGACAGACATTGGACACACACTAGAGACAGACATTGGACACACTCTAGAGACAGACATTGGACACACTAGAGACAGACATTGGACACACACTAGAGACAGACATTGGACACACACTAGAGACTGACATTGGACACACACTAGAGACAGACATTGGAGACACTAGAGACAGACATTGGACACACTAGAGACAGACATTGGGCAAACACTAGAGACAGACATTGGACACACACTAGAGACAGACATTGGAGACACTAGAGACAGACATTGGACACACACACTAGTGACAGACATTGGACACACACTAGAGACAGACATTGGACACACACTAGAGACAGACATTGGACACAAACTAGAGACAGACATTAGACACACACTAGAGACAGACATTAGACACACACTAGAGACAGACATTGGACACACACTAGAGACAGACATTGGACACATTAGAGACAGACATTGGACACACACTAGAGACAGACATTGGACACACACTAGAGACAGACATTGGACACACACTAGAGACAGACATTGGACACACACTAGAGACAGACATTGGACACACTAGAGACAGACATTGGACACACACTAGAGACAGACATTGGACACACACTAGAGACAGACATTGGACACACATTAGAGACAGAGATTAGACACACACTAGAGACAGACATTGGACACACACTAGAGACAGACATTGGACACACACTAGAGACAGACATTGGACACACACCATAGTCAGACATTGGACACACACACTAGAGAAAGACATTGGACACACAATAGAGACAGACGTTAGACACACACCAGAGACAGACATTGTGCACACACCAAAGACAGACATTGGGCACACACTAGAGACAGACATTGGACACACACTAGAGACAGACATTGGGCACACACTAGAGACAGACATTGGACACACACTAGAGAAAAACATTTGACACACACTAGAGACAGACGTTGGACACACACACTAGAGACAGACATTGGACACACACTAGAGACAGACATTGGACACACTAGAGACAGACATTGGACACACACACTAGAGACAGACACTAGACACACACTAGAGACAGACATTGGACACACACCATAGTCAGACATTGGACACACACACTAGAGAAAGACATTGGACACACAATAGAGACAGACATTAGACACACACCAGAGACAGACATTGGACACTCACTAGAGACAGACATTGTGCACACACCAAAGACAGACATTGGGCACACACTAGAGACAGACATTGGACACACACTAGAGACAGACATTGGGCACACACTAGAGACAGACATTGGACATACGCTAGAGACAGACATTGGACACACTAGATACAGACATTGGACACACACACTAGAGACAGACACTAGACACACACTAGAGACAGACATTGGACACACACACAAGGGACATTCATTGGAGACACACTAGATAGAGACATTGGACATACACTAGAGACAGACATTGGACACACACTAGATACAGACATTGGACACACACTAGATACAGACATTGGACACACACCAGAGACAGACATTGGACACACACTAGAGACAGACATTGGAGACACACTAGAGACAGACATTGGACACACACTAGAGACAGACATTGGACACACACGAGAGACAGACATTGGACACACACCAGAGACAGACATTGGACACACACTAGAGACAGACATTGGACACACACTAGAGACAGACATTGGACACACACCAGAGACAGACATTGGACACACACTAGTGACAGACATTGGACACACACCAGAGACAGACATTGGACACACACCAGAGACAGACATTGGACACACACCAGAGACAGACATTGGACACACACTAGAGACAGACATTGGACACACACTAGAGACAGACATTGGACACACACGAGAGACAGACATTGGACACACACCAGAGACAGACATTGGACACACACTAGAGACAGACATTGGACACACACTAGAGACAGACATTGGACACACACCAGAGACAGACATTGGACACACACTAGAGACAGACATTGGACACACACCAGAGACAGACATTGGACACACACCAGAGACAGACATTGGACACACACCAGAGACAGACATTGGACACACACTAGAGACAGAGATTGGACACACACCAGAGACAGACATTGGACACACACTAGAGACAGACATTGGACACACACTAGAGACAGACATTGGACACACACTAGAGACAGACATTGGACACACACTAGAGACAGACATTGGACACACACCAGAGACAGACATTGGACACACACCAGAGACAGACATTGGACACACACTAGAGACAGACATTGGAGACACACTAGAAAGAGACATTGGACTTACACTAGAGACAGACATTGGAGACACACTAGAGACAGACATTGGACACACACTATAGACAGACATTGGACACACACTAGAGACAGACATTGGACACACACTAGAGACAGACATTGGACACACACCAGAGACAGACATTGGACACACACCAGAGACAGACATTGGACACACACTAGAGACAGACATTGGACACACACCAGAGACAGACATTGGACACACACTAGAGACAGACATTGGACACACACTAGAGACAGACATTGGACACACACTAGAGACAGACATTGGACACACACTAGAGACAGACATTGGACACACACCAGAGACAGACATTGGACACACACCAGAGACAGACATTGGACACACACTAGAGACAGACATTGTACACACACTAGAGACAGACATTGGACACACACTAGAGACAGACATTGGACACACACTAGAAACAGACATTGGACACACACCAGAGACAGACATTGGACACACACCAGAGACAGACATTGGACACACACCAGAGACAGACATTGGACACACACTAGAGACAGACATTGGACACACACCAGAGACAGACATTGGACACACACTAGAGACAGACATTGGACACACACCAGAGACAGACATTGGACACACACCAGAGACAGACATTGGACACACACCAGAGACAGACATTGGACACACACTAGAGACAGACATTGGACACACACCAGAGACAGACATTGGACACACACTAGAGACAGACATTGGACACACACTAGAGACAGACATTGGACACACACTAGAGACAGACATTGGACACACACTAGAGACAGACATTGGACACACACCAGAGACAGACATTGGACACAAACCAGAGACAGACATTGGACACACACCAGAGACAGACATTGGACACACACTAGAGACAGACATTGGACACACACCAGAGACAGACATTGGACACACACCAGAGACAGACATTGGCCACACACTAGAGACAGACATTGGACACACACTAGAGACAGACATTGGACACACACTAGAGACAGACATTGGACACACACCATAGTCAGACATTGGACACACACACTAGAGAAAGACATTGGACACACAATAGAGACAGACATTAGACACACACCAGAGACAGACATTGGACACACACTAGAGACAGACATTGTGCACACACCAAAGACAGACATTGGGCACACACTAGAGACAGACATTGGACACACACTAGAGACAGACATTGGGCACACACTAGAGACAGACATTGGACACACGCTAGAGACAGACATTGGACACACTAGATACAGACATTGGACACACACACTAGAGACAGACACTAGACACACACTAGAGACAGACATTGGACACACACACAAGGGACATTCATTGGAGACACACTAGATAGAGACATTGGACATACACTAGAGACAGACATTGGACACACACTAGATACAGACATTGGACACACACTAGATACAGACATTGGACACACACCAGAGACAGACATTGGACACACACTAGAGACAGACATTGGACACACACCAGAGACAGACATTGGACACACACCAGAGACAGACATTGGACACACACTAGAGACAGACATTGGACACACACTAGAGACAGACATTGGAGACACACTAGAGACAGACATTGGAGACACACTAGAGACAGACATTGGACACACACTAGAGGCAGACATTGGACACACACCAGAGACAGATATTGGACACACACCAGAGACAGACATTGGACACACACTAGAGACAGACATTGGACACACACTAGAGACAGACATTGGACAAACACCAGAGACAAAAATTGGACACACACTAGAGACAGACATTGGACACACTAGAGACAGATATTGGACACACTAGAGACAGACATTGGTCACACACTAGAGACAGACATTGGACACACACTAGAGACAGACATTAGACACACACTAGAGACAGACATTGGACACACACTAGAGACAGACATTGGACACACATTAGAGACAGACGTTGGACACACACTAGAGACAGACATTGGACACACACTAGAGACAGACATTGGACACACTAGAGACAGACATTGGACACACTAGAGACAGACATTGGACATACACACTAGTGACAAACATTGGACACACACTAGAAACAGACATTGGACACACACCAGAGACAGACATTGGACACACACCAGAGACAGACATTGGACACACGCTAGAGACAGACATTGGACACACACTAGAGACAGACATTGGACACACACCAGAGACAGACATTGGACACACACTAGAGACAGACATTGGAGACACTAGAGACAGACATTGGGCACACACTAGAGACTGACATTGGACACACACTAGAGACAGACATTGGAGACACTAGAGACAGACATTGGACACACACACTAGTGACAGACATTGGACACACACTAGAGACAGACATTAGACACACACTAGAGACAGACATTGGACACACACTAGAGACAGACATTGGACACACTAGAGACAGACATTGGACACACACTAGAGACAGACATTGGACACACACTAGAGACAGACATTGGACACACACTAGAGACAGACATTGGACACACTAGAGACAGACATTGGACACACACTAGAGACAGACATTGGACACACACCAGAGACAGACATTGGACACACACTAGAGACAGACATTGGACACACACTAGAGACAGACATTGGACACACACTAGAGACAGACATTGGACACACACTAGAGACAGACATTGGACACACACCAGAGACAGACATTGGACACACACCAGAGACAGACATTGGACACACACTAGAGACAGACATTGGAGACACACTAGAAAGAGACATTGGACTTACACTAGAGACAGACATTGGAGACACACTAGAGACAGACATTGGACACACACTATAGACAGACATTGGACACACACTAGAGACAGACATTGGACACACACTAGAGACAGACATTGGACACACACCAGAGACAGACATTGGACACACACTAGAGACAGACATTGGACACACACCAGAGACAGACATTGGACACACACCAGAGACAGACATTGGACACACACTAGAGACAGACATTGGACACACACCAGAGACAGACATTGGACACACACTAGAGACAGACATTGGACACACACTAGAGACAGACATTGGACACACACTAGAGACAGACATTGGACACACACTAGAGACAGACATTGGACACACACCAGAGACAGACATTGGACACACACCAGAGACAGACATTGGACACACACTAGAGACAGACATTGTACACACACTAGAGACAGACATTGGACACACACTAGAGACAAACATTGGACACACACTAGAAACAGACATTGGACACACACCAGAGACAGACATTGGACACACACCAGAGACAGACATTGGACACACACCAGAGACAGACATTGGACACACACTAGAGACAGACATTGGACACACACCAGAGACAGACATTGGACACACACTAGAGACAGACATTGGACACACACCAGAGACAGACATTGGACACACACCAGAGACAGACATTGGACACACACCAGAGACAGACATTGGACACACACTAGAGACAGACATTGGACACACACCAGAGACAGACATTGGACACACACTAGAGACAGACATTGGACACACACTAGAGACAGACATTGGACACACACTAGAGACAGACATTGGACACACACTAGAGACAGACATTGGACACACACCAGAGACAGACATTGGACACAAACCAGAGACAGACATTGGACACACACCAGAGACAGACATTGGACACACACTAGAGACAGACATTGGACACACACCAGAGACAGACATTGGACACACACCAGAGACAGACATTGGCCACACACTAGAGACAGACATTGGACACACACTAGAGACAGACATTGGACACACACTAGAGACAGACATTGGACACACACCATAGTCAGACATTGGACACACACACTAGAGAAAGACATTGGACACACAATAGAGACAGACATTAGACACACACCAGAGACAGACATTGGACACACACTAGAGACAGACATTGTGCACACACCAAAGACAGACATTGGGCACACACTAGAGACAGACATTGGACACACACTAGAGACAGACATTGGGCACACACTAGAGACAGACATTGGACACACGCTAGAGACAGACATTGGACACACTAGATACAGACATTGGACACACACACTAGAGACAGACACTAGACACACACTAGAGACAGACATTGGACACACACACAAGGGACATTCATTGGAGACACACTAGATAGAGACATTGGACATACACTAGAGACAGACATTGGACACACACTAGATACAGACATTGGACACACACTAGATACAGACATTGGACACACACCAGAGACAGACATTGGACACACACTAGAGACAGACATTGGACACACACCAGAGACAGACATTGGACACACACCAGAGACAGACATTGGACACACACTAGAGACAGACATTGGACACACACTAGAGACAGACATTGGAGACACACTAGAGACAGACATTGGAGACACACTAGAGACAGACATTGGACACACACTAGAGGCAGACATTGGACACACACCAGAGACAGATATTGGACACACACCAGAGACAGACATTGGACACACACTAGAGACAGACATTGGACACACACTAGAGACAGACATTGGACAAACACCAGAGACAAAAATTGGACACACACTAGAGACAGACATTGGACACACTAGAGACAGATATTGGACACACTAGAGACAGACATTGGTCACACACTAGAGACAGACATTGGACACACACTAGAGACAGACATTAGACACACACTAGAGACAGACATTGGACACACACCAGAGACAGACATTGGACACACACCAGAGACAGACATTGGACACACACTAGAGACAGACATTGGACACACACTAGAGACAGACATTGGAGACACACTAGAGACAGACATTGGAGACACACTAGAGACAGACATTGGACACACACTAGAGGCAGACATTGGACACACACCAGAGACAGATATTGGACACACACCAGAGACAGACATTGGACACACACTAGAGACAGACATTGGACACACACTAGAGACAGACATTGGACAAACACCAGAGACAAAAATTGGACACACACTAGAGACAGACATTGGACACACTAGAGACAGATATTGGACACACTAGAGACAGACATTGGTCACACACTAGAGACAGACATTGGACACACACTAGAGACAGACATTAGACACACACTAGAGACAGACATTGGACACACACTAGAGACAGACATTGGACACACATTAGAGACAGACGTTGGACACACACTAGAGACAGACATTGGACACACACTAGAGACAGACATTGGACACACTAGAGACAGACATTGGACACACTAGAGACAGACATTGGACATACACACTAGTGACAAACATTGGACACACACTAGAAACAGACATTGGACACACACCAGAGACAGACATTGGACACACACCAGAGACAGACATTGGACACACGCTAGAGACAGACATTGGACACACACTAGAGACAGACATTGGACACACACCAGAGACAGACATTGGACACACACTAGAGACAGACATTGGAGACACTAGAGACAGACATTGGGCACACACTAGAGACTGACATTGGACACACACTAGAGACAGACATTGGAGACACTAGAGACAGACATTGGACACACACACTAGTGACTGACATTGGACACACACTAGAGACAGACATTAGACACACACTAGAGACAGACATTGGACACACACTAGAGACAGACATTGGACACACTAGAGACAGACATTGGACACACACTAGAGACAGACATTGGACACACACTAGAGACAGACATTGGACACACACTAGAGACAGACATTGGACACACTAGAGACAGACATTGGACACACACTAGAGACAGACATTGGACACACACTAGAGACAGACATTGGACACACATTAGAGACAGAGATTAGACACACACTAGAGACAGACATTGGACACACACTAGAGACAGACATTGGACACACACTAGAGACAGACATTGGACACACACCATAGTCAGACATTGGACACACACACTAGAGAAAGACATTGGACACACAATGGAGACAGACATTAGACACACACCAGAGACAGACATTGGACACACACTAGAGACAGACATTGTGCACACACCAAAGACAGACATTGGGCACACACTAGTGACAGACATTGGACACACACTAGAGACAGACATTGGGCACACACTAGAGACAGACATTGGACACACACTAGAGAAAAACATTTGACACACACTAGAGACAGACGTTGGACACACACACTAGAGACAGACATTGGACACACACTAGAGACAGACATTGGACACACTAGAGACAGACATTGGACACACACACTAGAGACAGACACTAGACACACACTAGAGACAGACATTGGACACACACTCACAAGGGACAGCCATTGGAGACACACTAGATAGAGACATTGGACATACACTAGAGACAGACATTGGACACACACTAGATACAGACATTGGACACACACTAGATACAGACATTGGACACACACCAGAGACAGACATTGGACACACACCAGAGACAGACATTGGACACACACCAGAGACAGACATTGGACACACACTAGAGACAGACATTGGACACACACTAGAGACAGACATTGGAGACACACTAGAGACAGACATTGGAGACACACTAGAGACAGACATTGGACACACACTAGAGACAGACATTGGACACACACCAGAGACAGACATTGGACACACACCAGAGACAGACATTGGACACACACTAGAGACAGACATTGGACACACACTAGAGACAGACATTGGACAAACACCAGAGACAAACATTGGACACACACTAGAGACAGACATTGGACACACTAGAGACAGACATTGGACACACTAGAGACAGACATTGGACACACACTAGAGACAGACATTGGGCACACACTAGAGACAGACATTGGACACACACTAGAGAAAAACATTTGACACACACTAGAGACAGACGTTGGACACACACACTAGAGACAGACATTGGACACACTAGAGACAGACATTGGACACACACACTAGAGACAGACACTAGACACACACTAGAGACAGACATTGGACACACACACACAAGGGACAGTCATTGGAGACACACTAGATAGAGACATTGGACATACACTAGAGACAGACATTGGACACACACTAGATACAGACATTGGACACACACTAGATACAGACATTGGACACACACCAGAGACAGACATTGGACACACACCAGAGACAGACATTGGACACACACCAGAGACAGACATTGGACACACACTAGAGACAGACATTGGACACACACTAGAGACAGACATTGGAGACACACTAGAGACAGACATTGGAGACACACTAGAGACAGACATTGGACACACACTAGAGACAGACATTGGACACACACCAGAGACAGACATTGGACACACACCAGAGACAGACATTGGACACACACTAGAGACAGACATTGGACACACACTAGAGACAGACATTGGACAAACACCAGAGACAAACATTGGACACACACTAGAGACAGACATTGGACACACTAGAGACAGACATTGGACACACTAGAGACAGACATTGGACACACACTAGAGACAGACATTGGAGACACACTAGAGACAGACATTGGACACACACTATAGACAGACATTGGACACACACTAGAGACAGACATTGGACACACACTAGAGACAGACATTGGAGACACACTAGAGACAGACATTGGACACACACTAGAGACAGACATTGGACACACACGAGAGACAGACATTGGACACACACCAGAGACAGACATTGGACACACACTAGAGACAGACATTGGACACACACTAGAGACAGACATTGGACACACACCAGAGACAGACATTGGACACACACTAGAGACAGACATTGGACACACACCAGAGACAGACATTGGAAACACACCAGAGACAGACATTGGACACACACCAGAGACAGACATTGGACACACACTAGAGACAGACATTGGACACACACCAGAGACAGACATTGGACACACACTAGAGACAGACATTGGACACACACTAGAGACAGACATTGGACACACACTAGAGACAGACATTGGACACACACTAGAGACAGACATTGGACACACACCAGAGACAGACATTGGACACACACCAGAGACAGACATTGGACACACACTAGAGACAGACATTGTACACACACTAGAGACAGACATTGGACACACACTAGAGACAGACATTGGACACACACTAGAAACAGACATTGGACACACACCAGAGACAGACATTGGACACACACCAGAGACAGACATTGGACACACACCAGAGACGGACATTGGACACACACTAGAGACAGACATTGGACACACACCAGAGACAGACATTGGACACACACTAGAGACAGACATTGGACACACACCAGAGACAGACATTGGACATACACCAGAGACAGACATTGGACACACACCAGAGACAGACATTGGACACACACTAGAGACAGACATTGGACACACACCAGAGAGAGACATTGGACACACACTAGAGACAGACATTGGACACACACTAGAGACAGACATTGGACACACACTAGAGACAGACATTGGACACACACTAGAGACAGACATTGGACACACACCAGAGACAGACATTGGACACAAACCAGAGACAGACATTGGACACACACCAGAGACAGACATTGGACACACACTAGAGACAGACATTGGACACACACCAGAGACAGACATTGGACACACACTAGAGACAGACATTGGACACACACTAGAGACAGACATTGGACACACACTAGAGACAGACATTGGACACACACCATAGTCAGACATTGGACACACACACTAGAGAAAAACATTGGACACACAATAGAGACAGACATTAGACACACACCAGAGACAGACATTGGACACACACTAGAGACAGACATTGTGCACACACCAAAGACAGACATTGGGCACACACTAGAGACAGACATTGGACACACACTAGAGACAGAGATTGGGCACACACTAGAGACAGACATTGGACACACACTAGAGACAGACATTGGACACACTAGATACAGACATTGGACACACACTAGAGGCAGACATTGGACACACACCAGAGACAGACATTGGACACACACCAGAGACAGACATTGGACACACACTAGAGACAGACATTGGACACACACTAGAGACAGACATTGGACAAACACTAGAGACAAACATTGGACACACACTAGAGACAGACATTGGACACACTAGAGACAGACATTGGACAGACTAGAGACAGACATTGGTCACACACTAGAGACAGACATTGGACACACACTAGAGACAGACATTGGACACACACACAAGGGACATTCATTGGAGACACACTAGATAGAGACATTGGACATACACTAGAGACAGACATTGGACACACACTAGATACAGACATTGGACACACACTAGATACAGACATTGGACACACACCAGAGACAGACATTGGACACACACTAGAGACAGACATTGGACACACACCAGAGACAGACATTGGACACACACCAGAGACAGACATTGGACACACACTAGAGACAGACATTGGACACACACTAGGGAGAGACATTGGAGACACACTAGACACAGACATTGGAGACACACTAGAGACAGACATTGGACACACACTAGAGGCAGACATTGGACACACACCAGAGACAGACATTGGACACACATTAGAGACAGACGTTGGACACACACCAGAGACAGACATTGGACACACACTAGAGACAGACATTGGACACACACTAGAGACAGACATTGGACACACACTAGGGACAGACATTGGACACACACTAGAGACAGACATTGGACACACACCAGAGACAGACATTGGACACAAACCAGAGACAGACATTGGACACACACCAGAGACAGATATTGGACACACACTAGAGACAGACATTGGACACACACCAGAGACAGACATTGGACACACACCAGAGACAGACATTGGACACACACTAGAGACAGACATTGGACACACACTAGAGACAGACATTGGACACACACTAGAGACAGACATTGGACACACACCATAGTCAGACATTGGACACACACACTAGAGAAAGACATTGGACACACAATAGAGACAGACATTGGAGACACACTAGAGACAGACATTGGAGACACACACAAGGGACATTCATTGGAGACACACTAGATAGAGACATTGGACATACACCAGAGACAGACATTGGACACACACTAGAGACAGACATTGGACACACACTAGAGACAGACATTGGACACACACCAGAGACAGACATTGGACACACACTAGAGACAGACATTGGACACACACCAGAGACAGACATTGGACACACACTAGAGACAGACATTGGACACACGCTAGAGACAGACATTGGACACACACCAGAGACAGACATTGGACACACACTAGAGACAGACATTGGACACACGCTAGAGACAGACATTGGACACACACTAGAGACAGACATTGGACACACACTAGAGACAGACATTGGACACACACCAGAGACAGACATTGGACACACACCAGAGACTGACATTGGACACACACCAGAGACAGACATTGGACACACACTAGAGACAGACATTGGACACACACCAGAGACAGACATTGGACACACACTAGAGACAGACATTGGACACACGCTAGAGACAGACATTGGACACACACTAGAGACAGACATTGGACACACACTAGAGACAGACATTGGACACACACCAGAGACAGACATTGGACACACACCAGAGACAGACATTGGACACACACTAGAGACAGACATTGGACACACACTAGAGACAGACATTGGACACACACTAGAGACAGACATTGGACACACTAGAGACAGACATTGGACAGACTAGAGACAGACATTGGTCACACACTAGAGACAGACATTGGACACACACTAGAGACAGACATTGGACACACACTAGAGACAGACATTGGACACACATTAGAGACAGACGTTGGACACACACTAGAGACAGACATTGGACACGCTAGAGACAGACATTGGACACACTAGAGACAGACATTGGACATACACACTAGTGACAAACATTGGACACACACTAGAGACAGACATTGGACACACACCAGAGACAGACATTGGACACACACCAGAGACAGACATTGGACACACACTAGAGACAGACATTGGACACACACTAGAGACAGACATTGGACACACACCAGAGACAGACATTGGACACACACTAGAGACAGACATTGGAGACACTAGAGACAGACATTGGACACACTAGAGACAGACATTGGACACACACTAGAGACAGACATTGGACACACACCAGAGACAGACATTGGACACACACTAGAGACAGACATTGGACACACACCAGAGACAGACATTGGACATACACCAGAGACAGACATTGGACACACACCAGAGACAGACATTGGACACACACTAGAGACAGACATTGGACACACACACTAGAGACAGACATTGGACACACACTACAGACAGACATTGGACACACACTAGAGACAGACATTGGACACACACTAGAGACAGACATTGGACACACACTAGAGACAGACATTGGACACACACGAGAGACAGACATTGGACACAAACCAGAGACAGACATTGGACACACACCAGAGACAGACATTGGACACACACTAGAGACAGACATTGGACACACACCAGAGACAGACATTGGACACACACCAGAGACAGACATTGGACACACACTAGAGACAGACATTGGACACACACTAGAGACAGACATTGGACACACACTAGAGACAGACATTGGACACACACCATAGTCAGACATTGGACACACACACTAGAGAAAGACATTGGACACACAATAGAGACAGACATTAGACACACACCAGAGACACACATTGGACACACACTAGAGACAGACATTGTGCACACACCAAAGACAGACATTGGGCACACACTAGAGACAGACATTGGACACACACTAGAGACAGACATTGGGCACACACTAGAGACAGACATTGGACACACGCTAGAGACAGACATTGGACACACTAGATACAGACATTGGACACACACACCAGAGACAGACACTAGACACACAGACTAGAGACAGACATTAGACACACACTAGAGACAGACATTGGACACACACCATAGTCAGACATTGGACACACACACTAGAGAAAAACATTGGACACACAATAGAGACAGACATTAGACACACACCAGAGACAGACATTGGACACACACTAGAGACAGACATTGTGCACACACCAAAGACAGACATTGGGCACACACTAGAGACAGACATTGGACACACACTAGAGACAGACATTGGGCACACACTAGAGACAGACATTGGACACACGCTAGAGACAGACATTGGACACACTAGATACAGACATTGGACACACACTAGAGGCAGACATTGGACACACACCAGAGACAGACATTGGACACACACCAGAGACAGACATTGGACACACACTAGAGACAGACATTGGACACACACTAGAGACAGACATTGGACAAACACTAGAGACAAACATTGGACACACACTAGAGACAGACATTGGACACACTAGAGACAGACATTGGACAGACTAGAGACAGACATTGGTCACACACTAGAGACAGACATTGGACACACACTAGAGACAGACATTGGACACACACACAAGGGACATTCATTGGAGACACACTAGATAGAGACATTGGACATACACTAGAGACAGACATTGGACACACACTAGATACAGACATTGGACACACACTAGATACAGACATTGGACACACACCAGAGACAGACATTGGACACACACTAGAGACAGACATTGGACACACACCAGAGACAGACATTGGACACACACCAGAGACAGACATTGGACACACACTAGAGACAGACATTGGACACACACTAGAGACAGACATTGGAGACACACTAGACACAGACATTGGAGACACACTAGAGACAGACATTGGACACACACTAGAGGCAGACATTGGACACACACCAGAGACAGACATTGGACACACACCAGAGACAGACATTGGACACACACCAGAGACAGACATTGGACACACACTAGAGACAGACATTGGACACACACTAGAGACAGACATTGGACAAACACCAGAGACAAACATTGGACACACACTAGAGACAGACATTGGACACACACACGAGAGACAGACATTGGACACACACTACAGACAGACATTGGACACACACTAGAGACAGACATTGGACACACACTAGAGACAGACATTGGACACACACTAGAGACAGACATTGGACACACACGAGAGACAGACATTGGACACAAACCAGAGACAGACATTGGACACACACCAGAGACAGACATTGGACACACACTAGAGACAGACATTGGACAGACTAGAGACAGACATTGGTCACACACTAGAGACAGACATTGGACACACACTAGAGACAGACATTGGACACACACTAGAGACAGACATTGGACACACATTAGAGACAGACGTTGGACACACACTAGAGACAGACATTGGACACGCTAGAGACAGACATTGGACACACTAGAGACAGACATTGGACATACACACTAGTGACAAACATTGGACACACACTAGAGACAGACATTGGACACACACCAGAGACAGACATTGGACACACACCAGAGACAGACATTGGACACACACTAGAGACAGACATTGGACACACACTAGAGACAGACATTGGACACACACCAGAGACAGACATTGGACACACACTAGAGACAGACATTGGAGACACTAGAGACAGACATTGGACACACTAGAGACAGACATTGGACACACACTAGAGACAGACATTGGACACACACCAGAGACAGACATTGGACACACACTAGAGACAGACATTGGACACACACCAGAGACAGACATTGGACATACACCAGAGACAGACATTGGACACACACCAGAGACAGACATTGGACACACACTAGAGACAGACATTGGACACACACACGAGAGACAGACATTGGACACACACTACAGACAGACATTGGACACACACTAGAGACAGACATTGGACACACACTAGAGACAGACATTGGACACACACTAGAGACAGACATTGGACACACACGAGAGACAGACATTGGACACAAACCAGAGACAGACATTGGACACACACCAGAGACAGACATTGGACACACACTAGAGACAGACATTGGACACACACCAGAGACAGACATTGGACACACACCAGAGACAGGCATTGGACACACACTAGAGACAGACATTGGACACACACTAGAGACAGACATTGGACACACACTAGAGACAGACATTGGACACACACCATAGTCAGACATTGGACACACACACTAGAGAAAGACATTGGACACACAATAGAGACAGACATTAGACACACACCAGAGACAGACATTGGACACACACTAGAGACAGACATTGTGCACACACCAAAGACAGACATTGGGCACACACTAGAGACAGACATTGGACACACACTAGAGACAGACATTGGGCACACACTAGAGACAGACATTGGACACACGCTAGAGACAGACATTGGACACACTAGATACAGACATTGGACACACACACTAGAGACAGACACTAGACACACACTAGAGACAGACATTGGACACACACTAGAGACAGACATTGGAGACACACTAGAGACAGACATTGGAGACACACTAGAGACAGACATTGGACACACACTAGAGGCAGACAATGGACACACACCAGAGACAGACATTGGACACACACCAGAGACAGACATTGGACACACACTAGAGACAGACATTGGACACACACTAGAGACAGACATTGGACAAACACCAGAGACAAAGATTGGACACACACTAGAGACAGACATTGGACACACTAGAGACAGACATTGGACAGACTAGAGACAGACATTGGTCACACACTAGAGACAGACATTGGACACACACTAGAGACAGACATTAGACACACACTAGAGACAGACATTGGACACACACTAGAGACAGACATTGGACACACACTAGAGACAGACATTGGACACACATTAGAGACAGACGTTGGACACACACTAGAGACAGACATTGGACACACACTAGAGACAGACATTGGACACACTAGAGACAGACATTGGACACACTAGAGACAGACATTGGACATACACACTAGTGACAAACATTGGACACACACTAGAGACAGACATTGGACACACACCAGAGACAGACATTGGACACACACCAGAGACAGACATGGGACACACACTAGAGACAGACATTGGACACATACTAGAGACAGACATTGGACACACACCAGAGACAGACATTGGACACACACTAGAGACAGACATTGGAGACACTAGAGACAGACATTGGACACACTAGAGACAGACATTGGACACACACTAGAGACAGACATTGGACACACACCAGAGACAGACATTGGACACACACTAGAGACAGACATTGGACACACACCAGAGACAGACATTGGACACACACTAGAGACAGACATTGGACACACACCAGAGACAGACATTGGACACACACCAGAGACAGACATTGGACACACACTAGAGACAGACATTGGACACACACCAGAGACAGACATTGGACACACACCAGAGACAGACATTGGACACACACTAGAGACAGACATTGGACACACACTAGAGACAGACATTGGACACACACTAGAGACAGACATTGGACACACACCATAGTCAGACATTGGACACACACACTAGAGAAAGACATTGGACACGCAATAGAGACAGACATTAGACACACACCAGAGACAGACATTGGACACACACTAGAGACAGACATTGTGCACACACCAAAGACAGACATTGGGCACACACTAGAGACAGACATTGGACACACACTAGAGACAGACATTGGGCACACACTAGAGACAGACATTGGACACACGCTAGAGACAGACATTGGACACACTAGATACAGACATTGGACACACACACTAGAGACAGACATTGGACACACACTAGAGACAGACATTGGACACACACCAGAGACAGACATTGGACACACACTAGAGACAGACATTGGACACACACTAGAGACAGACATTGGACACACACTAGGGACAGACATTGGACACACACTAGAGACAGACATTGGACACACACGAGAGACAGACATTGGACACAAACCAGAGACAGACATTGGACACACACCAGAGACAGACATTGGACACACACTAGAGACAGACATTGGACACACACCAGAGACAGACATTGGACACACACCAGAGACAGACATTGGACACACACTAGAGACAGACATTGGACACACACTAGAGACAGACATTGGACACACACTAGAGACAGACATTGGACACACACCATAGTCAGACATTGGACACACACACTAGAGAAAGACATTGGACACACAATAGAGACAGACATTAGACACACACCAGAGACAGACATTGGACACACACTAGAGACAGACATTGTGCACACACCAAAGACAGACATTGGGCACACACTAGAGACAGACATTGGACACACACTAGAGACAGACATTGGGCACACACTAGAGACAGACATTGGACACACGCTAGAGACAGACATTGGACACACTAGATACAGACATTGGACACACACACTAGAGACAGACACTAGACACACACTAGAGACAGACATTGGACACACACTAGAGACAGACATTGGAGACACACTAGAGACAGACATTGGAGACACACTAGAGACAGACATTGGACACACACTAGAGGCAGACATTGGACACACACCAGAGACAGACATTGGACACACACCAGAGACAGACATTGGACACACACTAGAGACAGACATTGGACACACACTAGAGACAGACATTGGACAAACACCAGAGACAAAGATTGGACACACACTAGAGACAGACATTGGACACACTAGAGACAGACATTGGACAGACTAGAGACAGACATTGGTCACACACTAGAGACAGACATTGGACACACACTAGAGACAGACATTAGACACACACTAGAGACAGACATTGGACACACACTAGAGACAGACATTGGACACACACTAGAGACAGACATTGGACACACATTAGAGACAGACGTTGGACACACACTAGAGACAGACATTGGACACACACTAGAGACAGACATTGGACACACTAGAGACAGACATTGGACACACTAGAGACAGACATTGGACATACACACTAGTGACAAACATTGGACACACACTAGAGACAGAAATTGGACACACACCAGAGACAGACATTGGACACACACCAGAGACAGACATGGGACACACACTAGAGACAGACATTGGACACATACTAGAGACAGACATTGGACACACACCAGAGACAGACATTGGACACACACTAGAGACAGACATTGGAGACACTAGAGACAGACATTGGACACACTAGAGACAGACATTGGACACACACTAGAGACAGACATTGGACACACACCAGAGACAGACATTGGACACACACTAGAGACAGACATTGGACACACACCAGAGACAGACATTGGACACACACTAGAGACAGACATTGGACACACACCAGAGACAGACATTGGACACAAACCAGAGACAGACATTGGACACACACCAGAGACAGACATTGGACACACACTAGAGACAGACATTGGACACACACCAGAGACAGACATTGGACACACACCAGAGACAGACATTGGACACACACTAGAGACAGACATTGGACACACACTAGAGACAGACATTGGACACACACTAGAGACAGACATTGGACACACACCATAGTCAGACATTGGACACACACACTAGAGAAAGACATTGGACACACAATAGAGACAGACATTAGACACACACTAGAGACAGACATTGGACACACACTAGAGACAGACATTGGGCACACACTAGAGACAGACATTGGACACACGCTAGAGACAGACATTGGACACACTAGATACAGACATTGGACACACACACTAGAGACAGACATTGGACACACACTAGAGACAGACATTGGACACACACCAGAGACAGACATTGGACACACACTAGAGACAGACATTGGACACACACTAGAGACAGACATTGGACACACACTAGGGACAGACATTGGACACACACTAGAGACAGACATTGGACACACACCAGAGACAGACATTGGACACAAACCAGAGACAGACATTGGACACACACCAGAGACAGATATTGGACACACACTAGAGACAGACATTGGACACACACCAGAGACAGACATTGGACACACACCAGAGACAGACATTGGACACACACTAGAGACAGACATTGGACACACACTAGAGACAGACATTGGACACACACTAGAGACAGACATTGGACACACACCATAGTCAGACATTGGACACACACACTAGAGAAAGACATTGGACACACAATAGAGACAGACATTGGAGACACACTAGAGACAGACATTGGAGACACACACAAGGGACATTCATTGGAGACACACTAGATAGAGACATTGGACATACACTAGAGACAGACATTGGACACACACTAGATACAGACATTGGACACACACTAGATACAGACATTGGACACACACCAGAGACAGACATTGGACACACACTAGAGACAGACATTGGACACACACCAGAGACAGACATTGGACACACACCAGAGACAGACATTGGACACACACCAGAGACAGACATTGGACACACACCAGAGACAGACATTGGACACACACTAGAGACAGACATTGGACACACACTAGAGACAGACATTGGACAAACACCAGAGACAAACATTGGACACACACTAGAGACAGACATTGGACACACTAGAGACAGACATTGGACACACTAGAGACAGACATTGGACACACACTAGAGACAGACATTGGAGACACACTAGAGACAGACATTGGACACACACTATAGACAGACATTGGACACACACTAGAGACAGACATTGGACACACACTAGAGACAGACATTGGAGACACACTAGAGACAGACATTGGACACACACTAGAGACAGACATTGGACACACACGAGAGACAGACATTGGACACACACCAGAGACAGACATTGGACACACACTAGAGACAGACATTGGACACACACTAGAGACAGACATTGGACACACACCAGAGACAGACATTGGACACACACTAGAGACAGACATTGGACACACACCAGAGACAGACATTGGAAACACACCAGAGACAGACATTGGACACACACCAGAGACAGACATTGGACACACACTAGAGACAGACATTGGACACACACCAGAGACAGACATTGGACACACACTAGAGACAGACATTGGACACAGACTAGAGACAGACATTGGACACACACTAGAGACAGACATTGGACACACACTAGAGACAGACATTGGACACACACTAGAGACAGACATTGGACACACACTAGAGACAGACATTGGACACACACTAGAGACAGACATTGTACACACACTAGAGACAGACATTGGACACACACTAGAGACAGACATTGGACACACACTAGAAACAGACATTGGACACACACCAGAGACAGACATTGGACACACACCAGAGACAGACATTGGACACACACCAGAGACGGACATTGGACACACACTAGAGACAGACATTGGACACACACCAGAGACAGACATTGGACACACACTAGAGACAGACATTGGACACACACCAGAGACAGACATTGGACATACACCAGAGACAGACATTGGACACACACCAGAGACAGACATTGGACACACACTAGAGACAGACATTGGACACACACCAGAGAGAGACATTGGACACACACTAGAGACAGACATTGGACACACACTAGAGACAGACATTGGACACACACTAGAGACAGACATTGGACACACACTAGAGACAGACATTGGACACACACCAGAGACAGACATTGGACACAAACCAGAGACAGACATTGGACACACACCAGAGACAGACATTGGACACACACTAGAGACAGACATTGGACACACACCAGAGACAGACATTGGACACACACCAGAGACAGACATTGGACACACACTAGAGACAGACATTGGACACACACTAGAGACAGACATTGGACACACACTAGAGACAGACATTGGACACACACCATAGTCAGACATTGGACACACACACTAGAGAAAAACATTGGACACACAATAGAGACAGACATTAGACACACACCAGAGACAGACATTGGACACACACTAGAGACAGACATTGTGCACACACCAAAGACAGACATTGGGCACACACTAGAGACAGACATTGGACACACACTAGAGACAGACATTGGGCACACACTAGAGACAGACATTGGACACACACTAGAGACAGACATTGGACACACTAGATACAGACATTGGACACACACTAGAGGCAGACATTGGACACACACCAGAGACAGACATTGGACACACACCAGAGACAGACATTGGACACACACTAGAGACAGACATTGGACACACACTAGAGACAGACATTGGACAAACACTAGAGACAAACATTGGACACACACTAGAGACAGACATTGGACACACTAGAGACAGACATTGGACAGACTAGAGACAGACATTGGTCACACACTAGAGACAGACATTGGACACACACTAGAGACAGACATTGGACACACACACAAGGGACATTCATTGGAGACACACTAGATAGAGACATTGGACATACACTAGAGACAGACATTGGACACACACTAGATACAGACATTGGACACACACTAGATACAGACATTGGACACACACCAGAGACAGACATTGGACACACACTAGAGACAGACATTGGACACACACCAGAGACAGACATTGGACACACACCAGAGACAGACATTGGACACACACTAGAGACAGACATTGGACACACACTAGGGAGAGACATTGGAGACACACTAGACACAGACATTGGAGACACACTAGAGACAGACATTGGACACACACTAGAGGCAGACATTGGACACACACCAGAGACAGACATTGGACACACACCAGAGACAGACATTGGACACACACTAGAGACAGACATTGGACACACACTAGAGACAGACATTGGACAAACACCAGAGACAAACATTGGACACACACTAGAGACAGACATTGGACACACTAGAGACAGACATTGGACAGACTAGAGACAGACATTGGTCACACACTAGAGACAGACATTGGACACACACTAGAGACAGACATTGGACACACACTAGAGACAGACATTGGACACACATTAGAGACAGACGTTGGACACACACTAGAGACAGACATTGGACACGCTAGAGACAGACATTGGACACACTAGAGACAGACATTGGACATACACACTAGTGACAAACATTGGACACACACTAGAGACAGACATTGGACACACACCAGAGACAGACATTGGACACACACCAGAGACAGACATTGGACACACACTAGAGACAGACATTGGACACACACTAGAGACAGACATTGGACACACACCAGAGACAGACATTGGACACACACTAGAGACAGACATTGGAGACACTAGAGACAGACATTGGACACACTAGAGACAGACATTGGACACACACTAGAGACAGACATTGGACACACACCAGAGACAGACATTGGACACACACTAGAGACAGACATTGGACACACACCAGAGACAGACATTGGACATACACCAGAGACAGACATTGGACACACACCAGAGACAGACATTGGACACACACTAGAGACAGACATTGGACACACACACTAGAGACAGACATTGGACACACACTACAGACAGACATTGGACACACACTAGAGACAGACATTGGACACACACTAGAGACAGACATTGGACACACACTAGAGACAGACATTGGACACACACGAGAGACAGACATTGGACACACACTAGAGACAGACATTGGACACACACTAGAGACAGACATTGGACACACACCATAGTCAGACATTGGACACACACACTAGAGAAAGACATTGGACACACAATAGAGACAGACATTAGACACACACCAGAGACAGACATTGGACACACACTAGAGACAGACATTGTGCACACACCAAAGACAGACATTGGGCACACACTAGAGACAGAAATTGGACACACACTAGAGACAGACATTGGGCACACACTAGAGACAGACATTGGACACACGCTAGAGACAGACATTGGACACACTAGATACAGACATTGGACACACACACCAGAGACAGACACTAGACACACAGACTAGAGACAGACATTAGACACACACTAGAGACAGACATTGGACACACACCATAGTCAGACATTGGACACACACACTAGAGAAAAACATTGGACACACAATAGAGACAGACATTAGACACACACCAGAGACAGACATTGGACACACACTAGAGACAGACATTGTGCACACACCAAAGACAGACATTGGGCACACACTAGAGACAGACATTGGACACACACTAGAGACAGACATTGGGCACACACTAGAGACAGACATTGGACACACGCTAGAGACAGACATTGGACACACTAGATACAGACATTGGACACACACTAGAGGCAGACATTGGACACACACCAGAGACAGACATTGGACACACACCAGAGACAGACATTGGACACACACTAGAGACAGACATTGGACACACACTAGAGACAGACATTGGACAAACACTAGAGACAAACATTGGACACACACTAGAGACAGACATTGGACACACTAGAGACAGACATTGGACAGACTAGAGACAGACATTGGTCACACACTAGAGACAGACATTGGACACACACTAGAGACAGACATTGGACACACACACAAGGGACATTCATTGGAGACACACTAGATAGAGACATTGGACATACACTAGAGACAGACATTGGACACACACTAGATACAGACATTGGACACACACTAGATACAGACATTGGACACACACCAGAGACAGACATTGGACACACACTAGAGACAGACATTGGACACACACCAGAGACAGACATTGGACACACACCAGAGACAGACATTGGACACACACTAGAGACAGACATTGGACACACACTAGAGACAGACATTGGAGACACACTAGACACAGACATTGGAGACACACTAGAGACAGACATTGGACACACACTAGAGGCAGACATTGGACACACACCAGAGACAGACATTGGACACACACCAGAGACAGACATTGGACACACACTAGAGACAGACATTGGACACACACTAGAGACAGACATTGGACAAACACCAGAGACAAACATTGGACACACACTAGAGACAGACATTGGACACACTAGAGACAGACATTGGACAGACTAGAGACAGACATTGGTCACACACTAGAGACAGACATTGGACACACACTAGAGACAGACATTGGACACACACTAGAGACAGACATTGGACACACATTAGAGACAGACGTTGGACACACACTAGAGACAGACATTGGACACGCTAGAGACAGACATTGGACACACTAGAGACAGACATTGGACATACACACTAGTGACAAACATTGGACACACACTAGAGACAGACATTGGACACACACCAGAGACAGACATTGGACACACACCAGAGACAGACATTGGACACACACTAGAGACAGACATTGGACACACACTAGAGACAGACATTGGACACACACCAGAGACAGACATTGGACACACACTAGAGACAGACATTGGAGACACTAGAGACAGACATTGGACACACTAGAGACAGACATTGGACACACACTAGAGACAGACATTGGACACACACCAGAGACAGACATTGGACACACACTAGAGACAGACATTGGACACACACCAGAGACAGACATTGGACATACACCAGAGACAGACATTGGACACACACCAGAGACAGACATTGGACACACACTAGAGACAGACATTGGACACACACACGAGAGACAGACATTGGACACACACTACAGACAGACATTGGACACACACTAGAGACAGACATTGGACACACACTAGAGACAGACATTGGACACACACTAGAGATAGACATTGGACACACACGAGAGACAGACATTGGACACAAACCAGAGACAGACATTGGACACACACCAGAGACAGACATTGGACACACACTAGAGACAGACATTGGACACACACCAGAGACAGACATTGGACACACACCAGAGACAGGCATTGGACACACACTAGAGACAGACATTGGACACACACTAGAGACAGACATTGGACACACACTAGAGACAGACATTGGACACACACCATAGTCAGACATTGGACACACACACTAGAGAAAGACATTGGACACACAATAGAGACAGACATTAGACACACACCAGAGACAGACATTGGACACACACTAGAGACAGACATTGTGCACACACCAAAGACAGACATTGGGCACACACTAGAGACAGACATTGGACACACACTAGAGACAGACATTGGGCACACACTAGAGACAGACATTGGACACACGCTAGAGACAGACATTGGACACACTAGATACAGACATTGGACACACACACTAGAGACAGACACTAGACACACACTAGAGACAGACATTGGACACACACTAGAGACAGACATTGGAGACACACTAGAGACAGACATTGGAGACACACTAGAGACAGACATTGGACACACACTAGAGGCAGACAATGGACACACACCAGAGACAGACATTGGACACACACCAGAGACAGACATTGGACACACACTAGAGACAGACATTGGACACACACTAGAGACAGACATTGGACAAACACCAGAGACAAAGATTGGACACACACTAGAGACAGACATTGGACACACTAGAGACAGACATTGGACAGACTAGAGACAGACATTGGTCACACACTAGAGACAGACATTGGACACACACTAGAGACAGACATTAGACACACACTAGAGACAGACATTGGACACACACTAGAGACAGACATTGGACACACACTAGAGACAGACATTGGACACACATTAGAGACAGACGTTGGACACACACTAGAGACAGACATTGGACACACACTAGAGACAGACATTGGACACACTAGAGACAGACATTGGACACACTAGAGACAGACATTGGACATACACACTAGTGACAAACATTGGACACACACTAGAGACAGACATTGGACACACACCAGAGACAGACATTGGACACACACCAGAGACAGACATGGGACACACACTAGAGACAGACATTGGACACATACTAGAGACAGACATTGGACACACACCAGAGACAGACATTGGACACACACTAGAGACAGACATTGGAGACACTAGAGACAGACATTGGACACACTAGAGACAGACATTGGACACACACTAGAGACAGACATTGGACACACACCAGAGACAGACATTGGACACACACTAGAGACAGACATTGGACACACACCAGAGACAGACATTGGACACACACTAGAGACAGACATTGGACACACACCAGAGACAGACATTGGACACACACCAGAGACAGACATTGGACACACACTAGAGACAGACATTGGACACACACCAGAGACAGACATTGGACACACACCAGAGACAGACATTGGACACACACTAGAGACAGACATTGGACACACACTAGAGACAGACATTGGACACACACTAGAGACAGACATTGGACACACACCATAGTCAGACATTGGACACACACACTAGAGAAAGACATTGGACACGCAATAGAGACAGACATTAGACACACACCAGAGACAGACATTGGACACACACTAGAGACAGACATTGTGCACACACCAAAGACAGACATTGGGCACACACTAGAGACAGACATTGGACACACACTAGAGACAGACATTGGGCACACACTAGAGACAGACATTGGACACACGCTAGAGACAGACATTGGACACACTAGATACAGACATTGGACACACACACTAGAGACAGACATTGGACACACACTAGAGACAGACATTGGACACACACTAGAGACAGACATTGGACACACACTAGGGACAGACATTGGACACACACTAGAGACAGACATTGGACACACACGAGAGACAGACATTGGACACAAACCAGAGACAGACATTGGACACACACCAGAGACAGACATTGGACACACACTAGAGACAGACATTGGACACACACCAGAGACAGACATTGGACACACACCAGAGACAGACATTGGACACACACTAGAGACAGACATTGGACACACACTAGAGACAGACATTGGACACACACTAGAGACAGACATTGGACACACACCATAGTCAGACATTGGACACACACACTAGAGAAAGACATTGGACACACAATAGAGACAGACATTAGACACACACCAGAGACAGACATTGGACACACACTAGAGACAGACATTGTGCACACACCAAAGACAGACATTGGGCACACACTAGAGACAGACATTGGACACACACTAGAGACAGACATTGGGCACACACTAGAGACAGACATTGGACACACGCTAGAGACAGACATTGGACACACTAGATACAGACATTGGACACACACACTAGAGACAGACACTAGACACACACTAGAGACAGACATTGGACACACACTAGAGACAGACATTGGAGACACACTAGAGACAGACATTGGAGACACACTAGAGACAGACATTGGACACACACTAGAGGCAGACATTGGACACACACCAGAGACAGACATTGGACACACACCAGAGACAGACATTGGACACACACTAGAGACAGACATTGGACACACACTAGAGACAGACATTGGACAAACACCAGAGACAAAGATTGGACACACACTAGAGACAGACATTGGACACACTAGAGACAGACATTGGACAGACTAGAGACAGACATTGGTCACACACTAGAGACAGACATTGGACACACACTAGAGACAGACATTAGACACACACTAGAGACAGACATTGGACACACACTAGAGACAGACATTGGACACACACTAGAGACAGACATTGGACACACATTAGAGACAGACGTTGGACACACACTAGAGACAGACATTGGACACACACTAGAGACAGACATTGGACACACTAGAGACAGACATTGGACACACTAGAGACAGACATTGGACATACACACTAGTGACAAACATTGGACACACACTAGAGACAGAAATTGGACACACACCAGAGACAGACATTGGACACACACCAGAGACAGACATGGGACACACACTAGAGACAGACATTGGACACATACTAGAGACAGACATTGGACACACACCAGAGACAGACATTGGACACACACTAGAGACAGACATTGGAGACACTAGAGACAGACATTGGACACACTAGAGACAGACATTGGACACACACTAGAGACAGACATTGGACACACACCAGAGACAGACATTGGACACACACTAGAGACAGACATTGGACACACACCAGAGACAGACATTGGACACACACTAGAGACAGACATTGGACACACACCAGAGACAGACATTGGACACAAACCAGAGACAGACATTGGACACACACCAGAGACAGACATTGGACACACACTAGAGACAGACATTGGACACACACCAGAGACAGACATTGGACACACACCAGAGACAGACATTGGACACACACTAGAGACAGACATTGGACACACACTAGAGACAGACATTGGACACACACTAGAGACAGACATTGGACACACACCATAGTCAGACATTGGACACACACACTAGAGAAAGACATTGGACACACAATAGAGACAGACATTAGACACACACCAGAGACAGACATTGGACACACACTAGAGACAGACATTGTGCACACACCAAAGACAGACATTGGGCACACACTAGAGACAGACATTGGACACACACTAGAGACAGACATTGGGCACACACTAGAGACAGACATTGGACACACGCTAGAGACAGACATTGGACACACTAGATACAGACATTGGACACACACACTAGAGACAGACATTGGACACACACTAGAGACAGACATTGGACACACACCAGAGACAGACATTGGACACACACTAGAGACAGACATTGGACACACACTAGAGACAGACATTGGACACACACTAGGGACAGACATTGGACACACACTAGAGACAGACATTGGACACACACCAGAGACAGACATTGGACACAAACCAGAGACAGACATTGGACACACACCAGAGACAGATATTGGACACACACTAGAGACAGACATTGGACACACACCAGAGACAGACATTGGACACACACCAGAGACAGACATTGGACACACACTAGAGACAGACATTGGACACACACTAGAGACAGACATTGGACACACACTAGAGACAGACATTGGACACACACCATAGTCAGACATTGGACACACACACTAGAGAAAGACATTGGACACACAATAGAGACAGACATTGGAGACACACTAGAGACAGACATTGGAGACACACACAAGGGACATTCATTGGAGACACACTAGATAGAGACATTGGACATACACTAGAGACAGACATTGGACACACACTAGATACAGACATTGGACACACACTAGATACAGACATTGGACACACACCAGAGACAGACATTGGACACACACTAGAGACAGACATTGGACACACACCAGAGACAGACATTGGACACACACCAGAGACAGACATTGGACACACACTAGAGACAGACATTGGACACACACTAGAGACAGACATTGGAGACACACTAGAGACAGACATTGGAGACACACTAGAGACAGACATTGGACACACACTAGAGGCAGACATTGGACACACACCAGAGACAGACATTGGACACACACTAGAGACAGACATTGGACAAACACCAGAGACAAACATTAGACACACACTAGAGACAGACATTGGACACACTAGAGACAGACATTGGACAGACTAGAGACAGACATTGGTCACACACTAGAGACAGACATTGGACACACACTAGAGACAGACATTGGACAAACACCAGAGACAAACATTGGACACACACTAGAGACAGACATTGGACACACTAGAGACAGACATTGGACAGACTAGAGACAGACATTGGTCACACACTAGAGACAGACATTGGACACACACTAGAGACAGACATTAGACACACACTAGAGACAGACATTGGACACACACTAGAGACAGACATTGGACACACACTAGAGACAGACATTGGACACACATTAGAGACAGACGTTGGACACACACTAGAGACAGACATTGGACACACACTAGAGACAGACATTGGACACATTAGAGACAGACATTGGACACACTAGAGACAGACATTGGACATACACACTAGTGACAAACATTGGACACACACCAGAGACAGACATTGGACACACACCAGAGACAGACATTGGACACACACTAGAGACAGACATTGGACACACACTAGAGACAGACATTGGACACACACCAGAGACAGACATTGGACACACACTAGAGACAGACATTGGAGACACTAGAGACAGACATTGGACACACTAGAGACAGACATTGGGCACACACTAGAGACTGACATTGGACACACACTAGAGACAGACATTGGAGACACTAGAGACAGACATTGGACACACACACTAGTGACAGACATTGGACACACACTAGAGATAGACATTAGACACACACTAGAGACAGACATTGGACACACACTAGAGACAGACATTGGACATACTAGAGACAGACATTGGACACACACTAGAGACAGACATTGGACACACACTAGAGACAGACATTGGACACACACTAGAGACAGACATTGGACACACTAGAGACAGACACTGGACACACACTAGAGACAGACATTGGACACACACTAGAGACAGACATTGGACACACATTAGAGACAGAGATTAGAAACACACTAGAGACAGACATTGGACACACACTAGAGACAGACATTGGACACACACTAGAGACAGACATTGGACACACACCATAGTCAGACATTGGACACACACACTAGAGAAAGACATTGGACACACAATAGAGACAGACATTAGACACACACCAGAGACAGACATTGGACACACACTAGGGACAGACATTGTGCACACACCAAAGACAGACATTGTGCACACACTAGAGACAGACATTGGACACACGCTAGAGACAGACATTGGACACACTAGATACAGACATTGGACACACACACTAGAGACAGACACTAGACACACACTAGAGACAGACATTGGACACACACACAAGGGACATTCATTGGAGACACACTAGATAGAGACATTGGACATACACTAGAGACAGACATCGGACACACACTAGATACAGACATTGGACACACACTAGATACAGACATTGGACACACACCAGAGACAGACATTGGACACACACTAGAGACAGACATTGGACACACACCAGAGACAGACATTGGACACACACTAGAGACAGACATTGGACACACTAGAGACAGACATTGGACACACACTAGAGACAGACACTAGACACACACTAGAGACAGACATTGGACACACACACACAAGGGACAGTCATTGGAGACACACTAGATAGAGACATTGGACATACACTAGAGACAGACATTGGACACACACTAGATACAGACATTGGACACACACTAGAGACAGACATTGGACACACACCAGAGACAGACATTGGACATACACCAGAGACAGACATTGGACACACACCAGAGACAGACATTGGACACACACTAGAGACAGACATTGGACACACACACTAGAGACAGACATTGGACAAACACCAGAGACAAACATTGGACACACACTAGAGACAGACATTGGACACACTAGAGACAGACATTGGACACACTAGAG
This sequence comes from Eledone cirrhosa, assembly GCA_964016885.1. NCBI lineage: Eukaryota > Metazoa > Mollusca > Cephalopoda > Octopoda > Eledonidae > Eledone > Eledone cirrhosa. Next base: position 42,798,665 of record OZ024756.1, read on the forward strand.
ACAGACATTGGTCACACACTAGAGACAGACATTGGACACACACTAGAGACAGACATTAGACACACACTAGAGACAGACATTGGACACACACTAGAGACAGACATTGGACACACACTAGAGACAGACATTGGACACACATTAGAGACAGACGTTGGACACACACTAGAGACAGACATTGGACACACACTAGAGACAGACATTGGACACACTAGAGACAGACATTGGACACACTAGAGACAGACATTGGGCATACACACTAGTGACAGACATTGGACACACACTAGAGACAGACATTGGACACACACCAGAGACAGACATTGGACACACACCAGAGACAGACATTGGACACACACTAGAGACAGACATTGGACACACACTAGAGACAGACATTGGACACACACCAGAGACAGACATTGGACACACACTAGAGACAGACATTGGACACACACTAGAGACAGACATTGGACACACACCAGAGACAGACATTGGACACACACTAGAGACAGACATTGGACATACACCAGAGACAGACATTGGACACACACTAGAGACAGACATTGGACACACACCAGAGACAGACATTGGACACACACTAGAGACAGACATTGGACACACAACAGAGACAGACATTGGACACACACCAGAGACAGACATTGGACACACACTAGAGACAGACATTGGACACACACTAGAGACAGACATTAGACACACGCCAGAGACAGACATTGGTCACACACACTAGGGACAGACATTGGAGACACACTAGATACAGACATTGGACACAAACTAGAGACAGACATTGGAGACACACTAGAGACAGACATTGGACACACACTATAGACAGACATTGGACACACACTAGAGACAGACATTGGAGACACACTAGAGACAGACATTGGACACACACTAGAGACAGACATTGGACACACACGAGAGACAGACATTGGACACACACCAGAGACAGACATTGGACACACACTAGAGACAGACATTGGACACACACTAGAGACAGACATTGGACACACACCAGAGACAGACATTGGACACACACTAGAGACAGACATTGGACACACACCAGAGACAGACATTGGACACACACCAGAGACAGACATTGGACACACACTAGAGACAGACATTGGACACACACCAGAGACAGACATTGGACACACACTAGAGACAGACATTGGACACACACTAGAGACAGACATTGGACACACACTAGAGACAGACATTGGACACACACTAGAGACAGACATTGGACACACACCAGAGACAGACATTGGACACACACCAGAGACAGACATTGGACACACACTAGAGACAGACATTGGACACACACTAGAGACAGACATTGGACACACACTAGAGACAGACATTGGACACACACTAGAAACAGACATTGGACACACACCAGAGACAGACATTGGACACACACCAGAGACAGACATTGGACACACACCAGAGACAGACATTGGACACACACTAGAGACAGACATTGGACACACACCAGAGACAGACATTGGACACACACTAGAGACAGACATTGGACACACACCAGAGACAGACATTGGACACACACCAGAGACAGACATTGGACACACACCAGAGACAGACATTGGGCACACACTAGAGACAGACATTGGACACACACACTAGAGAAAGACATTGGACACACAATAGAGACAGACATTAGACACACACCAGAGACAGACATTGGACACACACTAGAGACAGACATTGTGCACACACCAAAGACAGACATTGGGCACACACTAGAGACAGACATTGGACACACACTAGAGACAGACATTGGGCACACACTAGAGACAGACATTGGACACACACTAGAGAAAAACATTTGACACACACTAGAGACAGACGTTGGACACACACACTAGAGACAGACATTGGACACACACTAGAGACAGACATTGGACACACTAGAGACAGACATTGGACACACAGTAGAGACAGACACTAGACACACACTAGAGACAGACATTGGACACACACACACAAGGGACAGTCATTGGAGACACACTAGATAGAGACATTGGACACACACTAGAGACAGACATTGGACACACTAGAGACAGACATTGGACACACACTAGAGACAGACACTAGACACACACTAGAGACAGACATTGGACACACACACACAAGGGAAAGTCATTGGAGACACACTAGATAGAGACATTGGAGACACACTAGAGACAGACATTGGACACACACTAGAGGCAGACATTGGACACACACCAGAGACAGACATTGGACACACACCAGAGACAGACATTGGACACACACTAGAGACAGACATTGGACACACACTAGAGACAGACATTGGACAAACACCAGAGACAAACATTGGACACACACTAGAGACAGACATTGGACACACTAGAGACAGACATTGGACAGACTAGAGACAGACGTTGGTCACACACTAGAGACAGACATTGGACACACACTAGAGACAGACATTAGACACACACTAGAGACAGACATTGGACACACACTAGAGACAGACATTGGACACACACTAGAGACAGACATTGGACACACATTAGAGACAGACGTTGGACACACACTAGAGACAGACATTGGACACACACTAGAGACAGACATTGGACACACTAGAGACAGACATTGGACACACTAGAGACAGACATTGGACATACACACTAGTGACAAACATTGGACACACACTAGAGACAGACATTGGACACACACCAGAGACAGACATTGGACACACACCAGAGACAGACATTGGACACACACTAGAGACAGACATTGGACACACACTAGAGACAGACATTGGACACACACCAGAGACAGACATTGGACACACACTAGAGACAGACATTGGAGACACTAGAGACAGACATTGGACACACTAGAAACAGACATTGGGCACACACTAGAGACGGACATTGGACACACACCAGAGACAGACATTGGACACACACTAGAGACAGACATTGGAGACACTAGAGACAGACATTGGAGACACTAGAGACAGACATTGGACACACACACTAGTGACAGACATTGGACACACACTAGAGACAGACATTAGACACACACTAGAGACAGACATTGGACACACACTAGAGACAGACATTGGACATACTAGAGACAGACATTGGACACACACTAGAGACAGACATTGGACACACACTAGAGACAGACATTGGACACACACTAGAGACAGACATTGGACACACTAGAGACAGTCATTGGAGACACTAGAGACAGACATTGGAGACACTAGAGACAGACATTGGACACACACACTAGTGACAGACATTGGACACACACTACAGACAGACATTAGACACACACTAGAGACAGACATTGGACACACACTAGAGACAGACATTGGACATACTAGAGACAGACATTGGACACACACTAGAGACAGACATTGGACACACACTAGAGACAGACATTGGACACACACTAGAGACAGACATTGGACACACTAGAGACAGACATTGGACACACACTAGAGACAGACATTGGACACACACTAGAGACAGACATTGGACACACATTAGAGACAGACATTGGACACACACTAGAGACAGACATTGGACACACACTAGAGACAGACATTGGACACACACTAGAGACAGACATTGGACACACACCATAGTCAGACATTGGACACACACACTAGAGAAAGACATTGGACACACAATAGAGACAGACATTAGACACACACCAGAGACAGACATTGGACACACACTAGAGACAGACATTGTGCACACACCAAAGACAGACAATGGGCACACACTAGAGACAGACATTGGACACACACTAGAGACAGACATTGGACACACTAGAGACAGACATTGGACACAGACTAGAGACAGACATTGAACACACACCATAGTCAGACATTGGACACACACACTAGAGAAAGACATTGGACACACAATAGAGACAGACATTAGACACACACCAGAGACAGACATTGGACACACACTAGAGACAGACATTGTGCACACACCAAAGACAGACATTGGGCACACACTAGAGACAGACATTGGACACACACTAGAGACAGACATTGGGCACACACTAGAGACAGACATTGGACACACGCTAGAGACAGACATTGGACACACTAGATACAGACATTGGACACACACACTAGAGACAGACACTAGACACACACTAGAGACAGACATTGGACACACACACAAGGGACATTCATTGGAGACACACTAGATAGAGACATTGGACATACACTAGAGACAGACATTGGACACACACTAGATACAGACATTGGACACACACTAGATACAGACATTGGACACACACCAGAGACAGACATTGGACACACACTAGAGACAGACATTGGACACACACCAGAGACAGACATTGGACACACACCAGAGACAGACATTGGACACACACTAGAGACAGACATTGGACACAAACTAGAGACAGACATTGGAGACACACTAGAGACAGACATTGGAGACACACTAGAGACAGACATTGGACACACACTAGAGGCAGACATTGGACACACACCAGAGACAGACATTGGACACACACCAGAGACAGACATTGGACACACACTAGAGACAGACATTGGACACACACTAGAGACAGACATTGGACAAACACCAGAGACAAACATTGGACACACACTAGAGACAGACATTGGACACACTAGAGACAGACATTGGACAGACTAGAGACAGACATTGGTCACACACTAGAGACAGACATTGGACACACACTAGAGACAGACATTAGACACTCACGAGAGACAGACATTGGACACACACTAGAGACAGACATTGGACACACACTAGAGACAGACATTGGACACACATTAGAGACAGACGTTGGACACACACTAGAGACAGACATTGGACACACACTAGAGACAGACATTGGACACACTAGAGACAGACATTGGACACACTAGAGACAGACATTGGACATACACACTAGTGACAAACATTGGACACACACTAGAGACAGACATTGGACACACACCAGAGACAGACATTGGACACACACCAGAGACAGACATTGGACACACACTAGAGACAGACATTGGACACACACTAGAGACAGACATTGGACACACACCAGAGACAGACATTGGACACACACTAGAGACAGACATTGGAGACACTAGAGACAGACATTGGACACACTAGAGACAGACATTGGGCACACACTAGAGACTGACATTGGACACACACTAGAGACAGACATTGGAGACACTAGAGACAGACATTGGACACACACACTAGTGACTGACATTGGACACACACTAGAGACAGACATTAGACACACACTAGAGACAGACATTGGACACACACTAGAGACAGACATTGGACACACTAGAGACAGACATTGGACACACACTAGAGACAGACATTGGACACACATTAGAGACAGACATTGGACACACACTAGAGACAGACATTGGACACACTAGAGACAGACATTGGACACACACTAGAGACAGACATTGGACACACACTAGAGACAGACATTGGACACACATTAGAGACAGAGATTAGACACACACTAGAGACAGACATTGGACACACACTAGAGACAGACATTGGACACACACTAGAGACAGACATTGGACACACACCATAGTCAGACATTGGACACACACACTAGAGAAAGACATTGGACACACAATAGAGACAGACATTAGACACACACCAGAGACAGACATTGGACACACACTAGAGACAGACATTGTGCACACACCAAAGACAGACATTGGGCACACACTAGAGACAGACATTGGACACACAATAGAGACAGACATTGGGCACACACTAGAGACAGACATTGGACACACACTAGAGAAAAACATTTGACACACACTAGAGACAGACGTTGGACACACACACTAGAGACAGACATTGGACACACACTAGAGACAGACATTGGACACACTAGAGACAGACATTGGACACACACTAGAGACAGACACTAGACACACACTAGAGACAGACATTGGACACACACACACAAGGGACAGTCATTGGAGACACACTAGATAGAGACATTGGACATACACTAGAGACAGACATTGGACACACACTAGATACAGACATTGGACACACACTAGATACAGACATTGGACACACACCAGAGACAGACATTGGACACACACCAGAGACAGACATTGGACACACACCAGAGACAGACATTGGACACACACTAGAGACAGACATTGGACACACACTAGAGACAGACATTGGAGACACACTAGAGACAGACATTGGAGACACACTAGAGACAGACATTGGACACACACTAGAGACAGACATTGGACACACACCAGAGACAGACATTGGACACACACCAGAGACAGACATTGGACACACACTAGAGACAGACATTGGACACACACTAGAGACAGACATTGGACAAACACCAGAGACAAACATTGGACACACACTAGAGACAGACATTGGACACACTAGAGACAGACATTGGACACACTAGAGACAGACATTGGTCACACACTAGAGACAGACATTGGACACACACTAGAGACAGACATTAGACACACACTAGAGACAGACATTGGACACACACTAGAGACAGACATTGGACACACACTAGAGACAGACATTGGACACACATTAGAGACAGACGTTGGACACACACTAGAGACAGACATTGGACACACACTAGAGACAGACATTGGACACACTAGAGACAGACATTGGACACACTAGAGACAGACATTGGGCATACACACTAGTGACAGACATTGGACACACACTAGAGACAGACATTGGACACACACCAGAGACAGACATTGGACACACACCAGAGACAGACATTGGACACACACTAGAGACAGACATTGGACACACACTAGAGACAGACATTGGACACACACCAGAGACAGACATTGGACACACACTAGAGACAGACATTGGACACACACTAGAGACAGACATTGGACACACACCAGAGACAGACATTGGACACACACTAGAGACAGACATTGGACACACACCAGAGACAGACATTGGACACACACTAGAGACAGACATTGGACACACACCAGAGACAGACATTGGACACACACTAGAGACAGACATTGGACACACACCAGAGACAGACATTGGACACACACCAGAGTCAGACATTGGACACACACTAGAGACAGACATTGGACACACACTAGAGACAGACATTAGACACACGCCAGAGACAGACATTGGTCACACACACTAGGGACAGACATTGGAGACACACTAGATACAGACATTGGACACAAACTAGAGACAGACATTGGACACACACTAGATACAGACATTGGACACACACCAGAGACACACATTGGACACACACTAGAGACAGACATTGGAGACACACTAGAGACAGACATTGGACACACACTATAGACAGACATTGGACACACACTAGAGACAGACATTGGACACACACTAGAGACAGACATTGGAGACACACTTGAGACAGACATTGGACACACACTAGAGACAGACATTGGACACACACGAGAGACAGACATTGGACACACACCAGAGACAGACATTGGACACACACTAGAGACAGACATTGGACACACACTAGAGACAGACATTGGACACACACCAGAGACAGACATTGGACACACACTAGAGACAGACATTGGACACACACCAGAGACAGACATTGGACACACACCAGAGACAGACATTGGACACACACCAGAGACAGACATTGGACACACACTAGAGACAGACATTGGACACACACCAGAGACAGACATTGGACACACACTAGAGACAGACATTGGACACACACTAGAGACAGACATTGGACACACACTAGAGACAGACATTGGACACACACCAGAGACAGACATTGGACACACACCAGAGACAGACATTGGACACACACTCGAGACAGACATTGGACACACACTAGAGACAGACATTGGACACACACTAGAGACAGACATTGGACACACACTAGAAACAGACATTGGACACACACCAGAGACAGACATTGGACACACACCAGAGACAGACATTGGACACACACCTGAGACAGACATTGGACACACACTAGAGACAGACATTGGACACACACCAGAGACAGACATTGGACACACACTAGAGACAGACATTGGACACACACCAGAGACAGACATTGGACACACACCAGAGACAGACATTGGACACACACCAGAGACAGACATTGGGCACACACTAGAGACAGACATTGGACACACACACTAGAGAAAGACATTGGACACACAATAGAGACAGACATTAGACACACACCAGAGACAGACATTGGACACACACTAGTGACAGACATTGTGCACACACCAAAGACAGACATTGGGCACACACTAGAGACAGACATTGGACACACACTAGAGACAGACATTGGGCACACACTAGAGACAGACATTGGACACACACTAGAGAAAAACATTTGACACACACTAGAGACAGACGTTGGACACACACACTAGACACAGACATTGGACACACACTAGAGACAGACATTGGACACACTAGAGACAGACATTGGACACACACTAGAGACAGACACTAGACACACACTAGAGACAGACATTGGACACACACACACAAGGGACAGTCATTGGAGACACACTAGATAGAGACATTGGACATACACTAGAGACAGACATTGGACACACACTAGATACAGACATTGGACACACACTAGATACAGACATTGGACACACACCAGAGACAGACATTGGACACACACCAGAGACAGACATTGGACACACACCAGAGACAGACATTGGACACACACTAGAGACAGACATTGGACACACACTAGAGACAGACATTGGAGACACACTAGAGACAGACATTGGAGACACACTAGAGACAGACATTGGACACACACTAGAGACAGACATTGGACACACACCAGAGACAGACATTGGACACACACCAGCGACAGACATTGGACACACACTAGAGACAGACATTGGACACACACTAGAGACAGACATTGGACAAACACCAGAGACAAACATTGGACACACACTAGAGACAGACATTGGACACACTAGAGACAGACATTGGACACACTAGAGACAGACATTGGTCACACACTAGAGACAGACATTGGACACACACTAGAGACAGACATTGGACACACACTAGAAACAGACATTGGACACACACCAGAGACAGACATTGGACACACACCAGAGACAGACATTGGACACACACCTGAGACAGACATTGGACACACACTAGAGACAGACATTGGACACACACTAGAGACAGACATTGGACACACACTAGAGACAGACATTGGACACACACTAGAAACAGACATTGGACACACACCAGAGACAGACATTGGACACACACCAGAGACAGACATTGGACACACACCTGAGACAGACATTGGACACACACTAGAGACAGACATTGGACACACACCAGAGACAGACATTGGACACACACTAGAGACAGACATTAGACACACACTAGAGACAGACATTGGACACACACTAGAGACAGACATTGGACACACACTAGAGACAGACATTGGACACACATTAGAGACAGACGTTGGACACACACTAGAGACAGACATTGGACACACACTAGAGACAGACATTGGACACACTAGAGACAGACATTGGACACACTAGAGACAGATATTGGGCATACACACTAGTGACAGACATTGGACACACACTAGAGACAGACATTGGACACACACCAGAGACAGACATTGGACACACACCAGAGACAGACATTGGACACACACTAGAGACAGACATTGGACACACACTAGAGACAGACATTGGACACACACCAGAGACAGACATTGGACACACACTAGAGACAGACATTGGACACACACTAGAGACAGACATTGGACACGCACCAGAGACAGACATTGGACACACACTAGAGACAGACATTGGACACACACCAGAGACAGACATTGGACACACACTAGAGACAGACATTGGACACACACCAGAGACAGACATTGGACACACACTAGAGACAGACATTGGACACACACCAGAGACAGACATTGGACACACACCAGAGACAGACATTGGACACACACTAGAGACAGACATTGGACACACACTAGAGACAGACATTAGACACACGCCAGAGACAGACATTGGTCACACACACTAGGGACAGACATTGGAGACACACTAGATACAGACATTGGACACAAACTAGAGACAGATATTGGACACACACTAGATACAGACATTGGACACACACCAGAGACAGACATTGGACACACACTAGAGACAGACATTGGAGACACACTAGAGACAGACATTGGACACACACTATAGACAGACATTGGACACACACTAGAGACAGACATTCGACACACACTAGAGACAGATATTGGAGACACACTAGAGACAGACATTGGACACACACTAGAGACAGACATTGGACACACACCAGAGACAGACATTGGACACACACTAGAGACAGACATTGGACACACACTAGAGACAGACATTGGACACACACCAGAGACAGACATTGGACACACACTAGAGACAGACATTGGACACACACCAGAGACAGACATTGGACACACACTAGAGACAGACATTGGACACACACTAGAGACAGACATTGGACACACACCAGAGACAGACATTGGACACACACTAGAGACAGACATTGGACACACACCAGAGACAGACATTGGACACACACTAGAGACAGACATTGGACACACACCAGAGACAGACATTGGACACACACTAGAGACAGACATTGGACACACACCAGAGACAGACATTGGACACACACCAGAGACCGACATTGGACACACACTAGAGACAGACATTGGACACACACTAGAGACAGACATTAGACACACGACAGAGATAGACATTGGTCACACACACTAGGGACAGACATTGGAGACACACTAGATACAGACATTGGACACAAACTAGAGACAGACATTGGACACACACTAGATACAGACATTGGACACACACCAGAGACAGACATTGGACACACACTAGAGACAGACATTGGAGACACACTAGAGACAGACATTGGACACACACTATAGACAGACATTGGACACACAATAGAGACAGACATTGGACACACACTAGAGACAGACATTGGAGACACACTAGAGACAGACATTGGACACACACTAGAGACAGACATTGGACACACACGAGAGACAGACATTGGACACACACCAGAGACAGACATTGGACACACACTAGAGACAGACATTGGACACACACTAGAGACAGACATTGGACACACACCAGAGACAGACATTGGACACACACTAGAGACAGACATTGGACACACACCAGAGACAGACATTGGACACACACCAGAGACAGACATTGGACACACACTAGAGACAGACATTGGACACACTAGAGACAGACATTGGACACACTAGAGACAGACATTGGGCATACACACTAGTGACAGACATTGGACACACACTAGAGACAGACATTGGACACACACCAGAGACAGACATTGGACACACACCAGAGACAGACATTGGACACACACTAGAGACAGACATTGGACACACACTAGAGACAGACATTGGACACACACCAGAGACAGACATTGGACACACACTAGAGACAGACATTGGACACACACTAGAGACAGACATTGGACACACACTAGCGACAGACATTGGACACACACCAGAGACAGACATTGGACACACACTAGAGACAGACATTGGACACACACCAGAGACAGACATTGGACACACACTAGAGACAGACATTGGACACACACCAGAGACAGACATTGGACACACACCAGAGACAGACATTGGACACACACTAGAGACAGACATTGGACACACACTAGAGACAGACATTAGACACACGCCAGAGACAGACATTGGTCACACACACTAGGGACAGACATTGGAGACACACTAGATACAGACATTGGACACAAACTAGAGACAGACATTGGACACACACTAGATACAGACATTGGACACACACCAGAGACAGACATTGGACACACACTAGAGACAGACATTGGAGACACACTAGAGACAGACATTGGACACACACTATAGACAGACATTGGACACAGACTAGAGACAGACATTGGACACACACTAGAGAAGACATTGGAGACACACTAGAGACAGACATTGGACACACACTAGAGACAGACATTGGACACACACGAGAGACAGACATTGGACACACACCAGAGAGAGACATTGGACACACACTAGAGACAGACATTGGACACACACTAGAGACAGACATTGGACACACACCAGAGACAGACATTGGACACACACTAGAGACAGACATTGGACACACACCAGAGACAGACATTGGACACACACCAGAGACAGACATTGGACACACACCAGAGACAGACATTGGACACACACTAGAGACAGACATTGGACACACACCAGAGACAGACATTGGACACACACTAGAGACAGACATTGGACACACACTAGAGAAGACATTGGACACACACTAGAGACAGACATTGGACACACACTAGAGACAGACATTGGACACACACCAGAGACAGACATTGGACACACACCAGAGACAGACATTGGACACACACTAGAGACAGACATTGGACACACACTAGAGACAGACATTGGACACACACTAGAGACAGACATTGGACACACACTAGAAACAGACATTGGACACACACCAGAGACAGACATTGGACACACACCAGAGACAGACATTGGACACACACCAGAGACAGACATTGGACACACACTAGAGACAGACATTGGACACACACCAGAGACAGACATTGGACACACACTAGAGACAGACATTGGACACACACCAGAGACAGACATTGGACACACACCAGAGACAGACATTGGACACACACCAGAGACAGACATTGGGCACACACTAGAGACAGACATTGGACACACACACTAGAGAAAGACATTGGACACACAATAGAGACAGACATTAGACACACACCAGAGACAGACATTGGACACACACTAGAGACAGACATTGTGCACACACCAAAGACAGACATTGGGCACACACTAGAGACAGACATTGGACACACACTAGAGACAGACATTGGGCACACACTAGAGACAGACATTGGACACACACTAGAGAAAAACATTTGACACACACTAGAGACAGACGTTGGACACACACACTAGAGACAGACATTGGACACACACTAGAGACAGACACTAGACACACACTAGAGACAGACATTGGACACACACACACAAGGGACAGTCATTGGAGACACACTAGATAGAGACATTGGACATACACTAGAGACAGACATTGGACACACACCAGAGACAGACATTGGACACACACCAGAGACAGACATTGGACACACACTAGAGACAGACATTGGACACACTAGAGACAGACATTGGACACACTAGAGACAGACATTGGGCATACACACTAGTGACAGACATTGGACACACACTAGAGACAGACATTGGACACACACCAGAGACAGACATTGGACACACACCAGAGACAGACATTGGACACACACCAGAGACAGACATTGGACACACACTAGAGACAGACATTGGACACACACTAGAGACAGACATTGGACACACACCAGAGACAGACATTGGACACACACTAGAGACAGACATTGGACCCACACTAGAGACAGACATTGGACACACACCAGAGACAGACATTGGACACACACTAGCGACAGACATTGGACACACACCAGAGACAGACATTGGACACACACTAGAGACAGACATTGGACACACACCAGAGACAGACATTGGACACACACTAGAGACAGACATTGGACACACACCAGAGACAGACATTGGACACACACCAGAGACAGACATTGGACACACACTAGAGACAGACATTGGACACACACTAGAGACAGACATTAGACACACGCCAGAGACAGACATTGGTCACACACACTAGGGACAGACATTGGAGACACACTAGATACAGACATTGGACACAAACTAGAGACAGACGTTGGACACACACTAGATACAGACATTGGACACACACCAGAGACAGACATTGGACACACACTAGAGACAGACATTGGAGACACACTAGAGACAGACATTGGACACACACTATAGACAGACATTGGACACACACTAGAGACAGACATTGGACACACACTAGAGAAGACATTGGAGACACACTAGAGACAGACATTGGACACACACTAGAGACAGACATTGGACACACACGAGAGACAGACATTGGACACACACCAGAGAGAGACATTGGACACACACTAGAGACAGACATTGGACACACACTAGAGACAGACATTGGACACACACCAGAGACAGACATTGGACACACACTAGAGACAGACATTGGACACACACCAGAGACAGACATTGGACACACACCAGAGACAGACATTGGACACACACCAGAGACAGACATTGGACACACACTAGAGACAGACATTGGATACACACCAGAGACAGACATTGGACACACACTAGAGACAGACATTGGACACACACTAGAGAAGACATTGGACACACACTAGAGACAGACATTGGACACACACTAGAGACAGACATTGGACACACACCAGAGACAGACATTGGACACACACCAGAGACAGACATTGGACACACACTAGAGACAGACATTGGACACACACTAGAGACAGACATTGGACACACACTAGAGACAGACATTGGACACACACTAGAAACAGACATTGGACACACACCAGAGACAGACATTGGACACACACCAGAGACAGACATTGGACACACACCAGAGACAGACATTGGACACACACTAGAGACAGACATTGGACACACACCAGAGACAGACATTGGACACACACTAGAGACAGACATTGGACACACACCAGAGACAGACATTGGACACACACCAGAGACAGACATTGGACACACACCAGAGACAGACATTGGGCACACACTAGAGACAGACATTGGACACACACACTAGAGAAAGACATTGGACACACAATAGAGACAGACATTAGACACACACCAGAGACAGACATTGGACACACACTAGAGACAGACATTGGACACACACTAGAGACAGACATTGGACACACACCATAGTCAGACATTGGACACACACACTAGAGAAAGACATTGGACACACAATAGAGACAGACATTGGGCACACACTAGAGACAGACATTGGACACACACTAGAGACAGACATTGGGCACACACTAGAGACAGACATTGGACACACACTAGAGAAAAACATTTGACACACACTAGAGACAGACGTTGGACACACACACTAGAGACAGACATTGGACACACACTAGAGACAGACATTGGACACACTAGAGACAGACATTGGACACACACACTAGAGACAGACACTAGACACACACTAGAGACAGACATTGGACACACACACATAAGGGACAGTCATTGGAGACACACTAGATAGAGACATTGGACATACACTAGAGACAGACATTGGACACACACTAGAGACAGACATTGGACACACACTAGAGACAGACATTGGACACACACCAGAGACAGACATTGGACACACACCAGAGACAGACATTGGACACACACTAGAGACAGACATTGGACACACACTAGAGACAGACATTGGACAAACACCAGAGACAAACATTGGACACACACTAGAGACAGACATTGGACACACTAGAGACAGACATTGGATACACTCGAGACAGACATTGGTCACACACTAGAGACAGACATTGGACACACACTAGAGACAGACATTAGACACACACTAGAGACAGACATTGGACACACACTAGAGACAGACATTGGACACACACTAGAGACAGACATTGGACACACATTAGAGACAGACGTTGGACACACACTAGAGACAGACATTGGACACACACTAGAGACAGACATTGGACACACTAGAGACAGACATTGGACACACTAGAGACAGACATTGGGCATACACACTAGTGACAGACATTGGACACACACTAGAGACAGACATTGGACACACACCAGAGACAGACATTGGACACACACCAGAGACAGACATTGGACACACACTAGAGACAGACATTGGACACACACTAGAGACAGACATTGGACACACACCAGAGACAGACATTGGACACACACTAGAGACAGACATTGGACACACACTAGAGACAGACATTGGACACACACCAGAGACAGACATTGGACACACACTAGAGACAGACATTGGACACACACCAGAGACAGACATTGGACACACACAAGAGACAGACATTGGACACACACCAGAGACAGACATTGGACACACACTAGAGACAGACATTGGACACACACCAGAGACAGACATTGGACACACACCAGAGACAGACATTGGACACACACTAGAGACAGACATTGGACACACACTAGAGACAGACATTAGACACACGCCAGAGACAGACATTGGTCACACACACTAGGGACAGACATTGGAGACACACTAGATACAGACATTGGACACAAACTAGAGACAGACATTGGACACACACTAGATACAGACATTGGACACACACCAGAGACAGACATTGGACACACACTAGAGACAGACATTGGAGACACACTAGAGACAGACATTGGACACACACTATAGACAGACATTGGACACACACTAGAGACAGACATTGGACACACACTAGAGACAGACATTGGAGACACACTAGAGACAGACATTGGACACACACTAGAGACAGACATTGGACACACACGAGAGATAGACATTGGACACACACCAGAGACAGACATTGGACACACACTAGAGACAGACATTGGTCACACACTAGAGACAGACATTGGACACACACCAGAGACAGACATTGGACACACACTAGAGACAGACATTGGACACACACCAGAGACAGACATTGGACACACACCAGAGACAGACATTGGACACACACCAGAGACAGACATTGGACACACACTAGAGACAGACATTGGACACACACCAGAGACAGACATTGGACACACACTAGAGACAGACATTGGACACACACTAGAGACAGACATTGGACACACACTAGAGACAGACATTGGACACACACTAGAGACAGACATTGGACACACACCAGAGACAGACATTGGACACACACTAGAGACAGACATTGGACACACACTAGAGACAGACATTGGACACACACTAGAGACAGACATTGGACACACACTACAGACAGACATTGGACACACACTAGAAACAGACATTGGACAAACACCAGAGACAGATATTGGACACACACCAGAGACAGACATTGGACACACACCAGAGACAGACATTGGACACACACTAGAGACAGACATTGGACACACACCAGAGACAGACATTGGACACACACCAGAGACAGACATTGGACACACACTAGAGACAGACATTGGACACACACCAGAGACAGACATTGGACACACACTAGAGAGAGACATTGGACACACACTAGAGAAGACATTGGACACACACTAGAGACAGACATTGGACACACACTAGAGACAGACATTGGACACACACCAGAGACAGACATTGGACACACACCAGAGACAGACATTGGACACACACTAGAGACAGACATTGGACACACACTAGAGACAGACATTGGACACACACTAGAGACAGACATTGGACACACACTAGAAACAGACATTGGACACACACCAGAGACAGACATTGGACACACACCAGAGACAGACATTGGACACACACCAGAGACAGACATTGGACACACACTAGAGACAGACATTGGACACACACCAGAGACAGACATTGGACACACACTAGAGACAGACATTGGACACACACCAGAGACAGACATTGGACACACACCAGAGACAGACATTGGACACACACCAGAGACAGACATTGGGCACACACTAGAGACAGACATTGGACACACACACTAGAGAAAGACATTGGACACACAATAGAGACAGACATTAGACACACACCAGAGACAGACATTGGACACACACTAGAGACAGACATTGTGCACACACCAAAGACAGACATTGGGCACACACTAGAGACAGACATTGGACACACACTAGAGACAGACATTGGGCACACACTAGAGACAGACATTGGACACACACTAGAGAAAAACATTTGACACACACTAGAGACAGACGTTGGACACACACACTAGAGACAGACATTGGACACACACTAGAGACAGACACTAGACACACACTAGAGACAGACATTGGACACACACACACAAGGGACAGTCATTGGAGACACACTAGATAGAGACATTGGACATACACTAGAGACAGACATTGGACACACACTAGATACAGACATTGGACACACACTAGATACAGACATTGGACACACACCAGAGACAGACATTGGACACACACCAGAGACAGACATTGGACACACACCAGAGACAGACATTGGACACACACTAGAGACAGACATTGGACACACACTAGAGACAGACATTGGACACACACCAGAGACAGACATTGGACACACACCAGAGACAGACATTGGACACACACTAGAGACAGACATTGGACACACACTAGAGACAGACATTGGACAAACACCAGAGACAAACATTGGACACACACTAGAGACAGACATTGGACACACTAGAGACAGACATTGGATACACTCGAGACAGACATTGGTCACACACTAGAGACAGACATTGGACACACACTAGAGACAGACATTAGACACACACTAGAGACAGACATTGGACACACACTAGAGACAGACATTGGACACACACTAGAGACAGACATTGGACACACATTAGAGACAGACGTTGGACACACACTAGAGACAGACATTGGACACACACTAGAGACAGACATTGGACACACTAGAGACAGACATTGGACACACTAGAGACAGACATTGGGCATACACACTAGTGACAGACATTGGACACACACTAGAGACAGACATTGGACACACACCAGAGACAGACATTGGACACACACCAGAGACAGACATTGGACACACACTAGAGACAGACATTGGACACACACTAGAGACAGACATTGGACACACACCAGAGACAGACATTGGACACACACTAGAGACAGACATTGGACACACACTAGAGACAGACATTGGACACACACCAGAGACAGACATTGGACACACACTAGAGACAGACATTGGACACACACCAGAGACAGACATTGGACACACACAAGAGACAGACATTGGACACACACCAGAGACAGACATTGGACACACACTAGAGACAGACATTGGACACACACCAGAGACAGACATTGGACACACACCAGAGACAGACATTGGACACACACTAGAGACAGACATTGGACACACACTAGAGACAGACATTAGACACACGCCAGAGACAGACATTGGTCACACACACTAGGGACAGACATTGGAGACACACTAGATACAGACATTGGACACAAACTAGAGACAGACATTGGACACACACTAGATACAGACATTGGACACACACCAGAGACAGACATTGGACACACACTAGAGACAGACATTGGAGACACACTAGAGACAGACATTGGACACACACTATAGACAGACATTGGACACACACTAGAGACAGACATTGGACACACACTAGAGACAGACATTGGAGACACACTAGAGACAGACATTGGACACACACTAGAGACAGACATTGGACACACACGAGAGACAGACATTGGACACACACCAGAGACAGACATTGGACACACACTAGAGACAGACATTGGTCACACACTAGAGACAGACATTGGACACACACCAGAGACAGACATTGGACACACACTAGAGACAGACATTGGACACACACCAGAGACAGACATTGGACACACACCAGAGACAGACATTGGACACACACCAGAGACAGACATTGGACACACACTAGAGACAGACATTGGACACACACCAGAGACAGACATTGGACACACACTAGAGACAGACATTGGACACACACTAGAGACAGACATTGGACACACACTAGAGACAGACATTGGACACACACTAGAGACAGACATTGGACACACACCAGAGACAGACATTGGACACACACTAGAGACAGACATTGGACACACACTAGAGACAGACATTGGACACACACTAGAGACAGACATTGGACACACACTACAGACAGACATTGGACACACACTAGAAACAGACATTGGACAAACACCAGAGACAGATATTGGACACACACCAGAGACAGACATTGGACACACACCAGAGACAGACATTGGACACACACTAGAGACAGACATTGGACACACACCAGAGACAGACATTGGACACACACTAGAGACAGACATTGGACACACACCAGAGACAGACATTGGACACACACCAGAGACAGACATTGGACACACACCAGAGACAGACATTGGGCACACACTAGAGACAGACATTGGACACACACCAGAGACAGACATTGGACACACACTAGAGACAGACATTGGACACACACTAGAGACAGACATTGGACACACACTAGAGACAGACATTGGACACACACTAGAGACAGACATTGGACACACACCAGAGACAGACATTGGACACACACCAGAGACAGACATTGGACACACACCAGAGACAGACATTGGACACACACTAGAGACAGACATTGGACACACACCAGAGACAGACATTGGACACACACCAGAGACAGACATTGGACACACACTAGAGACAGACATTGGACACACACTAGAGACAGACATTGGACACACACTAGAGACAGACATTGGACACACACCATAGTCAGACATTGGACACACACACTCTAGAAAGACATTGGACACACAATAGAGACAGACATTAGACACACACCAGAGACAGACATTGGACACACACTAGAGACAGACATTGTGCACACACCAAAGACAGACATTGGGCACACACTAGAGACAGACATTGGACACACACTAGAGACAGACATTGGGCACACACTAGAGACAGACATTGGACACACACTAGAGAAAAACATTTGACACACTAGAGACAGACGTTGGACACACACACTAGAGACAGACATTGGACACACACTAGAGACAGACATTGGACACACTAGAGACAGACATTGGACACACTAGAGACAGACATTGGTCACACACTAGAGACAGACATTGGACACACACTAGAGACAGACATTAGACACACACTAGAGACAGACATTGGACACACACTAGAGACAGACATTGGACACACACTAGAGACAGACATTGGACACACATTAGAGACAGACGTTGGACACACACTAGAAACAGAGATTGGACACACACTAGAGACAGACATTGGACACACTAGAGATAGACATTGGACACACTAGAGACAGACATTGGACATACACACTAGTGACAGACATTGGACACACACTAGAGACAGACATTGGACACACACCAGAGACAGACATTGGACACACACCAGAGACAGACATTGGACACACACTAGAGACAGACAGTGGACACACACTAGAGACAGACATTGGACACACACCAGAGACAGACATTGGACACACACTAGAGACAGACATTGGACACACTAGAGAAAGACATTGGACACACTAGAGACAGACATTGGACATACACACTAGTGACAGACATTGGACACACACTAGAGACAGACATTGGACACACACCAGAGACAGACATTGGACACACACCAGAGACAGACATTGGACACACACTAGAGACAGACAGTGGACACACACTAGAGACAGACATTGGACACACACCAGAGACAGACATTGGACACACACCAGAGACAGACATTGGACACACACTAGAGACAGACATTGGACACACACCAGAGACAGACATTGGACACACACTAGAGACAGACATTGGACACACGCTAGAGACAGACATTGGACACACACTAGAGACAGACATTGGACACACACTAGAGACAGACATTGGACACACACCAGAGACAGACATTGGACACACACCAGAGACTGACATTGGACACACACCAGAGACAGACATTGGACACACACTAGAGACAGACATTGGACACACACCAGAGACAGACATTGGACACACACCAGAGACAGACATTGGACACACACTAGAGACAGACATTGGACACACACTAGAGACAGACATTAGACACACGCTAGAGACAGACATTGGTCACACACACTAGCGACAGACATTGGAGACACACTAGATACAGACATTGGACACAAACTAGAGACAGACATTGGACACACACTAGATACAGACATTGGACACACACCAGAGACAGACATTGGACACACACTAGAGACAGACATTGGAGACACACTAGAAAGAGACATTGGACATACACTAGAGACAGACATTGGACACACACTAGAGACAGACATTGGAGACACACTATAGACAGACATTGGACACACACTAGAGACAGACATTGGACACACACTAGAGACAGACATTGGAGACACACTAGAGACAGACATTGGACACACACTAGAGACAGACATTGGACACACACGAGAGACAGACATTGGACACACACTAGAGACAGACATTGGACACACACCAGAGACAGACATTGGACACACACTAGAGACAGACATTGGACACACACTAGAGACAGACATTGGACACACACTAGAGACAGACATTGGACACACACCAGAAACAGACATTGGACACACACCAGAGACAGACATTGGACACACACTAGAGACAGACATTGGACACACACTAGAGACAGACATTGGACACACACTAGAGACAGACATTGGACACACACTAGAAACAGACATTGGACACACACCAGAGACAGACATTGGACACACACCAGAGACAGACATTGGACACACACCAGAGATAGACATTGGACACACACTAGAGACAGACATTGGACACACACTAGAGACAGACATTGGACACACACTAGAGACAGACATTGGACACACACTAGAGACAGACATTGGACACACACCAGAAACAGACATTGGACACACACCAGAGACAGACATTGGACACACACTAGAGACAGACATTGGACACACACTAGAGACAGACATTGGACACACACTAGAGACAGACATTGGACACACACTAGAAACAGACATTGGACACACACCAGAGACAGACATTGGACACACACCAGAGACAGACATTGGACACACACCAGAGATAGACATTGGACACACACTAGAGACAGACATTGGACACACACCAGAGACAGACATTGGACACACACTAGAGACAGACATTGGACACACACCAGAGACAGACATTGGACACACACCAGAGACAGACATTGGACACACACCAGAGACAGACATTGGACACACACTAGAGACAGACATTGGACACACACCAGAGACAGACATTGGACACACACTAGAGACAGACATTGGACACACACTAGAGACAGACATTGGACACACACTAGAGACAGACATTGGACACACACTAGAGACAGACATTGGACACACACCAGAGACAGACATTGGACACACACCAGAGACAGACATTGGACACACACCAGAGACAGACATTGGACACACACTAGAGACAGACATTGGACACACACCAGAGACAGACATTGGACACACACCAGAGACAGACATTGGACACACACTAGAGACAGACATTGGACACACACTAGAGACAGACATTGGACACACACTAGAGACAGACATTGGACACACACCATAGTCAGACATTGGACACACACACTAGAGAAAGACATTGGACACACAATAGAGACAGACATTAGACACACACCAGAGACAGACATTGGACACACACTAGAGACAGACATTGTGCACACACCAAAGACAGACATTGGGCACACACTAGAGACAGACATTGGACACACACTAGAGACAGACATTGGGCACACACTAGAGACAGACATTGGACACACACTAGAGAAAAACATTTGACACACTAGAGACAGACGTTGGACACACACACTAGAGACAGACATTGGACACACACTAGAGACAGACATTGGACACACTAGAGACAGACATTGGACACACTAGAGACAGACATTGGTCACACACTAGAGACAGACATTGGACACACACTAGAGACAGACATTAGACACACACTAGAGACAGACATTGGACACACACTAGAGACAGACATTGGACACACACTAGAGACAGACATTGGACACACATTAGAGACAGACGTTGGACACACACTAGAAACAGACATTGGACACACACTAGAGACAGACATTGGACACACTAGAGATAGACATTGGACACACTAGAGACAGACATTGGACATACACACTAGTGACAGACATTGGACACACACTAGAGACAGACATTGGACACACACCAGAGACAGACATTGGACACACACCAGAGACAGACATTGGACACACACTAGAGACAGACAGTGGACACACACTAGAGACAGACATTGGACACACACCAGAGACAGACATTGGACACACACTAGAGACAGACATTGGACACACTAGAGATAGACATTGGACACACTAGAGACAGACATTGGACATACACACTAGTGACAGACATTGGACACACACTAGAGACAGACATTGGACACACACCAGAGACAGACATTGGACACACACCAGAGACAGACATTGGACACACACTAGAGACAGACAGTGGACACACACTAGAGACAGACATTGGACACACACCAGAGACAGACATTGGACACACACCAGAGACAGACATTGGACACACACTAGAGACAGACATTGGACACACACCAGAGACAGACATTGGACACACACTAGAGACAGACATTGGACACACGCTAGAGACAGACATTGGACACACACTAGAGACAGACATTGGACACACACTAGAGACAGACATTGGACACACACCAGAGACAGACATTGGACACACACCAGAGACTGACATTGGACACACACCAGAGACAGACATTGGACACACACTAGAGACAGACATTGGACACACACCAGAGACAGACATTGGACACACACCAGAGACAGACATTGGACACACACTAGAGACAGACATTGGACACACACTAGAGACAGACATTAGACACACGCTAGAGACAGACATTGGTCACACACACTAGCGACAGACATTGGAGACACACTAGATACAGACATTGGACACAAACTAGAGACAGACATTCGACACACACTAGATACAGACATTGGACACACACCAGAGACAGACATTGGACACACACTAGAGACAGACATTGGAGACACACTAGAAAGAGACATTGGACATACACTAGAGACAGACATTGGACACACACTAGAGACAGACATTGGAGACACACTATAGACAGACATTGGACACACACTAGAGACAGACATTGGACACACACTAGAGACAGACATTGGAGACACACTAGAGACAGACATTGGACACACACTAGAGACAGACATTGGACACACACGAGAGACAGACATTGGACACACACTAGAGACAGACATTGGACACACACCAGAGACAGACATTGGACACACACTAGAGACAGACATTGGACACACACTAGAGACAGACATTGGACACACACTAGAGACAGACATTGGACACACACCAGAGACAGACATTGGACACACACCTGAGACAGACATTGGACACACACTAGAGACAGACATTGGACACACACTAGAGACAGACATTGGACACACACTAGAGACAGACATTGGACACACACTAGAAACAGACATTGGACACACACCAGAGACAGACATTGGACACACACCAGAGACAGACATTGGACACACACCAGAGATAGACATTGGACACACACTAGAGACAGACATTGGACACACACTAGAGACAGACATTGGACACACACTAGAGACAGACATTGGACACACACTAGAGACAGACATTGGACACACACCAGAGACAGACATTGGACACACACCAGAGACAGACATTGGACACACACTAGAGACAGACATTGGACACACACTAGAGACAGACATTGGACACACACTAGAGACAGACATTGGACACACACTAGAAACAGACATTGGACACACACCAGAGACAGACATTGGACACACACCAGAGACAGACATTGGACACACACCAGAGATAGACATTGGACACACACTAGAGACAGACATTGGACACACACCAGAGACAGACATTGGACACACACTAGAGACAGACATTGGACACACACCAGAGACAGACATTGGACACACACCAGAGACAGACATTGGACACACACCAGAGACAGACATTGGACACACACTAGAGACAGACATTGGACACACACCAGAGACAGACATTGGACACACACTAGAGACAGACATTGGACACACACTAGAGACAGACATTGGACACACACTAGAGACAGACATTGGACACACACTAGAGACAGACATTGGACACACACCAGAGACAGACATTGGACACACACCAGAGACAGACATTGGACACACACCAGAGACAGACATTGGTCACACACTAGAGACAGACATTGGACACACACTAGAGACAGACATTGGACACACACCAGAGACAGACATTGGACACACACTAGAGACAGACATTGGACACACACTAGAGACAGACATTAGACACACGCTAGAGACAGACATTGGTCACACACACTAGGGACAGACATTGGAGACACACTAGATACAGACATTGGACACAAACTAGAGACAGACATTGGACACACACTAGATACAGACATTGGACACACACCAGAGACAGACATTGGACACACACTAGAGACAGACATTGGAGACACACTAGAAAGAGACATTGGACATACACTAGAGACAGACATTGGACACACACTAGATACAGACATTGGACACACACCAGAGACAGACATTGGACACACACTAGAGACAGACATTGGAGACACACTAGAGACAGACATTGGACACACACTATAAACAGACATTGGACACACACTAGAAACAGACATTGGACACACACTAGAGACAGACATTGGAGACACACTAGAGACAGACATTGGACACACACTAGAGACAGACATTGGACACACACTAGAGACAGACATTGGACACACACCAGAGACAGACATTGGACACACTAGATACAGACATTGGACACACGCACTAGAGACAGACATTGGACACACACCAGAGACAGACATTGGACACACACTAGAGACAGACATTGGACACACACTAGAGACAGACATTGGACACACACCAGAGACAGACATTGGACACACACTAGAGACAGACATTGGACACACACCAGAGACAGACATTGGACACACACCAGAGACAGACATTGGACACACACCAGAGACAGACATTGGACACACACTAGAGACAGACATTGGACACACACCAGAGACAGACATTGGACACACACTAGAGACAGACATTGGACACACACTAGAGACAGACATTGGACACACACTAGAGACAGACATTGGACACACACTAGAGACAGACATTGGACACACACCAGAGACAGACATTGGACACACTAGATACAGACATTGGACACACACACTAGAGACAGACACTAGACACACACTAGAGACAGACATTGGACACACACACAAGGGACATTCATTGGAGACACACTAGATAGAGACATTGGACATACACTAGAGACAGACATTGGACACACACTAGATACAGACATTGGACACACACTAGATACAGACATTGGACACACACCAGAGACAGACATTGGACACACACTAGAGACAGACATTGGACACACACCAGAGACAGACATTGGACACACACTAGAGACAGACATTGGACACACACGAGAGACAGACATTGGACACACACCAGAGACAGACATTGGACACACACTAGAGACAGACATTGGACACACACTAGAGACAGACATTGGACACACACCAGAGACAGACATTGGACACACACTAGAGACAGACATTGGACACACACCAGAGACAGACATTGGACACACACCAGAGACAGACATTGGACACACACCAGAGACAGACATTGGACACACACTAGAGACAGACATTGGACACACACCAGAGACAGACATTGGACAGACACTAGATACAGACATTGGTCACACACTAGAGACAGACATTGGACACACACTAGAGACAGACATTAGACACACACTAGAGACAGACATTGGACACACACTAGAGACAGACATTGGACACACACTAGAGACAGACATTGGACACACATTAGAGACAGACGTTGGACACACACTAGAGACAGACATTGGACACACACTAGAGACAGACATTGGACACACTAGAGACAGACATTGGACACACTAGAGACAGACATTGGGCATACACACTAGTGACAGACATTGGACACACACTAGAGACAGACATTGGACACACTAGAGACAGACATTGGGCACACACTAGAGACTGACATTGGACACACACTAGAGACAGACATTGGAGACACTAGAGACAGACATTGGACACACACACTAGTGACAGACATTGGACACACACTAGAGACAGACATTAGACACACACTAGAGACAGACATTGGACACACACTAGAGACAGATATTGGACACACTAGAGACAGACATTGGACACACACTAGAGACAGACATTGGACACACACTAGAGACAGACATTGGACACACATTAGAGACAGAGATTAGACACACACTAGAGACAGACATTGGACACACACTAGAGACAGACATTGGACACACACTAGAGACAGACATTGGACACACACCATAGTCAGACATTGGACACACACACTAGAGAAAGACATTGGACACACAATAGAGACAGACATTAGACACACACCAGAGACAGACATTGGACACACACTAGAGACAGACATTGTGCACACACCAAAGACAGACATTGGGCACACACTAGAGACAGACATTGGACACACACTAGAGACAGACATTGGGCACACACTAGAGACAGACATTGGACACACACTAGAGAAAAACATTTGACACACACTAGAGACAGACGTTGGACACACACACTAGAGACAGACATTGGACACACACTAGAGACAGACATTGGAAACACTAGAGACAGACATTGGACACACACACTAGAGACAGACACTAGACACACACTAGAGACAGACATTGGACACACACACACAAGGGACAGTCATTGGAGACACACTAGATAGAGACATTGGACATACACTAGAGACAGACATTGGACACACACTAGATACAGACATTGGACACACACTAGATACAGACATTGGACACACACCAGAGACAGACATTGGACACACACCAGAGACAGACATTGGACACACACCAGAGACAGACATTGGAGACACACTAGAGACATACATTGGAGACACACTAGAGACAGACATTGGACACACACTAGAGACAGACATTGGACACACACCAGAGACAGACATTGGACACACACCAGAGACAGACATTGGACACACACTAGAGACAGACATTGGACACACACTAGAGACAGACATTGGACAAACACCAGAGACAAACATTGGACACACACTAGAGACAGACATTGGACACACTAGAGACAGACATTGGACACACACCAGAGACAGACATTTGACACACACCAGAGACAGACATTGGACACA
This sequence comes from Eledone cirrhosa, assembly GCA_964016885.1. Lineage (NCBI taxonomy): Eukaryota > Metazoa > Mollusca > Cephalopoda > Octopoda > Eledonidae > Eledone > Eledone cirrhosa. The sequence continues at coordinate 42,828,192 of OZ024756.1, forward strand.
CACTAGAGACAGACATTGGACACACACCAGAGACAGACATTGGACACACACTAGAGACAGACATTGGACACACACTAGAGACAGACATTGGACACACACTAGAGACAGACATTGGACACACACTAGAGACAGACATTGGACACACACCAGAGACAGACATTGGACACACACCAGAGACAGACATTGGACACACACTAGAGACAGACATTGTACACACACTAGAGACAGACATTGGACACACACTAGAGACAGACATTGGACACACACTAGAAACAGACATTGGACACACACCAGAGACAGACATTGGACACACACCAGAGACAGACATTGGACACACACCAGAGACAGACATTGGACACACACTAGAGACAGACATTGGACACACACCAGAGACAGACATTGGACACACACTAGAGACAGACATTGGACACACACCAGAGACAGACATTGGACATACACCAGAGACAGACATTGGACACACACCAGAGACAGACATTGGACACACACTAGAGACAGACATTGGACACACACCAGAGACAGACATTGGACACACACTAGAGACAGACATTGGACACACACTAGAGACAGACATTGGACACACACTAGAGACAGACATTGGACACACACTAGAGACAGACATTGGACACACACCAGAGACAGACATTGGACACAAACCAGAGACAGACATTGGACACACACCAGAGACAGACATTGGACACACACTAGAGACAGACATTGGACACACACCAGAGACAGACATTGGACACACACCAGAGACAGACATTGGACACACACTAGAGACAGACATTGGACACACACTAGAGACAGACATTGGACACACAGTAGAGACAGACATTGGACACACACCATAGTCAGACATTGGACACACACACTAGAGAAAGACATTGGACACACAATAGAGACAGACATTAGACACACACCAGAGACAGACATTGGACACACACTAGAGACAGACATTGTGCACACACCAAAGACAGACATTGGGCACACACTAGAGACAGACATTGGACACACACTAGAGACAGACATTGGGCACACACTAGAGACAGACATTGGACACACGCTAGAGACAGACATTGGACACACTAGATACAGACATTGGACACACACACTAGAGACAGACACTAGAGACACACTAGAGACAGACATTGGACACACACACAAGGGACATTCATTGGAGACACACTAGATAGAGACATTGGACATACACTAGAGACAGACATTGGACACACACTAGATACAGACATTGGACACACACTAGATACAGACATTGGACACACACCAGAGACAGACATTGGACACACACTAGAGACAGACATTGGACACACACCAGAGACAGACATTGGACACACACCAGAGACAGACATTGGACACACACTAGAGACAGACATTGGACACACACTAGAGACAGACATTGGACAAACACCAGAGACAAACATTGGACACACACTAGAGACAGACATTGGACACACTAGAGACAGACATTGGACAGACTAGAGACAGACATTGGTCACACACTAGAGACAGACATTGGACACACACTAGAGACAGACATTAGACACACACTAGAGATAGACATTGGACACACACTAGAGACAGACATTGGACACACACTAGAGACAGACATTGGACACACATTAGAGACAGACGTTGGACACACACTAGAGACAGACATTGGACACACACTAGAGACAGACATTAGACACACTAGAGACAGACATTGGACACACTAGAGACAGACATTGGACATACACACTAGTGACAAACATTGGACACACACTAGAGACAGACATTGGACACACACCAGAGACAGACATTGGACACACACCAGAGACAGACATTGGACACACACTAGAGACAGACATTGGACACACACTAGAGACAGACATTGGACACACACTAGAGACAGACATTGGAGACACTAGAGACAGACATTGGACACACTAGAGACAGACATTGGGCACACACTAGAGACTGACATTGGACACACACTAGAGACAGACATTGGAGACACTAGAGACAGACATTGGACACACACACTAGTGACAGACATTGGACACACACTAGAGACAGACATTAGACACACACTAGAGACAGACATTGGACACGCACTAGAGACAGACATTGGACACACTAGAGACAGACATTGGACACACACTAGAGACAGACATTGGACACACACTAGAGACAGACATTGGACACACACTAGAGACAGACATTGGACACACTAGAGACAGACATTGGACACACACTAGAGACAGACATTGGACACACACTAGAGACAGACATTGGACACACATTAGAGACAGAGATTAGACACACACTAGAGACAGACATTGGACACACACTAGAGACAGACATTGGACACACACTAGAGACAGACATTGGACACACACCATAGTCAGACATTGGACACACACACTAGAGAAAGACATTGGACACACAATAGAGACAGACATTGGGCACACACTAGAGACAGACATTGGACACACACTAGAGACAGACATTGGGCACACACTAGAAACAGACATTGGACACACACTAGAGAAAAACATTTGACACACACTAGAGACAGACGTTGGACACACACACTAGAGACAGACATTGGACACACACTAGAGACAGACATTGGACACACTAGAGACAGACATTGGACACACACACTAGAGACAGACACTAGACACACACTAGAGACAGACATTGGACACACACACATAAGGGACAGTCATTGGAGACACACTAGATAGAGACATTGGACATACACTAGAGACAGACATTGGACACACACTAGATACAGACATTGGACACACACTAGATACAGACATTGGACACACACCAGAGACAGACATTGGACACACACAAGAGACAGACATTGGACACACACCAGAGACAGACATTGGACACACACTAGAGACAGACATTGGACACATACTAGAGACAGACATTGGAGACACACTAGAGACAGACATTGGAGACACACTAGAGACAGACATTGGACACACACTAGAGACAGACATTGGACACACACCAGAGACAGACATTGGACACACACCAGAGACAGACATTGGACACACACTAGAGACAGACATTGGACACACACTAGAGACAGACATTGGACAAACACCAGAGACAAACATTGGACACACACTAGAGACAGACATTGGACACACTAGAGACAGACATTGGACACACTAGAGACAGACATTGGTCACACACTAGAGACAGACATTGGACACACACTAGAGACAAACATTGGACACACACTAGAGACAGACATTGGACACACTAGAGACAGACATTGGACACACACCAGAGACAGACATTTGACACACACCAGAGACAGACATTGGACACACACTAGAGACAGACATTGGACACACACTAGAGACAGACATTGGACACACACTAGAGACAGACATTGGACACACACTAGAGACAGACATTGGACACACACCAGAGACAGACATTGGACACACACCAGAGACAGACATTGGACACACACTAGAGACAGACATTGTACACACACTAGAGACAGACATTGGACACACACTAGAGACAGACATTGGACACACACTAGAAACAGACATTGGACACACACCAGAGACAGACATTGGACACACACCAGAGACAGACATTGGACACACACCAGAGACAGACATTGGACACACACTAGAGACAGACATTGGACACACACCAGAGACAGACATTGGACACACACTAGAGACAGACATTGGACACACACCAGAGACAGACATTGGACATACACCAGAGACAGACATTGGACACACACCAGAGACAGACATTGGACACACACTAGAGACAGACATTGGACACACACCAGAGACAGACATCGGACACACACTAGAGACAGACATTGGACACACACTAGAGACAGACATTGGACACACACTAGAGACAGACATTGGACACACACTAGAGACAGACATTGGACACACACCAGAGACAGACATTGGACACAAACCAGAGACAGACATTGGACACACACCAGAGACAGACATTGGACACACACTAGAGACAGACATTGGACACACACCAGAGACAGACATTGGACACACACCAGAGACAGACATTGGACACACACTAGAGACAGACATTGGACACACACTAGAGACAGACATTGGACACACAGTAGAGACAGACATTGGACACACACCATAGTCAGACATTGGACACACACACTAGAGAAAGACATTGGACACACAATAGAGACAGACATTAGACACACACCAGAGACAGACATTGGACACACACTAGAGACAGACATTGTGCACACACCAAAGACAGACATTGGGCACACACTAGAGACAGACATTGGACACACACTAGAGACAGACATTGGGCACACACTAGAGACAGACATTGGACACACGCTAGAGACAGACATTGGACACACTAGATACAGACATTGGACACACACACTAGAGACAGACACTAGACACACACTAGAGACAGACATTGGACACACACACAAGGGACATTCATTGGAGACACACTAGATAGAGACATTGGAATACACTAGAGACAGACATTGGACACACACTATATACAGACATTGGACACACACTAGATACAGACATTGGACACACACCAGAGACAGACATTGGACACACACTAGAGACAGACATTGGACACACACCAGAGACAGACATTGGACACACACCAGAGACAGACATTGGACACACACTAGAGACAGACATTGGACACACACTAGAGACAGACATTGGACAAACACCAGAGACAAACATTGGACACACACTAGAGACAGACATTGGACACACTAGAGACAGACATTGGACAGACTAGAGACAGACATTGGTCACACACTAGAGACAGACATTGGACACACACTAGAGACAGACATTAGACACACACTAGAGACAGACATTGGACACACACTAGAGACAGACATTGGACACACACTAGAGACAGACATTGGACACACATTAGAGACAGACGTTGGACACACACTAGAGACAGACATTGGACACACACTAGAGACAGACATTAGACACACTAGAGACAGACATTGGACACACTAGAGACAGACATTGGACATACACACTAGTGACAAACATTGGACACACACTAGAGACAGACATTGGACACACACCAGAGACAGACATTGGACACACACCAGAGACAGACATTGGACACACACTAGAGACAGACATTGGACACACACTAGAGACAGACATTGGACACACACTAGAGACAGACATTGGAGACACTAGAGACAGACATTGGACACACTAGAGACAGACATTGGGCACACACTAGAGACTGACATTGGACACACACTAGAGACAGACATTGGAGACACTAGAGACAGACATTGGACACACACACTAGTGACAGACATTGGACACACACTAGAGACAGACATTAGACACACACTAGAGACAGACATTGGACACGCACTAGAGACAGACATTGGACACACTAGAGACAGACATTGGACACACACTAGAGACAGACATTGGACACACACTAGAGACAGACATTGGACACACACTAGAGACAGACATTGGACACACTAGAGACAGACATTGGACACACACTAGAGACAGACATTGGACACACACTAGAGACAGACATTGGACACACATTAGAGACAGAGATTAGACACACACTAGAGACAGACATTGGACACACACTAGAGACAGACATTGGACACACACTAGAGACAGACATTGGACACACACCATAGTCAGACATTGGACACACACACTAGAGAAAGACATTGGACACACAATAGAGACAGACATTGGGCACACACTAGAGACAGACATTGGACACACACTAGAGACATACATTGGGCACACACTAGAGACAGACATTGGACACACACTAGAGAAAAACATTTGACACACACTAGAGACAGACGTTGGACACACACACTAGAGACAGACATTGGACACACACTAGAGACAGACATTGGACACACTAGAGACAGACATTGGACACACACACTAGAGACAGACACTAGACACACACTAGAGACAGACATTGGACACACACACATAAGGGACAGTCATTGGAGACACACTAGATAGAGACATTGGACATACACTAGAGACAGACATTGGACACACACTAGATACAGACATTGGACACACACTAGATACAGACATTGGACACACACCAGAGACAGACATTGGACACACACAAGAGACAGACATTGGACACACACCAGAGACAGACATTGGACACACACTAGAGACAGACATTGGACACATACTAGAGACAGACATTGGAGACACACTAGAGACAGACATTGGAGACACACTAGAGACAGACATTGGACACACACTAGAGACAGACATTGGACACACACCAGAGACAGACATTGGACACACACCAGAGACAGACATTGGACACACACTAGAGACAGACATTGGACACACACTAGAGACAGACATTGGACAAACACCAGAGACAAACATTGGACACACACTAGAGACAGACATTGGACACACTAGAGACAGACATTGGACACACTAGAGACAGACATTGGTCACACACTAGAGACAGACATTGGACACACACTAGAGACAGACATTAGACAAACACTAGAGACAGACATTGGACACACACTAGAGACAGACATTGGACACACACTAGAGACAGACATTGGACACACATTAGAGACAGACGTTGGACACACACTAGAGACAGACATTGGACACACACTAGAGACAGACATTGGACACACTAGAGACAGACATTGGACACACTAGAGACAGACATTGGGCATACACACTAGTGACAGACATTGGACACACACTAGAGACAGACATTGGACACACAGCAGAGACAGACATTGGACACACACCAGAGACAGACATTGGACACACACTAGAGACAGACATTGGACACACACTAGAGACAGACATTGGACACACACCAGAGACAGACATTGGACACACACTAGAGACAGACATTGGACACACACTAGAGACAGACATTGGACACACACCAGAGACAGACATTGGACACACACTAGAGACAGACATTGGACACACACCAGAGACAGACATTGGACACACACTAGAGACAGACATTGGACACACACCAGAGACAGACATTGGACACACACTAGAGACAGACATTGGACACACACCAGAGACAGACATTGGACACACACCAGAGACAGACATTGGACACACACTAGAGACAGACATTGGACACACACTAGAGACAGACATTAGACACACGCCAGAGACAGACATTGGTCACACACACTAGGGACAGACATTGGAGACACACTAGATACAGACATTGGACACACACCAGAGACAGACATTGGACACACACCAGAGACAGACATTGGACACACACCAGAGACAGACATTGGACACACACTAGAGACAGACATTGGACACACACCAGAGACAGACATTGGACACACACTAGAGACAGACATTGGACACACACTAGAGACAGACATTGGACACACACTAGAGACAGACATTGGACACACACTAGAGACAGACATTGGACACACACCAGAGACAGACATTGGACACACTAGATACAGACATTGGACACACACACTAGAGACAGACACTAGACACACACTAGAGACAGACATTGGACACACACACAAGGGACATTCATTGGAGACACACTAGATAGAGACATTGGACATACACTAGAGACAGACATTGGACACACACTAGATACAGACATTGGACACACACTAGATACAGACATTGGACACACACCAGAGACAGACATTGGACACACACTAGAGACAGACATTGGACACACACCAGAGACAGACATTGGACACACACTAGAGACAGACATTGGACACACACGAGAGACAGACATTGGACACACACCAGAGACAGACATTGGACACACACTAGAGACAGACATTGGACACACACTAGAGACAGACATTGGACACACACCAGAGACAGACATTGGACACACACTAGAGACAGACATTGGATACACACCAGAGACAGACATTGGACACACACCAGAGACAGACATTGGACACACACCAGAGACAGACATTGGACACACACTAGAGACAGACATTGGACACACACCAGAGACAGACATTGGACAGACACTAGAGACAGACATTGGACACACACTAGAGACAGACATTGGACACACACTAGAGACAGACATTGGACACACACTAGAGACAGACATTGGACACACACCAGAGACAGACATTGGACACACACCAGAGACAGACATTGGACACACACTAGAGACAGACATTGGACACACACTAGAGACAGACATTGGACACACACTAGATACAGACATTGGTCACACACTAGAGACAGACATTGGACACACACTAGAGACAGACATTAGACACACACTAGAGACAGACATTGGACACACACTAGAGACAGACATTGGACACACACTAGAGACAGACATTGGACACACATTAGAGACAGACGTTGGACACACACTAGAGACAGACATTGGACACACACTAGAGACAGACATTGGACACACTAGAGACAGACATTGGACACACTAGAGACAGACATTGGGCATACACACTAGTGACAGACATTGGACACACACTAGAGACAGACATTGGACACACTAGAGACAGACATTGGGCACACACTAGAGACTGACATTGGACACACACTAGAGACAGACATTGGAGACACTAGAGACAGACATTGGACACACACACTAGTGACAGACATTGGACACACACTAGAGACAGACATTAGACACACACTAGAGACAGACATTGGACACACACTAGAGACAGATATTGGACACACTAGAGACAGACATTGGACACACACTAGAGACAGACATTGGACACACACTAGAGACAGACATTGGACACACATTAGAGACAGAGATTAGACACACACTAGAGACAGACATTGGACACACACTAGAGACAGACATTGGACACACACTAGAGACAGACATTGGACACACACCATAGTCAGACATTGGACACACACACTAGAGAAAGACATTGGACACACAATAGAGACAGACATTAGACACACACCAGAGACAGACATTGGACACACACTAGAGACAGACATTGTGCACACACCAAAGACAGACATTGGGCACACACTAGAGACAGACATTGGACACACACTAGAGACAGACATTGGGCACACACTAGAGACAGACATTGGACACACACTAGAGAAAAACATTTGACACACACTAGAGACAGACGTTGGACACACACACTAGAGACAGACATTGGACACACACTAGAGACAGACATTGGAAACACTAGAGACAGACATTGGACACACACACTAGAGACAGACACTAGACACACACTAGAGACAGACATTGGACACACACACACAAGGGACAGTCATTGGAGACACACTAGATAGAGACATTGGACATACACTAGAGACAGACATTGGACACACACTAGATACAGACATTGGACACACACTAGATACAGACATTGGACACACACCAGAGACAGACATTGGACACACACCAGAGACAGACATTGGACACACACCAGAGACAGACATTGGAGACACACTAGAGACAGACATTGGAGACACACTAGAGACAGACATTGGACACACACTAGAGACAGACATTGGACACACACCAGAGACAGACATTGGACACACACCAGAGACAGACATTGGACACACACTAGAGACAGACATTGGACACACACTAGAGACAGACATTGGACAAACACCAGAGACAAACATTGGACACACACTAGAGACAGACATTGGACACACTAGAGACAGACATTGGACACACACCAGAGACAGACATTTGACACACACCAGAGACAGACATTGGACACACACTAGAGACAGACATTGGACACACACCAGAGACAGACATTGGACACACACTAGAGACAGACATTGGACACACACTAGAGACAGACATTGGACACACATTAGAGACAGAGATTAGACACACACTAGAGACAGACATTGGACACACACTAGAGACAGACATTGGACACACACTAGAGACAGACATTGGACACACACCATAGTCAGACATTGGACACACACACTAGAGAAAGACATTGGACACACAATAGAGACAGACATTAGACACACACCAGAGACAGACATTGGACACACACTAGAGACAGACATTGTGCACACACCAAAGACAGACATTGGGCACACACTAGAGACAGACATTGGACACACACTAGAGACAGACATTGGGCACACACTAGAGACAGACATTGGACACACACTAGAGAAAAACATTTGACACACACTAGAGACAGACGTTGGACACACACACTAGAGACAGACATTGGACACACACTAGAGACAGACATTGGAAACACTAGAGACAGACATTGGACACACACACTAGAGACAGACACTAGACACACACTAGAGACAGACATTGGACACACACACACAAGGGACAGTCATTGGAGACACACTAGATAGAGACATTGGACATACACTAGAGACAGACATTGGACACACACTAGATACAGACATTGGACACACACTAGATACAGACATTGGACACACACCAGAGACAGACATTGGACACACACCAGAGACAGACATTGGACACACACCAGAGACAGACATTGGAGACACACTAGAGACAGACATTGGAGACACACTAGAGACAGACATTGGACACACACTAGAGACAGACATTGGACACACACCAGAGACAGACATTGGACACACACCAGAGACAGACATTGGACACACACTAGAGACAGACATTGGACACACACGAGAGACAGACATTGGACACACACCAGAGACAGACATTGGACACACACTAGAGACAGACATTGGACACACACTAGAGACAGACATTGGACACACACCAGAGACAGACATTGGACACACACTAGAGACAGACATTGGACACACACCAGAGACAGACATTGGACACACACCAGAGACAGACATTGGACACACACCAGAGACAGACATTGGACACACACTAGAGACAGACATTGGACACACACCAGAGACAGACATTGGACAGACACTAGAGACAGACATTGGACACACACTAGAGACAGACATTGGACACACACTAGAGACAGACATTGGACACACACTAGAGACAGACATTGGACACACACCAGAGACAGACATTGGACACACACCAGAGACAGACATTGGACACACACTAGATACAGACATTGATCTCACACTAGAGACAGACATTGGACACACACTAGAGACAGACATTAGACACACACTAGAGACAGACATTGGACACACACTAGAGACAGACATTGGACACACACTAGAGACAGACATTGGACACACATTAGAGACAGACGTTGGACACACACTAGAGACAGACATTGGACACACACTAGAGACAGACATTGGACACACTAGAGACAGACATTGGACACACTAGAGACAGACATTGGGCATACACACTAGTGACAGACATTGGACACACACTAGAGACAGACATTGGACACACTAGAGACAGACATTGGGCACACACTAGAGACTGACATTGGACACACACTAGAGACAGACATTGGAGACACTAGAGACAGACATTGGACACACACACTAGTGACAGACATTGGACACACACTAGAGACAGACATTAGACACACACTAGAGACAGACATTGGACACACACTAGAGACAGATATTGGACACACTAGAGACAGACATTGGACACACACTAGAGACAGACATTGGACACACACTAGAGACAGACATTGGACACACATTAGAGACAGAGATTAGACACACACTAGAGACAGACATTGGACACACACTAGAGACAGACATTGGACACACACTAGAGACAGACATTGGACACACACCATAGTCAGACATTGGACACACACACTAGAGAAAGACATTGGACACACAATAGAGACAGACATTAGACACACACCAGAGACAGACATTGGACACACACTAGAGACAGACATTGTGCACACACCAAAGACAGACATTGGGCACACACTAGAGACAGACATTGGACACACACTAGAGACAGACATTGGGCACACACTAGAGACAGACATTGGACACACACTAGAGAAAAACATTTGACACACACTAGAGACAGACGTTGGACACACACACTAGAGACAGACATTGGACACACACTAGAGACAGACATTGGAAACACTAGAGACAGACATTGGACACACACACTAGAGACAGACACTAGACACACACTAGAGACAGACATTGGACACACACACACAAGGGACAGTCATTGGAGACACACTAGATAGAGACATTGGACATACACTAGAGACAGACATTGGACACACACTAGATACAGACATTGGACACACACTAGATACAGACATTGGACACACACCAGAGACAGACATTGGACACACACCAGAGACAGACATTGGACACACACCAGAGACAGACATTGGAGACACACTAGAGACAGACATTGGAGACACACTAGAGACAGACATTGGACACACACTAGAGACAGACATTGGACACACACCAGAGACAGACATTGGACACACACCAGAGACAGACATTGGACACACACTAGAGACAGACATTGGACACACACTAGAGACAGACATTGGACAAACACCAGAGACAAACATTGGACACACACTAGAGACAGACATTGGACACACTAGAGACAGACATTGGACACACACCAGAGACAGACATTTGACACACACCAGAGACAGACATTGGACACACACTAGAGACAGACATTGGACACACACCAGAGACAGACATTGGACACACACTAGAGACAGACATTGGACACACACTAGAGACAGACATTGGACACACACTAGAGACAGACATTGGACACACACTAGAGACAGACATTGGACACACACCAGAGACAGACATTGGACACACACCAGAGACAGACATTGGACACACACTAGAGACAGACATTGTACACACACTAGAGACAGACATTGGACACACACTAGAGACAGACATTGGACACACACTAGAAACAGACATTGCACACACACCAGAGACAGACATTGGACACACACCAGAGACAGACATTGGACACACACCAGAGACAGACATTGGACACACACTAGAGACAGACATTGGACACACACCAGAGACAGACATTGGACACACACTAGAGACAGACATTGGACACACACCAGAGACAGACATTGGACATACACCAGAGACAGACATTGGACACACACCAGAGACAGACATTGGACACACACTAGAGACAGACATTGGACACACACCAGAGACAGACATTGGACACACACTAGAGACAGACATTGGACACACACTAGAGACAGACATTGGACACACACTAGAGACAGACATTGGACACACACTAGAGACAGACATTGGACACACACCAGAGACAGACATTGGACACAAACCAGAGACAGACATTGGACACACACCAGAGACAGACATTGGACACACACTAGAGACAGACATTGGACACACACCAGAGACAGACATTGGACACACACCAGAGACAGACATTGGACACACACTAGAGACAGACATTGGACACACACTAGAGACAGACATTGGACACACAGTAGAGACAGACATTGGACACACACCATAGTCAGACATTGGACACACACACTAGAGAAAGACATTGGACACACAATAGAGACAGACATTAGACACACACCAGAGACAGACATTGGACACACACTAGAGACAGACATTGTGCACACACCAAAGACAGACATTGGGCACACACTAGAGACAGACATTGGACACACACTAGAGACAGACATTGGGCACACACTAGAGACAGACATTGGACACACGCTAGAGACAGACATTGGACACACTAGATACAGACATTGGACACACACACTAGAGACAGACACTAGACACACACTAGAGACAGACATTGGACACACACACAAGGGACATTCATTGGAGACACACTAGATAGAGACATTGGACATACACTAGAGACAGACATTGGACACACACTAGATACAGACATTGGACACACACTAGATACAGACATTGGACACACACCAGAGACAGACATTGGACACACACTAGAGACAGACATTGGACACACACCAGAGACAGACATTGGACACACACCAGAGACAGACATTGGACACATACTAGAGACAGACATTGGACACACACTAGAGACAGACATTGGACAAACACCAGAGACAAACATTGGACACACACTAGAGACAGACATTGGACACACTAGAGACAGACATTGGACAGACTAGAGACAGACATTGGTCACACACTAGAGACAGACATTGGACACACACTAGAGACAGACATTAGACACACACTAGAGACAGACATTGGACACACACTAGAGACAGACATTGGACACACACTAGAGACAGACATTGGACACACATTAGAGACAGACGTTGGACACACACTAGAGACAGACATTGGACACACACTAGAGACAGACATTAGACACACTAGAGACAGACATTGGACACACTAGAGACAGACATTGGACATACACACTAGTGACAAACATTGGACACACACTAGAGACAGACATTGGACACACACCAGAGACAGACATTGGACACACACCAGAGACAGACATTGGACACACACCAGAGACAGACATTGGACACACACTAGAGACAGACATTGGACACACACTAGAGACAGACATTGGACACACACTAGAGACAGACATTGGAGACACTAGAGACAGACATTGGACACACTAGAGACAGACATTGGACACACACTAGAGACTGACATTGGACACACACTAGAGACAGACATTGGAGACACTAGAGACAGACATTGGACACACACACTAGTGACAGACATTGGACACACACTAGAGACAGACATTAGACACACACTAGAGACAGACATTGGACACGCACTAGAGACAGACATTGGACACACTAGAGACAGACATTGGACACACACTAGAGACAGACATTGGACACACACTAGAGACAGACATTGGACACACACTAGAGACAGACATTGGACACACTAGAGACAGACATTGGACACACACTAGAGACAGACATTGGACACACACTAGAGACAGACATTGGACACACATTAGAGACAGAGATTAGACACACACTAGAGACAGACATTGGACACACACTAGAGACAGACATTGGACACACACTAGAGACAGACATTGGACACACACCATAGTCAGACATTGCACACACACACTAGAGAAAGACATTGGACACACAATAGAGACAGACATTGGGCACACACTAGAGACAGACATTGGACACACACTAGAGACAGACATTGGGCACACACTAGAGACAGACATTGGACACACACTAGAGAAAAACATTTGACACACACTAGAGACAGACGTTGGACACACACACTAGAGACAGACATTGGACACACACTAGAGACAGACATTGGACACACTAGAGACAGACATTGGACACACACACTAGAGACAGACACTAGACACACACTAGAGACAGACATTGGACACACACACATAAGGGACAGTCATTGGAGACACACTAGATAGAGACATTGGACATACACTAGAGACAGACATTGGACACACACTAGATACAGACATTGGACACACACTAGATACAGACATTGGACACACACCAGAGACAGACATTGGACACACACAAGAGACAGACATTGGACACACACCAGAGACAGACATTGGACACACACTAGAGACAGACATTGGACACATACTAGAGACAGACATTGGAGACACAATAGAGACAGACATTGGAGACACACTAGAGACAGACATTGGACACACACTAGAGACAGACATTGGACACACACCAGAGACAGACATTGGACACACACCAGAGACAGACATTGGACACACACTAGAGACAGACATTGGACACACACTAGAGACAGACATTGGACAAACACCAGAGACAAACATTGGACACACACTAGAGACAGACATTGGACACACTAGAGACAGACATTGGACACACTAGAGACAGACATTGGTCACACACTAGAGACAGACATTGGACACACACTAGAGACAGACATTAGACAAACACTAGAGACAGACATTGGACACACACTAGAGACAGACATTGGACACACACTAGAGACAGACATTGGACACACATTAGAGACAGACGTTGGACACACACTAGAGACAGACATTGGACACACACTAGAGACAGACATTGGACACACTAGAGACAGACATTGGACACACTAGAGACAGACATTGGGCATACACACTAGTGACAGACATTGGACACACACTAGAGACAGACATTGGACACACAGCAGAGACAGACATTGGACACACACCAGAGACAGACATTGGACACACACTAGAGACAGACATTGGACACACACTAGAGACAGACATTGGACACACACTAGATACAGACATTGGACACACACTAGAGACAGACATTGGACACACACTAGAGACAGACATTGGAGACACACTAGAGACAGACATTGGACACACACTATAGACAGACATTGGACACACACTAGAGACTGACATTGGACACACACTAGAGACAGACATTGGAGACACTAGAGACAGACATTGGACACACACACTAGTGACAGACATTGGACACACACTAGAGACAGACATTAGACACACACTAGAGACAGACATTGGACACACACTAGAGACAGACATTGGACACACTAGAGACAGACATTGGACACACACTAGAGACAGACATTGGACACACACTAGAGACAGACATTGGACACAAACTAGAGACAGACATTGGACACACTAGAGACAGACATTGGACACACACTAGAGACAGACATTGGACACACACTAGAGACAGGCATTGGACACACATTAGAGACAGAGATTAGACACACACTAGAGACAGACATTGGACACACACTAGAGACAGACATTGGACACACACTAGAAACAGACATTGGACACACACCAGAGACAGACATTGGACACACACTAGAGACAGACATTGGACACACACTAGAGACAGACATTAGACACACGCCAGAGACAGACATTGGTCACACACACTAGGGACAGACATTGGAGACACACTAGATACAGACATTGGACACAAACTAGAGACAGACATTGGACACACACTAGATACAGACATTGGACACACACTAGAGACAGACATTGGACACACACTAGAGACAGACATTGGAGACACACTAGAGACAGACATTGGACACACACTATAGACAGACATTGGACACACACTAGAGACTGACATTGGACACACACTAGAGACAGACATTGGAGACACTAGAGACAGACATTGGACACACACACTAGTGACAGACATTGGACACACACTAGAGACAGACATTAGACACACACTAGAGACAGACATTGGACACACACTAGAGACAGACATTGGACACACTAGAGACAGACATTGGACACACACTAGAGACAGACATTGGACACACACTAGAGACAGACATTGGACACAAACTAGAGACAGACATTGGACACACTAGAGACAGACATTGGACACACACTAGAGACAGACATTGGACACACACTAGAGACAGGCATTGGACACACATTAGAGACAGAGATTAGACACACACTAGAGACAGACATTGGACACACACTAGAGACAGACATTGGACACACACTAGAAACAGACATTGGACACACACCATAGTCAGACATTGGACACACACACTAGAGAAAGACATTGGACACACAATAGAGACAGACATTAGACACACACCAGAGACAGACATTGGACACACACTAGAGACAGACATTGTGCACACACCAAAGACAGACATTGGGCACACACTAGAGACAGACATTGGACACACACTAGAGACAGACATTGGGCACACACTAGAGACAGACATTGGACACACACTAGAGAAAAACATTTGACACACACTAGAGACAGACGTTGGACACACACACTAGAGACAGACATTGGACACACACTAGAGACAGACATTGGACACACTAGAGACAGACATTGGACACACACACTAGAGACAGACACTAGACACACACTAGAGACAGACATTGGACACACACACACAAGGGACAGTCATTGGAGACACACTAGATAGAGACATTGGACATACACTAGAGACAGACATTGGACACACACTAGATACAGACATTGGACACACACTAGATACAGACATTGGACACACACCAGAGACAGACATTGGACACACACCAGAGACAGACATTGGACACACACCAGAGACAGACATTGGACACACACTAGAGACAGACATTGGACACACACTAGAGACAGACATTGGAGACACACTAGAGACAGACATTGGAGACACACTAGAGACAGACATTGGACACACACTAGAGACAGACATTGGACACACACCAGAGACAGACATTGGACACACACCAGAGACAGACATTGGACACACACTAGAGACAGACATTGGACACACACTAGAGACAGACATTTGACAAACACCAGAGACAAACATTGGACACACACTAGAGACAGACATTGGACACACTAGAGACAGACATTGGACACACTAGAGACAGACATTGGTCACACACTAGAGACAGACATTGGACACACACTAGAGACAGACATTAGACACACACTAGAGACAGACATTGGACACACACTAGAGACAGACATTGGACAAACACTAGAGACAGACATGGGACACACATTAGAGACAGACGTTGGACACACACTAGAGACAGACATTGGACACACACTAGAGACAGACATTGGACACACTAGAGACAGACATTGGACACACTAGAGACAGACATTGGGCATACACACTAGTGACAGACATTGGACACACACTAGAGACAGACATTGGACACACAGCAGAGACAGACATTGGACACACACCAGAGACAGACATTGGACACACACTAGAGACAGACATTGGACACACACTAGAGACAGACATTGGACACACACCAGAGACAGACATTGGACACACACTAGAGACAGACATTGGACACACACTAGAGACAGACATTGGACACACACCAGAGACAGACATTGGACACACACTAGAGACAGACATTGGACACACACCAGAGACAGACATTGGACACACAGTAGAGACAGACATTGGACACACACCAGAGACAGACATTGGACACACACTAGAGACAGACATTGGACACACACCAGAGACAGACATTGGACACACACCAGAGACAGACATTGGACACACACTAGAGACAGACATTGGACACACACTAGAGACAGACATTAGACACACGCCAGAGACAGACATTGGTCACACACACTAGGGACAGACATTGGAGACACACTAGATACAGACATTGGACACAAACTAGAGACAGACATTGGACACACACTAGATACAGACATTGGACACACACCAGAGACAGACATTGGACACACACTAGAGACAGACATTGGAGACACACTAGAGACAGACATTGGACACACACTATAGACAGACATTGGACACACACTAGAGACAGACATTGGACACACACTAGAGACAGACATTGGAGACACACTAGAGACAGACATTGGACACACACTAGAGACAGACATTGGACACACACCAGAGACAGACATTGGACACACACCAGAGAATAGACATTGGACACACACTAGAGACAGACATTGGACACACACTAGAGACAGACATTGGACACACACTAGAGACAGACATTGGACACACACCAGAGACAGACATTGGACACACACTAGAGACAGACATTGGACACACACCAGAGACAGACATTGGACACACACCAGAGACAGACATTGGACACACACCAGAGACAGACATTGGACACACACTAGAGACAGACATTGGACACACACCAGAGACAGACATTGGACACACACTAGAGACAGACATTGGACACACACTAGAGACAGACATTGGACACACACTAGAGACAGACATTGGACACACACTAGAGACAGACATTGGACACACACCAGAGACAGACATTGGACACACACCAGAGACAGACATTGGACACACACTAGAGACAGACATTGGACACCCACTAGAGACAGACATTGGACACACACTAGAGACAGACATTGGACACACACTAGAAACAGACATTGGACACACACCAGAGTCAGACATTGGACACACACCAGAGACAGACATTGGACACACACCAGAGACAGACATTGGACACACACTAGAGACAGACATTGGACACACACCAGAGACAGACATTGGACACACACTAGAGACAGACATTGGACACACACCAGAGACAGACATTGGACACACACCAGAGACAGACATTGGACACACACCAGAGACAGACATTGGGCACACACTAGAGACAGACATTGGACACACACCAGAGACAGACATTGGACACACACTAGAGACAGACATTGGACACACACTAGAGACAGACATTGGACACGCACTAGAGACAGACATTGGACACACACTAGAGACAGACATTGGACACACACCAGAGACAGACATTGGACACACACCAGAGACAGACATTGGACACACACCAGAGACAGACATTGGACACACACTAGAGACAGACATTGGACACACACCAGAGACAGACATTGGACACACACTAGAGACAGACATTGGACACACACTAGAGACAGACATTGGACACACACTAGAGACAGACATTGGACACACACTAGAGACAGACATTGGACACACACCATAGTCAGACATTGGACACACACTAGAGACAGACATTGTGCACACACCAAAGACAGACACACTAGAGAAAGACATTGGACACACAATAGAGACAGACATTAGACACACACTAGAGACAGACATTGGACACACACTAGAGACAGACATTGTGCACACACCAAAGACAGACATTGGGCACACACTAGAGACAGACATTGGACACACACTAGAGACAGACATTGGGCACACACTAGAGACAGACATTGGACACACACTAGAGAAAAACATTTGACACACTAGAGACAGACGTTGGACACACACACTAGAGACAGACATTGGACACACACTAGAGACAGACATTGGACACACTAGAGACAGACATTGGACACACACACTAGAGACAGACACTAGACACACACTAGAGACAGACATTGGACACACACACAAGGGACAGTCATTGGAGACACACTAGATAGAGACATTGGACATACACTAGAGACAGACATTGGACACACACTAGATACAGACATTGGACACACACTAGAGACAGACATTGGACACACACCAGAGACAGACATTGGACACACACGAGAGACAGACATTGGTCACACACCAGAGACAGACATTGGACACACACTAGAGACAGACATTGGACACACACTAGAGACAGACATTGGAGACACACTAGAGACAGACATTGGAGACACACTAGAGACAGACATTGGACACACACTAGAGGCAGACATTGGACACACACCAGAGACAGACATTGGACACACACCAGAGACAGACATTGGACACACACTAGAGACAGACATTGGACACACACTAGAGACAGACATTGGACAAACACCAGAGACAAACATTGGACACACACTAGAGACAGACATTGGACACACTAGAGACAGACATTGGACACACTAGAGACAGACATTGGTCACACACTAGAGACAGACATTGGACACACACTAGAGACAGACATTAGACACACACTAGAGACAGACATTGGACACACACTAGAGACAGACATTGGACACACACTAGAGACAGACATTGGACACACATTAGAGACAGACATTGGACACACACTAGAGACAGACATTGGACACACTAGAGATAGACATTGGACACACTAGAGACAGACATTGGACATACACACTAGTGACAGACATTGGACACACACTAGAGACAGACATTGGACACACACCAGAGACAGACATTGGACACACACCAGAGACAGACATTGGACACACTCTAGAGACAGACATTTGACACACACTAGAGACAGACATTGGACACACACCAGAGACAGACATTGGACACACACTAGAGACAGACATTGGACACACACTAGAGACAGACATTGGACACACACCAGAGACAGACATTGGACACACACTAGAGACAGACATTGGACACACACCAGAGACAGACATTGGACACACACTAGAGACAGACATTGGACACACGCTAGAGACAGACATTGGACACACACCAGAGACAGACATTGGACACACACTAGAGACAGACATTGGACACACGCTAGAGACAGACATTGGACACACACTAGAGACAGACATTGGACACACACTAGAGACAGACATTGGACACACACCAGAGACAGACATTGGACACACACCAGAGACTGACATTGGACACACACCAGAGACAGACATTGGACACACACTAGAGACAGACATTGGACACACACCAGAGACAGACATTGGACACACACTAGAGACAGACATTGGACACACGCTAGAGACAGACATTGGACACACACTAGAGACAGACATTGGACACACACTAGAGACAGACATTGGACACACACCAGAGACAGACATTGGACACACACCAGAGACAGACATTGGACACACACTAGAGACAGACATTGGACACACACTAGAGACAGACATTGGACACACACTAGAGACAGACATTGGACACACACCATAGTCAGACATTGGACACACACTAGAGACAGACATTGTGCACACACCAAAGACAGACACACTAGAGAAAGACATTGGACACACAATAGAGACAGACATTAGACACACACCAGAGACAGACATTGGACACACACTAGAGACAGACATTGTGCACACACCAAAGACAGACATTGGGCACACACTAGAGACAGACATTGGACACACACTAGAGACAGACATTGGGCACACACTAGAGACAGACATTGGACACACACTAGAGAAAAACATTTGACACACTAGAGACAGACGTTGGACACACACACTAGAGACAGACATTGGACACACACTAGAGACAGACATTGGACACACTAGAGACAGACATTGGACACACACACTAGAGACAGACACTAGACACACACTAGAGACAGACATTGGACACACACACAAGGGACAGTCATTGGAGACACACTAGATAGAGACATTGGACATACACTAGAGACAGACATTGGACACACACTAGAGACAGACATTGGAGACACACTAGAGACAGACATTGGAGACACACTAGAGACAGACATTGGACACACACTAGAGGCAGACATTGGACACACACCAGAGACAGACATTGGACACACACCAGAGACAGACATTGGACACACACTAGAGACAGACATTGGACACACACTAGAGACAGACATTGGACAAACACCAGAGACAAACATTGGACACACACTAGAGACAGACATTGGACACACTAGAGACAGACATTGGACACACTAGAGACAGACATTGGTCACACACTAGAGACAGACATTGGACACACACTAGAGACAGACATTAGACACACACTAGAGATAGACATTGGACACACACTAGAGACAGACATTGGACACACACTAGAGACAGACATTGGACACACATTAGAGACAGACATTGGACACACACTAGAGACAGACATTGGACACACTAGAGATAGACATTGGACACACTAGAGACAGACATTGGACATACACACTAGTGACAGACATTGGACACACACTAGAGACAGACATTGGACACACACCAGAGACAGACATTGGACACACACCAGAGACAGACATTGGACACACTCTAGAGACAGACATTGGACACACACTAGAGACAGACATTGGACACACACCAGAGACAGACATTGGACACACACTAGAGACAGACATTGGACACACACTAGAGACAGACATTGGACACACACCAGAGACAGACATTGGACACACACTAGAGACAGACATTGGACACACAACAGAGACAGACATTGGACACACACTAGAGACAGATATTGGACACACGCTAGAGACAGACATTGGACACACACTAGAGACAGACATTGGACACACACTAGAGACAGACATTGGACACACACCAGAGACAGACATTGGACACACACCAGAGACTGACATTGGACACACACCAGAGACAGACATTGGACACACACTAGAGACAGACATTGGACACACACTAGAGACAGACATTAGACACACGCTAGAGACAGACATTGGTCACACACACTAGGGACAGACATTGGACACACACTAGATACAGACATTGGACACACACCAGAGACAGACATTGGACACACACTAGAGACAGACATTGGAGACACACTAGAAAGAGACATTGGACATACACTAGAGACAGACATTGGACACACACTAGAGACAGACATTGGACACACACGAGAGACAGACATTGGACACACACTAGAGACAGACATTGGACACACACCAGAGACAGACATTGGACACACACTAGAGACAGACATTGGACACACACTAGAGACAGACATTGGACACACACTAGAGACAGACATTGGACACACACCAGAGACAGACATTGGACACACACCAGAGAAAGACATTGGACACACACTAGAGACAAACATTGGACACACACTAGAGACAGACATTGGACACACACTAGAGACAGACATTGGACACACACTAGAAACAGACATTGGACACACACCAGAGACAGACATTGGACACACACCAGAGGCAGACATTGGACACACACCAGAGATAGACATTGGACACACACTAGAGACAGACATTGGACACACACTAGAGACAGACATTGGACACACACTAGAGACAGACATTGGACACACACTAGAGACAGACATTGGACACACACCAGAGACAGATATTGGACACACACCAGAGACAGACATTGGCCACACACTAGAGACAGACATTGGAGACACACTAGAGACAGACATTGGACACACACTAGAGGCAGACATTGGACACACACCAGAGACAGACATTGGACACACACCAGAGACAGACATTGGACACACACTAGAGACAGACATTGGACACACACTAGAGACAGACATTGGACAAACACCAGAGACAAACATTGGACACACACTAGAGACAGACATTGGACACACTAGAGACAGACATTGGACACACTAGAGACAGACATTGGTCACACACTAGAGACAGACATTGGACACACACTAAAGACAGACATTAGACACACACTAGAGACAGACATTGGACACACACTAGAGACAGACATTGGACACACACTAGAGACAGACATTGGACACACATTAGAGACAGACGTTGGACACACACTAGAGACAGACATTGGACACACACCAGAGACAGACATTGGACACACACTAGAGACAGACATTGGACACACACCAGAGACAGACATTGGACACACACTAGAGACAGACATTGGACACACGCTAGAGACAGACATTGGACACACACTAGAGACAGACATTGGACACACACTAGAGACAGACATTGGACACACACCAGAGACAGACATTGGACACACACCAGAGACTGACATTGGACACACACCAGAGACAGACATTGGACACACACCAGAGACAGACATTGGACACACACTAGAGACAGACATTGGACACACACTAGAGACAGACATTGGACACACACTAGAGACAGACATTGGACACACACCATAGTCAGACATTGGACACACACTAGAGACAGACATTGTGCACACACCAAAGACAGACACACTAGAGAAAGACATTGGACACACAATAGAGACAGACATTAGACACACACCAGAGACAGACATTGGACACACACTAGAGACAGACATTGTGCACACACCAAAGACAGACATTGGGCACACACTAGAGACAGACATTGGACACACACTAGAGACAGACATTGGGCACACACTAGAGACAGACATTGGACACACACTAGAGAAAAACATTTGACACACTAGAGACAGACGTTGGACACACACACTAGAGAAAGACATTGGACACACACTAGAGACAGACATTGGACACACTAGAGACAGACATTGGACACACACACTAGAGACAGACACTAGACACACACTAGAGACAGACATTGGACACACACACAAGGGACAGTCATTGGAGACACACTAGATAGAGACATTGGACATACACTAGAGACAGACATTGGACACACACTAGAGACAGACATTGGAGACACACTAGAGACAGACATTGGAGACACACTAGAGACAGACATTGGACACACACTAGAGGCAGACATTGGACACACACCAGAGACAGACATTGGACACACACCAGAGACAGACATTGGACACACACTAGAGACAGACATTGGACACACACTAGAGACAGACATTGGACAAACACCAGAGACAAACATTGGACACACACTAGAGACAGACATTGGACACACTAGAGACAGACATTGGACACACTAGAGACAGACATTGGTCACACACTAGAGACAGACATTGGACACACACTAGAGACAGACATTAGACACACACTAGAGATAGACATTGGACACACACTAGAGACAGACATTGGACACACACTAGAGACAGACATTGGACACACATTAGAGACAGACATTGGACACACACTAGAGACAGACATTGGACACACTAGAGATAGACATTGGACACACTAGAGACAGACATTGGACATACACACTAGTGACAGACATTGGACACACACTAGAGACAGACATTGGACACACACCAGAGACAGACATTGGACACACACCAGAGACAGACATTGGACACACTCTAGAGACAGACATTGGACACACACTAGAGACAGACATTGGACACACACCAGAGACAGACATTGGACACACACTAGAGACAGACATTGGACACACACTAGAGACAGACATTGGACACACACCAGAGACAGACATTGGACACACACTAGAGACAGACATTGGACACACACCAGAGACAGACATTGGACACACACTAGAGACAGATATTGGACACACGCTAGAGACAGACATTGGACACACACTAGAGACAGACATTGGACACACACTAGAGACAGACATTGGACACACACCAGAGACAGACATTGGACACACACCAGAGACTGACATTGGACACACACCAGAGACAGACATTGGACACACACTAGAGACAGACATTGGACACACACTAGAGACAGACATTAGACACACGCTAGAGACAGACATTGGTCACACACACTAGGGACAGACATTGGACACACACTAGATACAGACATTGGACACACACCAGAGACAGACATTGGACACACACTAGAGACAGACATTGGAGACACACTAGAAAGAGACATTGGACATACACTAGAGACAGACATTGGACACACACTAGAGACAGACATTGGACACACACTAGAGACAGACATTGGAGACACACTAGAGACAGACATTGGACACACACTAGAGACAGACATTGGACACACACGAGAGACAGACATTGGACACACACTAGAGACAGACATTGGACACACACCAGAGACAGACATTGGACACACACGAGAGACAGACATTGGACACACACTAGAGACAGACATTGGACACACACTAGAGACAGACATTGGACACACACCAGAGACAGACATTGGACACACACCAGAGAAAGACATTGGACACACACTAGAGACAAACATTGGACACACACTAGAGACAGACATTGGACACACACTAGAGACAGACATTGGACACACACTAGAAACAGACATTGGACACACACCAGAGACAGACATTGGACACACACCAGAGGCAGACATTGGACACACACCAGAGATAGACATTGGACACACACTAGAGACAGACATTGGACACACACTAGAGACAGACATTGGACACACACTAGAGACAGACATTGGACACACACTAGAGACAGACATTGGACACACACCAGAGACAGATATTGGACACACACCAGAGACAGACATTGGCCACACACTAGAGACAGACATTGGAGACACACTAGAGACAGACATTGGACACACACTAGAGGCAGACATTGGACACACACCAGAGACAGACATTGGACACACACCAGAGACAGACATTGGACACACACTAGAGACAGACATTGGACACACACTAGAGACAGACATTGGACAAACACCAGAGACAAACATTGGACACACACTAGAGACAGACATTGGACACACTAGAGACAGACATTGGACACACTAGAGACAGACATTGGTCACACACTAGAGACAGACATTGGACACACACTAAAGACAGACATTAGACACACACTAGAGACAGACATTGGACACACACTAGAGACAGACATTGGACACACACTAGAGACAGACATTGGACACACATTAGAGACAGACGTTGGACACACACTAGAGACAGACATTGGACACACACTAGAGACAGACATTGGACACACTAGAGATAGACATTGGACACACTAGAGACAGACATTGGACATACACACTAGAGACAGACATTGGACACACACTAGAGACAGACATTGGAGACACACTAGAGACAGACATTGGACACACACTAGAGACAGACATTGGACACACACGAGAGACAGACATTGGACACACACTAGAGATAGACATTGGACACACACCAGAGACAGAGATTGGACACACACTAGAGACAGACATTGGACACACACTAGAGACAGACATTGGACACACACTAGAGACAGACATTGGACACACACCAGAGACAGACATTGGACACACACCAGAGACAGACATTGGACACACACTAGAGACAGACATTGGACACACACTAGAGACAGACATTGGACACACACTAGAGACAGACATTGGACACACACTAGAAACAGACATTGGACACACACCAGAGACAGACATTGGACACACACCAGAGACAGACATTGGACACACACCAGAGATAGACATTGGACACACACTAGAGACAGACATTGGACACACACTAGAGACAGACATTGGACACACACTAGAGACAGACATTGGACACACACTAGAGACAGACATTGGACACACACCAGAGACAGACATTGGACACACACAAGAGACAGACATTGGACACACACTAGAGACAGACATTGGATACACACTAGAGACAGACATTGGACACACACTAGAGACAGACATTGGACACACACTAGAAACAGACATTGGACACACACCAGAGACAGACATTGGACACACACCAGAGACAGACATTGGACACACACTAGAGACAGACATTGGACACACACTAGAGACAGACATTAGACACACACTAGAGACAGACATTGGACACACACTAGAGACAGACATTGGACACACACTAGAGACAGACATTGGACACACATTAGAGACAGACGTTGGACACACACTAGAGACAGACATTGGACACACACTAGAGACAGACATTGGACACACTAGAGATAGACATTGGACACACTAGAGACAGACATTGGACATACACACTAGTGACAGACATTGGACACACACTAGAGACAGACATTGGACACACACCAGAGACAGACATTGGACACACACCAGAGACAGACATTGGACACACACTAGAGACAGACATTGGACACACACTAGAGACAGACATTGGACACACACCAGAGACAGACATTGGACACACACTAGAGACAGACATTGGACACACACTAGAGACAGACATTGGACACACACCAGAGACAGACATTGGACACACACTAGAGACAGACATTGGACACACACCAGAGACAGACATTGGACACACACTAGAGACAGACATTGGACACACGCTAGAGACAGACATTGGACACACACTAGAGACAGACATTGGACACACACTAGAGACAGACATTGGAGACACACTAGAAAGAGACATTGGACATACACTAGAGACAGACATTGGACACACACTAGAGACAGACATTGGAGACACACTATAGACAGACATTGGACACACACTAGAGACAGACATTGGACACACACTAGAGACAGACATTGGAGACACACTAGAGACAGACATTGGACACACACTAGAGACAGACATTGGACACACACGAGAGACAGACATTGGACACACACTAGAGACAGACATTGGACACACACCAGAGACAGACATTGGACACACACTAGAGACAGACATTGGACACACACTAGAGACAGACATTGGACACACACTAGAGACAGACATTGGACACACACCAGAGACAGACATTGGACACACACCAGAGACAGACATTGGACACACACTAGAGACAGACATTGGACACACACTAGAGACAGACATTGGACACACACTAGAGACAGACATTGGACACACACTAGAGACAGACATTGGACACACACTAGAGACAGACATTGGACACACACCAGAGACAGACATTGGACACACACCAGAGACAGACATTGGACACACACTAGAGACAGACATTGGAGACACACTAGAGACAGACATTGGACACACACTAGAGGCAGACATTGGACACACACCAGAGACAGACACTGGACACACACCAGAGACAGACATTGGACACACACTAGAGAGAGACATTGGACACACACTAGAGACAGACATTGGACAAACACCAGAGACAAACATTGGACACACACTAGAGACAGACATTGGACACACTAGAGACAGACATTGGACACACTAGAGACAGACATTGGTCACACACTAGAGACAGACATTGGACACACACTAAAGACAGACATTAGACACACACTAGAGACAGACATTGGACACACACTAGAGACAGACATTGGACACACACTAGAGACAGACATTGGACACACATTAGAGACAGACGTTGGACACACACTAGAGACAGACATTGGACACACACTAGAGACAGACATTGGACACACTAGAGATAGACATTGGACACACTAGAGACAGACATTGGACATACACACTAGTGACAGACATTGGACACACACTAGAGACAGACATTGGACACACACTAGAGACAGACATTGGACACACACCAGAGACAGACATTGGACACACACTAGAGACAGACATTGGACACACACTAGAGACAGACATTGGACACACACCAGAGACAGACATTGGACACACACTAGAGACAGACATTGGACACACACTAGAGACAGACATTGGACACACACCAGAGACAGACATTGGACACACACTAGAGACAGACATTGGACACACACCAGAGACAGACATTGGACACACACTAGAGACAGACATTGGACACACGCTAGAGACAGACATTGGACACACACTAGAGACAGACATTGGACACACACTAGAGACAGACATTGGACACACACCAGAGACAGACATTGGACACACACCAGAGACTGACATTGGACACACACCAGAGACAGACATTGGACACACACTAGAGACAGACATTGGACACACACCAGAGACAGACATTGGACACACACCAGAGACAGACATTGGACACACACTAGAGACAGACATTGGACACACACTAGAGACAGACATTAGACACACGCTAGAGACAGACATTGGTCACACACACTAGGGACAGACATTGGACACACACTAGAAACAGACATTGGACACAAACTAGAGACAGACATTGGACACACACTATATACAGACATTGGACACACACCAGAGACAGACATTGGACACACACTAGAGACAGACATTGGAGACACACTAGAAAGAGACATTGGACATACACTAGAGACAGACATTGGACACACACTAGAGACAGACATTGGAGACACACTATAGACAGACATTGGACACACACTAGAGACAGACATTGGACACACACTAGAGACAGACATTGGAGACACACTAGAGACAGACATTGGACACACACTAGAGACAGACATTGGACACACACGAGAGACAGACATTGGACACACACTAGAGATAGACATTGGACACACACCAGAGACAGACATTGGACACACACTAGAGACAGACATTGGACACACACTAGAGACAGACATTGGACACACACTAGAGACAGACATTGGACACACACCAGAGACAGACATTGGACACACACCAGAGACAGACATTGGACACACACTAGAGACAGACATTGGACACACACTAGAGACAGACATTGGACACACACTAGAGACAGACATTGGACACACACTAGAAACAGACATTGGACACACACCAGAGACAGACATTGGACACACACCAGAGACAGACATTGGACACACACCAGAGATAGACATTGGACACACACTAGAGACAGACATTGGACACACACTAGAGACAGACATTGGACACACACTAGAGACAGACATTGGACACACACCAGAGACAGACATTGGACACACACCAGAGACAGACATTGGACACACACTAGAGACAGACATTGGATACACACTAGAGACAGACATTGGACACACACTAGAGACAGACATTGGACACACACTAGAAACAGACATTGGACACACACCAGAGACAGACATTGGACACACACCAGAGACAGACATTGGACACACACCAGAGATAGACATTGGACACACACTAGAGACAGACATTGGACACACACCAGAGACAGAAATTGGACACACACTAGAGACAGACATTGGACACACACCAGAGACAGACATTGGACACACACCAGAGACAGACATTGGACACACACCAGAGACAGACATTGGACACACACCAGAGACAGACATTGGACACACACCAGAGACAGACATTGGACACACACTAGAGACAGACATTGGACACACACTAGAGACAGACATTGGACACCCACTAGAGACAGACATTGGACACACACTAGAGACAGACATTGGACACACACCAGAGACAGACATTGGACACACACCAGAGACAGACATTGGACACACACCAGAGACAGAAATTGGTCACACACTAGAGACAGACATTGGACACACACTAGAGACAGACATTGGACACACACCAGAGACAGACATTGGACACACACTAGAGACAGACATTGGAGACACACCAGAAAGAGACATTGGACATACACTAGAGACAGACATTGGACACACACTAGATACAGACATTGGACACACACCAGAGACAGACATTGGACACACACTAGAGACAGACATTGGAGACACACTAGAGACAGACATTGGACACACACTATAAACAGACATTGGACACACACTAGAGACAGACATTGGACACACACTAGAGACAGACATTGGAGACACACTAGAGACAGACATTGGACACACACTAGAGACAGACATTGGACACACACACTAGAGACAGACATTGGACACACACCAGAGACAGACATTGGACACACACTAGAGACAGACATTGGACACACACTAGAGACAGACATTGGACACACACCAGAGACAGACATTGGACACACACTAGAGACAGACATTGGACTCACACCAGAGACAGACATTGGACACACACCAGAGACAGACATTGGACACACACTAGAGACAGACATTGGACACACACCAGAGACAGACATTGGACACACACTAGAGACAGACATTGGACACACACTAGAGACAGACATTGGACACACACTAGAGACAGACATTGGACACACACTAGAGACAGACATTGGACACACACCAGAGACAGACATTGGACACACACCAGAGACAGACATTGGACACGCACCAGAGACAGACATTGGACACACACTAGAGACAGACATTGGACACACACCAGAGACAGACATTTGACACACACCAGAGACAGACATTGGACACACACTAGAGACAGACATTGGACACACACTAGAGACAGACATTAGACACACGCTAGAGACAGACATTGGTCACACACACTAGGGACAGACATTGGAGACACACTAGATACAGACATTGGACACAAACTAGAGACAGACATTGGACACACACTAGATACAGACATTGGACACACACCAGAGACAGACATTGGACACACACTAGAGACAGACATTGGAGACACACTAGAAAGAGACATTGGACATACACTAGAGACAGACATTGGACACACACTAGATACAGACATTGGACACACACCAGAGACAGACATTGGACACACACTAGAGACAGACATTGGAGACACACTAGAGTCAGACATTGGACACACACTATAGACAGACATTGGACACACACTAGAGACAGACATTGGACACACACTAGATACAGACATTGGACACACACTAGAGACAGACATTGGACACACACTAGAGAAAGACATTGGACACACACTAGAGAAAAACATTTGACACACACAAGAGACAGACATTGGACACACACACTAGAGACAGACATTGGACACACACTAGAGACAGACATTGGACACACACTAGAGACAGACATTGGACACACACACTAGAGACAGATATTAGACACCCACTAGAGACAGACATTGGACACACACACTAGGGACAGACATTGGACACACACTAGAGGCAGACATTGGATACACACTAGAGACAGACATTGGACACACCAGAGACAGACATTGGGCACACACTAGAGACTGACACTGGACACACACTAGAGACAGACATTGGAGACACTAGAGACAGACATTGGACACACACACTAGTGACAGTCATTGGACACACACTAGAGACAGACATTGGACACACACTAGAGACAGACATTGGATACACACTAGAGACAGACATTGGACACACTAGAGACAGACATTGGACACACACACTAGAGACTGACATTGGACACACACTAGAGACAGACATTGGAGACACTAGAGACAGACATTGGACACACACACTAGTGACAGACATTGGACACACACTAGAGACAGACATTGAACACACAGTAAAGACAGACATTGGAGACACACTAGATAGAGACATTGGACATACACTAGAGACAGACATTGGACACACATTAGATACAGACGTTGGACACACACCAGAGACAGACATTGGACACACACTAGAGACAGACATTGGAGACACACTAGAGACAGACATTGGACACACACTATAGACAGACATTGGATACACACTAGAGACAGACATTGGACACACACTAGAGACAGACATTGGACACACACTAGAGACAGACATTGGACACACACTAGAGACAGACATTGGATACACACCAGAGACAGACATTGGACACTCACCAGAGACAGACATTGGACACACACCAGAGACAGAGATTGGACACACACTAGAGACAGACATTGGACACACACCAGAGACAGACATTGGACACACACTAGAGACAGACATTGGATACACTAGAGACAGACATTGGACACACTAGAGACAGACATTGGTCACACACTAGAGACAGACATTGGACACACACTAGAGACAGACATTAGACACACACTAGAGACAGATATTGGACACACACTAGAGACAGACATTGGACACACATTAGAGACAGACGTTGGACACACATTAGAGACAGACATTGGACACACACTAGAGACAGACATTGGACACACACTAGAGACAGACATTGGACACAAACTAGAGACAGACATTGGACACACACTAGAGAAAAACATTTGACACACACTAGAGACAGACATTGGACACACACACTAGAGACAGACATTGGACACACACTAGAGACAGACATTGGACACACACTAGAGACAGACATTGGACACACACACTAGAGACATATATTAGACACACACTAGCGACAGACATTGGACACACATATTAGGGACAGACATTTGACACACACTAGAGACAGACATTGGATACACATTAGAGACAGACATTGGACACACTAGAGACAGACATTGGGCACACACTAGAGACTGACATTGGACACACACTAGAGACAGACATTGGAGACACTAGAGACAGACATTGGACACACACACTAGTGACAGACATTGGACACACACTAGAGACAGACATTGGACACACACTAGAAACAGACATTGGATACACACTAGAGACAGACATTGGACACACTAGAGACAGACATTGGGCACACACTAGAGACTGACATTGGACACACACTAGAGACAGACATTGGAGACATTAGAGACAGACATTGGACACACACACTAGTGACAGACATTGGACACACACTAGAGACAGACATTGAACACACAGTAAAGACAGACATTGAACACACACTAGAGACAGACATTGGACACACTAGAGACAGACATTGGACACACACTAGAGACAGACATTGGACACACACTAGAGACAGATATTGGACACACATTAGAGACAGAGATTAGACACACACTAGAGGCAGACATTGGATACACACTAGAGACAGACATTGGACACACACTAGTGACAGACATTGGACACACACCAGAGTCAGATATTGGACACACACACTAGAGAAAGACATTGGACACACACTAGAGACAGACATTAGACACACACCAGAGACAGACATTGGACACACACTAGAGACAGACATTGGACACACACCAGAGACAGACATTTGACACCCCACTAGAGACAGACATTGGACACATACTAGAGACAGACATTGGACACACACTAGAGACAGACATTGGACACACACACTAGAGACAGACATTGGACACACACTAGAGACAGACATTGGACACACACTAGAGACAGACATTGGACACACACACTAGAGACAGACATTAGACACACACTAGAGACAGACATTGGACACACACACTAGGGACAGACATTGGAGACACACTAGATACAGACATTGGACACACACTAGAGACAGACATTGGACACACACTAGAGACAGACATTGGACACACACCAGAGACAGACATTGGACACACACTAGAAACAGACATTGGAGACACACTAGAGACAGACATTGGACACACACTAGAGACAGACATTGGACACACACTAGAGACAGACATTGGACACACACTAGAGACAGACATTGGACACACACTAGAAACAGACATTGGAGACACACTAGAGACAGACATTGGACACACACTAGAGACAGACATTGGACACACACTAGAGACAGACATTGGACACACTAGAGACAGACATTGGACACACTAGAGACAGACATTGGTCACACACTAGAGAGAGACATTGGACACACACTAGAGACAGACATTAGACACACACTAGAGACAGACATTGGACACACACTAGAGACAGACATTGGACACACACTAGAGACAGACATTGGACACACATTAGAGACAGACGTTGGACACACATTAGAGAGAGACATTGGACACACACCAGAGACAGACATTGGACACACACTAGAGACAGACATTGGACACACACTAGAGACAGACATTGGACACACACCAGAGACAGACATTGGACACACACCAGAGACAGACATTGGACACACACTAGAGACAGACATTAGACACACACTAGAGACAGACATTGGACACACACCAGAGACAGACATTGGACACACACTAGAAACAGACATTGGACACACACTAGAGACAGACATTGAACACACACCAGAGACAGACATTGGACACAAACCATTGACAGACATTGGACACACACTAGAGACAGACATTGGACACACACTAGAGACAGACATTGGACACACACCAAAGACAGACATTGGACACACACAAGAGACAGACATTGGACACACACTAGAGACAGACATTGGACACACACTAGAGACAGACATTGGACACACTAGAGACAGACATTGGACACACACTAGAGAAAGACATTGGAGACACACTAGAGACAGACATTGGACACACACTATAGACAGACATTGGACACACACTAGAGACAGACATTGGACACACACTAGAGACAGACATTGGATACACACTAGAGACAGACATTGGACACACACTAGAGACAGACATTGGACACACACTAGAGACAGACATTGGACACACACACTAGGGACAGACATTGGACACACACTAGAGACAGACATTGGATACACACTAGTGACAGACATTGGACACACTAGAGACAGACATTGGGCACACACTAGAGACTGACACTGGACACACACTAGAGACAGACATTGGAGACACTAGAGACAGACATTGGACACACACACTAGTGACAGACATTGGACACACACTAGAGACAGACATTGGACACACACTAGAGACAGACACTGGATACACACTAGAGACAGACATTGGACACACTAGAGACAGACATTGGGCACACACTAGAGACTGACATTGGACACACACTAGAGACAGACATTGGAGACACTAGAGACAGACATTGGACACACACACTAGTGACAGACATTGGACACACACTAGAGACAGACATTGAACACACAGTAAAGACAGACATTGGACACACACTAGAGACAGACATTGGAAACACTAGAGACAGACATTGGACACACACTAGAGACAGACATTGGACACACACTAGAGACAGACATTGGACACACACTAGAGACGGACATTGGAGACACACTAGAGAAAGACATTGGACACACACCAGAGTCAGATATTGGACACACACACTAGAGAAAGACATTGGATACACAATAGAGACAGACATTAGACACACACCAGTGACAGACATTGGACACACACTAGAGACAGACATTGGACACATACTAGAGACAGACATTGGACACACACTAGAGACAGACATTGGACACACACACTAGAGACAGACATTGGGCACACACTAGAGACAGACATTGGACACACACCAGAGATAGACATTGGACACACACTAGAAACAGACATTGGAGACACACTAGAGACAGACATTGGACACACACTAGAGACAGACATTGGACACACAATAGAGACAGACATTGGACACACACTAGAGACAGACATTGGACACACACTAGAAACAGACATTGGAGTCACACTAGAGACAGACATTGGACACACACTAGAGACAGACATTGGACACACACTAGAGACAGACATTGGACACACTAGAGACAGACATTGGACACACTAGAGACAGACATTGGTCACACACTAGAGACAGACATTGGACACACACTAGAGACAGACATTAGACACACACTAGAGACAGACATTGGACACACACTAGAGACAGACATTGGACACACACTAGAGACACACATTGGACACACATTAGAGACAGACGTTGGACACACATTAGAGACAGACATTGGACACACTAGAGACAGACATTGGACACACTAGTGACAGACATTGGACACACACCAGAGACAGACATTGGACACACACTAGAGACAGACATTGGACACACACCAGAGACAGACATTGGACACACACTAGAGACAGACATTAGACACATACTAGAGACAGACATTGGACACACACCAGAGACAGACATTGGACACACACTAGAGACAGACATTGGACACACACTAGAGACAGACATTGGACACACACCAGAGACAGACATTGGACACAAACCAGAGACAGACATTGGACACACACTAGAGACAGACATTGGACACACACTAGAGACAGACATTGGACACACACCAAAGACAGACATTGGACACACACAAGAGACAGACATTGGACACACACTAGAGACAGACATTGGACACACACTAGAGACAGACATTGGACACACTAGAGACAGACATTGGATACACACTAGAGAAAAACATTTGACACACACTAGAGACAGACATTGGACACACACACTAGAGACAGACATTGGACACACACTAGAGACAGACGTTGGACACACACACTAGAGACAGACATTCGACACACACAAGAGACAGACATTGTACACACTAGAGACAGACATTTGACACACACTAGAGACAGACGTTGGACACACACACTAGAGACAGACATTGGACACACACTAGAGACAGTCATTGGACACACTAGAGACAGACATTGGACACACACACTAGAGACAGACATTAGACACACACTAGAGACAGACATTAGACACACACTAGGGACAGACATTGGAGACACACTAGATAGAGACATTGGACATACACTAGAGACAGACATTGGACACACATTAGATACAGACATTGGACACACACCAGAGACAGACATTGGACACACACTAGAGACAGACATTGGAGACACACTAGAGACAGACATTGGACACACACTATAGACAGACATTGGACACACACAAGAGACAGACATTGGACACACACTAGAGACAGACATTGGACACACACTAGAGACAGACATTGGACACACACTAGAGACAGACATTGGATACACACCAGAGACAGACATTGGACACACACTAGAGACAGAGATTGGACACACACTAGAGACAGACATTGGACACACACCAGAGACAGACATTGGACACACACTAGAGACAGACATTGGATACACTAGAGACAGATATTGGACACACTAGAGACAGACATTGGTCACACACTAGAGACAGACATTGGACACACACTAGAGACAGACATTAGACACACACTAGAGACAGACATTGGACACACACTAGAGACAGACATTGGACACACACTAGAGACAGAC
This sequence comes from Eledone cirrhosa, assembly GCA_964016885.1. Lineage (NCBI taxonomy): Eukaryota > Metazoa > Mollusca > Cephalopoda > Octopoda > Eledonidae > Eledone > Eledone cirrhosa. Next base: position 42,868,338 of record OZ024756.1, read on the forward strand.
ATTGGACAGACATTAGAGACAGACGTTGGACACACATTAGAGACAGACATTGGACACACACTAGAGACAGACATTGGACACACACTAGAGACAGACATTGGACACAAACTAGAGACAGACATTGGACACACACTAGAGAAAAACATTTGACACACACACTAGAGACAGACATTGGACACACACTAGAGACAGACATTGGACACACACTAGAGACAGACATTGGACACACACACTAGAGACATATATTAGACACACACTAGCGACAGACATTGGACACACATATTAGGGACAGACATTTGACACACACTAGAGACAGACATTGGATACACATTAGAGACAGACATTGGACACACTAGAGACAGACATTGGGCACACACTAGAGACTGACATTGGACACACACTAGAGACAGACATTGGAGACACTAGAGACAGACATTGGACACACACACTAGTGACAGACATTGGACACACACTAGAGACAGACATTGGACACACACTAGAAACAGACATTGGATACACACTAGAGACAGACATTGGACACACTAGAGACAGACATTGGGCACACACTAGAGACTGACATTGGACACACACTAGAGACAGACATTGGAGACATTAGAGACAGACATTGGACACACACACTAGTGACAGACATTGGACACACACTAGAGACAGACATTGAACACACAGTAAAGACAGACATTGGACACACACTAGAGACAGACATTGGACACACTAGAGACAGACATTGGACACACACTAGAGACAGACATTGGACACACACTAGAGACAGATATTGGACACACATTAGAGACAGAGATTAGACACACACTAGAGGCAGACATTGGATACACACTAGAGACAGACATTGGACACACACTAGTGACAGACATTGGACACACACCAGAGTCAGATATTGGACACACACACTAGAGAAAGACATTGGACACACACTAGAGACAGACATTAGACACACACCAGAGACAGACATTGGACACACACTAGAGACAGACATTGGACACACACCAGAGACAGACATTTGACACCCCACTAGAGACAGACATTGGACACATACTAGAGACAGACATTGGACACACACTAGAGACAGACATTGGACACACACACTAGAGACAGACATTGGACACACACTAGAGACAGACATTGGACACACACTAGAGACAGACATTGGACACACACACTAGAGACAGACATTAGACACACACTAGAGACAGACATTGGACACACACACTAGGGACAGACATTGGAGACACACTAGATACAGACATTGGACACACACTAGAGACAGACATTGGACACACACTAGAGACAGACATTGGACACACACCAGAGACAGACATTGGACACACACTAGAAACAGACATTGGAGACACACTAGAGACAGACATTGGACACACACTAGAGACAGACATTGGACACACACTAGAGACAGACATTGGACACACACTAGAGACAGACATTGGACACACACTAGAAACAGACATTGGAGACACACTAGAGACAGACATTGGACACACACTAGAGACAGACATTGGACACACACTAGAGACAGACATTGGACACACTACAGACAGACATTGGACACACTAGAGACAGACATTGGTCACACACTAGAGAGAGACATTGGACACACACTAGAGACAGACATTAGACACACACTAGAGACAGACATTGGACACACACTAGAGACAGACATTGGACACACACTAGAGACAGACATTGGACACACATTAGAGACAGACGTTGGACACACATTAGAGAGAGACATTGGACACACACCAGAGACAGACATTGGACACACACTAGAGACAGACATTGGACACACACTAGAGACAGACATTGGACACACACCAGAGACAGACATTGGACACACACCAGAGACAGACATTGGACACACACTAGAGACAGACATTAGACACACACTAGAGACAGACATTGGACACACACCAGAGACAGACATTGGACACACACTAGAAACAGACATTGGACACACACTAGAGACAGACATTGAACACACACCAGAGACAGACATTGGACACAAACCATTGACAGACATTGGACACACACTAGAGACAGACATTGGACACACACTAGAGACAGACATTGGACACACACCAAAGACAGACATTGGACACACACAAGAGACAGACATTGGACACACACTAGAGACAGACATTGGACACACACTAGAGACAGACATTGGACACACTAGAGACAGACATTGGACACACACTAGAGAAAGACATTGGAGACACACTAGAGACAGACATTGGACACACACTATAGACAGACATTGGACACACACTAGAGACAGACATTGGACACACACTAGAGACAGACATTGGATACACACTAGAGACAGACATTGGACACACACTAGAGACAGACATTGGACACACACGAGAGACAGACATTGGACACACACCAGAGACAGACATTGGACACACACTAGATACAGACATTGGACACACACTAGAGATAGACATTGGACACACACTAGAGACAGACATTGGACACACACTAGAGAAAAACATTTGACACACACTAGAGACAGACATTGGGCACACACACTAGAGACAGACATTGGACACACACTAGAGACAGACATTGGACACACACTAGAGACAGACATTGGACACACACACTAGGGACAGACATTGGACACACACTAGAGACAGACATTGGATACACACTAGTGACAGACATTGGACACACTAGAGACAGACATTGGGCACACACTAGAGACTGACACTGGACACACACTAGAGACAGACATTGGAGACACTAGAGACAGACATTGGACACACACACTAGTGACAGACATTGGACACACACTAGAGACAGACATTGGACACACACTAGAGACAGACACTGGATACACACTAGAGACAGACATTGGACACACTAGAGACAGACATTGGGCACACACTAGAGACTGACATTGGACACACACTAGAGACAGACATTGGAGACACTAGAGACAGACATTGGACACACACACTAGTGACAGACATTGGACACACACTAGAGACAGACATTGAACACACAGTAAAGACAGACATTGGACACACACTAGAGACAGACATTGGAAACACTAGAGACAGACATTGGACACACACTAGAGACAGACATTGGACACACACTAGAGACAGACATTGGACACACACTAGAGACGGACATTGGAGACACACTAGAGAAAGACATTGGACACACACCAGAGTCAGATATTGGACACACACACTAGAGAAAGACATTGGATACACAATAGAGACAGACATTAGACACACACCAGTGACAGACATTGGACACACACTAGAGACAGACATTGGACACATACTAGAGACAGACATTGGACACACACTAGAGACAGACATTGGACACACACACTAGAGACAGACATTGGGCACACACTAGAGACAGACATTGGACACACACCAGAGATAGACATTGGACACACACTAGAAACAGACATTGGAGACACACTAGAGACAGACATTGGACACACACTAGAGACAGACATTGGACACACAATAGAGACAGACATTGGACACACACTAGAGACAGACATTGGACACACACTAGAAACAGACATTGGAGTCACACTAGAGACAGACATTGGACACACACTAGAGACAGACATTGGACACACACTAGAGACAGACATTGGACACACTAGAGACAGACATTGGACACACTAGAGACAGACATTGGTCACACACTAGAGACAGACATTGGACACACACTAGAGACAGACATTAGACACACACTAGAGACAGACATTGGACACACACTAGAGACAGACTATGGACACACACTAGAGACACACATTGGACACACATTAGAGACAGACGTTGGACACACATTAGAGACAGACATTGGACACACTAGAGACAGACATTGGACACACTAGTGACAGACATTGGACACACACCAGAGACAGACATTGGACACACACTAGAGACAGACATTGGACACACACCAGAGACAGACATTGGACACACACTAGAGACAGACATTAGACACACACTAGAGACAGACATTGGACACACACCAGAGACAGACATTGGACACACACTAGAGACAGACATTGGACACACACTAGAGACAGACATTGGACACACACCAGAGACAGACATTGGACACAAACCAGAGACAGACATTGGACACACACTAGAGACAGACATTGGACACACACTAGAGACAGACATTGGACACACACCAAAGACAGACATTGGACACACACAAGAGACAGACATTGGACACACACTAGAGACAGACATTGGACACACACTAGAGACAGACATTGGACACACTAGAGACAGACATTGGATACACACTAGAGAAAAACATTTGACACACACTAGAGACAGACATTGGACACACACACTAGAGACAGACATTGGACACACACTAGAGACAGACGTTGGACACACACACTAGAGACAGACATTCGACACACACAAGAGACAGACATTGTACACACTAGAGACAGACATTTGACACACACTAGAGACAGACGTTGGACACACACACTAGAGACAGACATTGGACACACACTAGAGACAGTCATTGGACACACTAGAGACAGACATTGGACACACACACTAGAGACAGACATTGGAGACACACTAGATAGTGACATTGGACATACACTAGAGACAGACATTGGACACACATTAGATACAGACATTGGACACACACCAGAGACAGACATTGGACACACACTAGAGACAGACATTGGAGACACACTAGAGACAGACATTGGACACACACTATAGACAGACATTGGACACACACAAGAGACAGACATTGGACACACACTAGAGACAGACATTGGACACACACTAGAGACAGACATTGGACACACACTAGAGACAGACATTGGATACACACCAGAGACAGACATTGGACACACACTAGAGACAGAGATTGGACACACACTAGAGACAGACATTGGACACACACCAGAGACAGACATTGGACACACACTAGAGACAGACATTGGATACACTAGAGACAGATATTGGACACACTAGAGACAGACATTGGTCACACACTAGAGACAGACATTGGACACACACTAGAGACAGACATTAGACACACACTAGAGACAGACATTGGACACACACTAGAGACAGACATTGGACACACACTAGAGACAGACATTGGACAGACATTAGAGACAGACGTTGGACACACATTAGAGACAGACATTGGACACACACTAGAGACAGACATTGGACACACACTAGAGACAGACATTGGACACAAACTAGAGACAGACATTGGACACACACTAGAGAAAAACATTTGACACACACTAGAGACAGACATTGGACACACACACTAGAGACAGACATTGGACACACACTAGAGACAGACATTGGACACACACTAAAGACAGACATTGGACACACACACTAGAGACATATATTAGACACACACTAGCGACAGACATTGGACACACATATTAGGGACAGACATTTGACACACACTAGAGACAGACATTGGATACACATTAGAGACAGACATTGGACACACTAGAGACAGACATTGGGCACACACTAGAGACTGACATTGGACACACACTAGAGACAGACATTGGAGACACTAGAGACAGACATTGGACACACACACTAGTGACATACATTGGACACACACTAGAGACAGACATTGGACACACACTAGAGACAGACATTGGATACACACTAGAGACAGACATTGGACACACTAGAGACAGACATTGGGCACACACTAGAGACTGACATTGGACACACACTAGAGACAGACATTGGAGACATTAGAGACAGACATTGGACACACACACTAGTGACAGACATTGGACACACACTAGAGACAGACATTGAACACACAGTAAAGACAGACATTGGACACACACTAGAGACAGACATTGGACACACTAGAGACAGACATTGGACACACACTAGAGACAGACATTGGACACACACTAGAGACAGATATTGGACACACATTAGAGACAGAGATTAGACACACACTAGAGACAGACATTGGACACACACTAGAGACAGACATTGGACACACACTAGTGACAGACATTGGACACACACCAGAGTCAGATATTGGACACACACACTAGAGAAAGACATTGGACACACACTAGAGACAGACATTAGACACAGACCAGAGACAGACATTGGACACACACTAGAGACAGACATTGGACACACCAGAGACAGACATTTGACACACACTAGAGACAGACATTGGACACATACTAGAGACAGACATTGGACACACACTAGAGACAGACATTGGACACACACACTAGAGACAGACATTGGACACACACTAGAGACAGACATTGGACACACACTAGAGACAGACATTGGACACACACACTAGAGACAGACATTAGACACACACTAGAGACAGACATTGGACACACACACTAGGGACAGACATTGGAGACACACTAGATACAGACATTGGACACACACTAGAGACAGACATTGGACACACACTAGAGACAGACATTGGACACACACCAGAGACAGACATTGGACACACACTAGAAACAGACATTGGAGACACACTAGAGACAGACATTGGACACACACTAGAGACAGACATTGGACACACACTAGAGACAGACATTGGACACACACTAGAGACAGACATTGGACACACACTAGAAACAGACATTGGAGACACTCTAGAGACAGACATTGGACACACACTAGAGACAGACATTGGACACACACTAGAGACAGACATTGGACACACTAGAGACAGACATTGGACACACTAGAGACAGACATTGGTCACACACTAGAGACAGACATTGGACACACACTAGAGACAGACATTAGACACACACTAGAGACAGACATTGGACACACACTAGAGACAGACATTGGAGACACACTAGAGACAGACATTGGACACACACTATAGACAGACATTGGACACACACAAGAGACAGACATTGGACACACACTAGAGACAGACATTGGACACACACTAGAGACAGACATTGGACACACACTAGAGACAGACATTGGATACACGCCAGAGACAGACATTGGACACACACTAGAGACAGAGATTGGACACACACTAGAGACAGACATTGGACACACACCAGAGACAGACATTGGACACACACTAGAGACAGACATTGGATACACTAGAGACAGACATTGGACACACTAGAGACAGACATTGGTCACACACTAGAGACAGACGTTGGACACACACTAGAGACAGACATTAGACACACACTAGAGACAGACATTGGACACACACTAGAGACAGACATTGGACACACACTAGAGACAGACATTGGACAGACATTAGAGACAGACGTTGGACACACATTAGAGACAGACATTGGACACACACTAGAGACAGACATTGGACACACACTAGAGACAGACATTGGACACAAACTAGAGACAGACATTGGACACACACTAGAGAAAAACATTTGACACACACTAGAGACAGACATTGGACACACACACTAGAGACAGACATTGGACACACACTAGAGACAGACATTGGACACACACTGAAGACAGACATTGGACACACACACTAGAGACATATATTAGACACACACTAGCGACAGACATTGGACACACATATTAGGGACAGACATTTGACACACACTAGAGACAGACATTGGATACACATTAGAGACAGACATTGGACACACTAGAGACAGACATTGGGCACACACTAGAGACTGACATTGGACACACACTAGAGACAGACATTGGAGACACTAGAGACAGACATTGGACACACACACTAGTGACATACATTGGACACACACTAGAGACAGACATTGGACACACACTAGAGACAGACATTGGATACACACTAGAGACAGACATTGGACACACTAGAGACAGACATTGGGCACACACTAGAGACTGACATTGGACACACACTAGAGACAGACATTGGAGACATTAGAGACAGACATTGGACACACACACTAGTGACAGACATTGGACACACACTAGAGACAGACATTGAACACACAGTAAAGACAGACATTGGACACACACTAGAGACAGACATTGGACACACTAGAGACAGACATTGGACACACACTAGAGACAGACATTGGACACACACTAGAGACAGATATTGGACACACATTAGAGACAGAGATTAGACACACACTAGAGACAGACATTGGACACACACTAGAGACAGACATTGGACACACACTAGTGACAGACATTGGACACACACCAGAGTCAGATATTGGATACACACACTAGAGAAAGACATTGGACACACACTAGAGACAGACATTAGACACAGACCAGAGACAGACATTGGACACACACTAGAGACAGACATTGGACACACACCAGAGACAGATATTTGACACACACTAGAGACAGACATTGGACACATACTAGAGACAGACATTGGACACACACTAGAGACAGACATTGGACACACACACTAGAGACAGACATTGGACACACACTAGAGACAGACATTGGACACACACTAGAGACAGACATTGGACACACACACTAGAGACAGACATTAGACACACACTAGAGACAGACATTGGACACACACACTAGGGACAGACATTGGAGACACACTAGATACAGACATTGGACACACACTAGAGACAGACATTGCACACACACTAGAGACAGACATTGGACACACACCAGAGACAGACATTGGACACACACTAGAAACAGACATTGGAGACACACTAGAGACAGACATTGGACACACACTAGAGACAGACATTGGACACACACTAGAGACAGACATTGGACACACACTAGAGACAGACATTGGACACACACTAGAAACAGACATTGGAGACACTCTAGAGACAGACATTGGACACACACTAGAGACAGACATTGGACACACACTAGAGACAGACATTGGACACACTAGAGACAGACATTGGACACACTAGAGACAGACATTGGTCACACACTAGAGACAGACATTGGACACACACTAGAGACAGACATTAGACACACACTAGAGACAGACATTGGACACACACTAGAGACAGACATTGGAGACACACTAGAGACAGACATTGGACACACACTATAGACAGACATTGGACACACACAAGAGACAGACATTGGACACACACTAGAGACAGACATTGGACACACACTAGAGACAGACATTGGACACACACTAGAGACAGACATTGGATACACACCAGAGACAGACATTGGACACACACTAGAGACAGAGATTGGACACACACTAGAGACAGACATTGGACACACACCAGAGACAGACATTGGACACACACTAGAGACAGACATTGGATACACTAGAGACAGACATTGGACACACTAGAGACAGACATTGGTCACACACTAGAGACAGACATTGGACACACACTAGAGACAGACATTAGACACACACTAGAGACAGACATTGGACACACACTAGAGACAGACATTGGACACACACTAGAGACAGACATTGGACACACATTAGAGACAGACGTTGGACACACATTAGAGACAGACATTGGACACACACTAGAGACAGACATTGGACACACACTAGAGACAGACATTGGACACAAACTAGAGACAGACATTGGACACACACTAGAGAAAAACATTTGACACACACTAGAGACAGATATTGGACACACACACTAGAGACAGACATTGGACACACACTAGAGACAGACATTGGACACACACTAGAGACAGACATTGGACACACACACTAGAGACATATATTAGACACACACTAGCGACAGACATTGGACACACATATTAGGGACAGACATTTGACACACACTAGAGACAGACATTGGATACACATTAGAGACAGACATTGGACACACTAGAGACAGACATTGGGCACACACTAGAGACTGACATTGGACACACACTAGAGACAGACATTGGAGACACTAGAGACAGACATTGGACACACACACTAGTGACAGACATTGGACACACACTAGAGACAGACATTGGACACACACTAGAGACAGACATTGGATACACACTAGAGACAGACATTGGACACACTAGAGACAGACATTGGGCACACACTAGAGACTGACATTGGACACACACTAGAGACAGACATTGGAGACATTAGAGACAGACATTGGACACACACACTAGTGACAGACATTGGACACACACTAGAGACAGACATTGAACACACAGTAAAGACAGACATTGGACACACACTAGAGACAGACATTGGACACACTAGAGACAGACATTGGACACACACTAGAGACAGACATTGGACACACACTAGAGACAGATATTGGACACACATTAGAGACAGAGATTAGACACACACTAGAGACAGACATTGGACACACACTAGAGACAGACATTGGACACACACTAGTGACAGACATTGGACACACACCAGAGTCAGATATTGGACACACACACTAGAGAAAGACATTGGACACACACTAGAGACAGACATTAGACACAGACCAGAGACAGACATTGGACACACACTAGAGACAGACATTGGACACACATCAGAGACAGACATTTGACACACACTAGAGACAGACATTGGACACATACTAGAGACAGACATTGGACACACACTAGAGACAGACATTGGACACACACACTAGAGACAGACATTGGACACACACTAGAGACAGACATTGGACACACACTAGAGACAGACATTGGACACACACACTAGAGACAGACATTAGACACACACTAGAGACAGACATTGGACACACACACTAGGGACAGACATTGGAGACACACTAGATACAGACATTGGACACACACTAGAGACAGACATTGGACACACACTAGAGACAGACATTGGACACACACCAGAGACAGACATTGGACACACACTAGAAACAGACATTGGAGACACACTAGAGACAGACATTGGACACACACTAGAGACAGACATTGGACACACACTAGAGACAGACATTGGACACACACTAGAGACAGACATTGGACACACACTAGAAACAGACATTGGAGACACTCTAGAGACAGACATTGGACACACACTAGAGACAGACATTGGACACACACTAGAGACAGACATTGACACACTAGAGACAGACATTGGACACACTAGAGACAGACATTGGTCACACACTAGAGACAGACATTGGACACACACTAGAGACAGACATTAGACACACACTAGAGACAGACATTGGACACACACTAGCGACAGACATTGGACACACACTAGAGACAGACATTGGACACACATTAGAGACAGACGTTGGACACACATTAGAGACAGACATTGGACACACACCAGAGACAGACATTGGACACACACTAGAGACAGACATTGGACACACACTAGAGACAGACATTGGACACACTAGAGACAGACATTGGACACACACTAGAGACAGACATTAGACACACACTAGAGACAGACATTGGACACACACTAGAGACAGACATTGGACACACACTAGAGACAGACATTGGACACACATTAGAGACAGACGTTGGACACACATTAGAGACAGACATTGGACACACACTAGAGACAGACATTGGACACACACTAGAGACAGACATTGGACACAAACTAGAGACAGACATTGGACACACACTAGAGAAAAACATTTGACACACACTAGAGACAGACATTGGACACACACACTAGAGACAGACATTGGACACACACTAGAGACAGACATTGGACACACACTAGAGACAGACATTGGACACACACACTAGAGACATATATTAGACACACACTAGCGACAGACATTGGACACACATATTAGGGACAGACATTTGACACACACTAGAGACAGACATTGGATACACATTAGAGACAGACATTGGACACACTAGAGACAGACATTGGGCACACACTAGAGACTGACATTGGACACACACTAGAGACAGACATTGGAGACACTAGAGACAGACATTGGACACACACACTAGTGACAGACATTGGACACACACTAGAGACAGACATTGGACACACACTAGAGACAGACATTGGACACACACTAGAGACAGACATTAGACACACACTAGAGACAGACATTGGACACACACTAGAGACAGACATTGGACACACACTAGAGACAGACATTGGACACACATTAGAGACAGACGTTGGACACACATTAGAGACAGACATTGGACACACACTAGAGACAGACATTGGACACACACTAGAGACAGACATTGGACACAAACTAGAGACAGACATTGGACACACACTAGAGAAAAACATTTGACACACACTAGAGACAGACATTGGACACACACACTAGAGACAGACATTGGACACACACTAGAGACAGACATTGGACACACACTAGAGACAGACATTAGACACACACTAGAGACAGACATTGGACACACACTAGAGACAGACATTGGACACACACTAGAGACAGACATTGGACACACATTAGAGACAGACGTTGGACACACATTAGAGACAGACATTGGACACACACTAGAGACAGACATTGGACACACACTAGAGACAGACATTGGACACAAACTAGAGACAGACATTGGACACACACTAGAGAAAAACATTTGACACACACTAGAGACAGACATTGGACACACACACTAGAGACAGACATTGGACACACACTAGAGACAGACATTGGACACACACTAGAGACAGACATTGGACACACACACTAGAGACATATATTAGACACACACTAGCGACAGACATTGGACACACATATTAGGGACAGACATTTGACACACACTAGAGACAGACATTGGATACACATTAGAGACAGACATTGGACACACTAGAGACAGACATTGGGCACACACTAGAGACTGACATTGGACACACACTAGAGACAGACATTGGAGACACTAGAGACAGACATTGGACACACACACTAGTGACAGACATTGGACACACACTAGAGACAGACATTGGACACACACTAGAGACAGACATTGCATACACACTAGAGACAGACATTGGACACACTAGAGACAGACATTGGGCACACACTAGAGACTGACATTGGACACACACTAGAGACAGACATTGGAGACATTAGAGACAGACATTGGACACACACACTAGTGACAGACATTGGACACACACTAGAGACAGACATTGAACACACAGTAAAGACAGACATTGGACACACACTAGAGACAGACATTGGACACACTAGAGACAGACATTGGACACACACTAGAGACAGACATTGGACACACACTAGAGACAGATATTGGACACACATTAGAGACAGAGATTAGACACACACTAGAGACAGACATTGGACACACACTAGAGACAGACATTGGACACACACTAGTGACAGACATTGGACACACACCAGAGTCAGATATTGGACACACACACTAGAGAAAGACATTGGACACACACTAGAGACAGACATTAGACACAGACCAGAGACAGACATTGGACACACACTAGAGACAGACATTGGACACACATCAGAGACAGACATTTGACACACACTAGAGACAGACATTGGACACATACTAGAGACAGACATTGGACACACACTAGAGACAGACTTTGGACACACACACTAGAGACAGACATTGGACACACACTAGAGACAGACATTGGACACACACTAGAGACAGACATTGGACACACACACTAGAGACAGACATTAGACACACACTAGAGACAGACATTGGACACACACACTAGGGACAGACATTGGAGACACACTAGATACAGACATTGGACACACACTAGAGACAGACATTGGACACACACTAGAGACAGACATTGGACACACACCAGAGACAGACATTGGACACACACTAGAAACAGACATTGGAGACACACTAGAGACAGACATTGGACACACACTAGAGACAGACATTGGACACACACTAGAGACAGACATTGGACACACACTAGAGACAGACATTGGACACACACTAGAAACAGACATTGGAGACACTCTAGAGACAGACATTGGACACACACTAGAGACAGACATTGGACACACACTAGAGACAGACATTGGACACACTAGAGACAGACATTGGACACACTAGAGACAGACATTGGTCACACACTAGAGACAGACATTGGACACACACTAGAGACAGACATTAGACACACACTAGAGACAGACATTGGACACACACTAGCGACAGACATTGGACACACACTAGAGACAGACATTGGACACACATTAGAGACAGACGTTGGACACACATTAGAGACAGACATTGGACACACACCTGAGACAGACATTGGACACACACTAGAGACAGACATTGGACACACACTAGAGACAGACATTGGACACACTAGAGACAGACATTGGACACACTAGTGACAGACATTGGACATACACACTAGTGACAGACATTGGACACACACTAGAGACAGACATTGGACACACACCAGAGACAGACATTGGACACACACCAGAGACAGACATTGGACACACACTAGAGACATACATTAGACACACACTAGAGACAGACATTTGACACACACCAGAGACAGACATTGGACACACACTAGAGACAGACATTGGACACACACTAGAGACAGACATTGGACACACACCAGAGACAGACATTGGACACAAACCAGAGACAGACATTGGACACACACTAGAGACAGACATTGGACACACACTAGAGACAGACATTGGACACACACCAGAGACAGACATTGGACACACACCAGAGACAGACATTGGACACACACCAGAGACAGACATTGGACACACACCAGAGACAGACATTGGACACACACTAGAGACAGACATTGGACACACACCAGAGACAGACATTGGACACACACCAAAGACAGACATTGGACACACACAAGAGACAGACATTGGACACACACTAGAGACAGACATTGGACACACACTAGAGACAGACATTGGACACACTAGAGACAGACATTGGATACACACTAGAGACAGACATTGGACACACTAGAGACAGACATTGGGCACACACTAGAGACTGACATTGGACACACACTAGAGACAGACATTGGAGACACTAGAGACGGACATTGGACACACACACTAGTGACAGACATTGGACACACACTAGAGACAGACATTGGACACACACTAGAGACAGACATTGGATACACAGTAGAGACAGACATTGGACACACTAGAGACAGACATTGGGCACACACTAGAGACTGACATTGGACACACACTAGAGACAGACATTGGAGACACTAGAGACAGACATTGGACACACACACTAGTGACAGACATTGGACACACACTAGAGACAGACATTGAACACACAGTAAAGACAGACATTGGACACACACTAGAGTCAGACATTGGACACACACATTAGGGACAGACATTGGACACACACTAGAGACAGACATTGGACACACACATTAGGGACAGACATTGGACACACACTAGAGACAGACATTGGATACACTCTAGAGACAGACATTGGACACACTAGAGACAGACATTGGGCACACACTACAGACTGACATTGGACACACACTAGAGACAGACATTGGAGACACTAGAGACAGACATTGGACACACACACTAGTGACAGACATTGGACACACACTAGAGACAGACATTGGACACACACTAGAGACAGACATTGGATACACACTAGAGACAGACATTGGACACACTAGAGACAGACATTGGGCACACACTAGAGACTGACATTGGACACACACTAGAGACAGACATTGGAGACACTAGAGACAGACATTGGACACACACACTTGTGACAGACATTGGACACACACTAGAGACAGACATTGAACACACAGTAAAGACAGACATTGGACACACACTAGAGACAGACATTGGACACACTAGAGACAGACATTGGATACACACTAGAGACAGACATTGGACACACTAGAGACAGACATTGGGCACACACTAGAGACTGACATTGGACACATATTAGAGACAGACATTGGAGACACTAGAGACAGACATTGGACACACACACTAGTGACAGACATTGGACACACACTAGAGACAGACATTGAACACACAGTAAAGACAGACATTGGACACACACTAGAGACAGACATTGGACACACTAGAGACAGACATTGGACACACACTAGAGACAGACATTGGACACACACTAGAGACAGATATTGGACACACATTAGAGACAGAGATTAGACACACACTAGAGACAGACATTGGACACACAATAGAGACAGACATTGGACACACACTAGTGACAGACATTGGACACACACCAGAGTCAGATATTGGACACACACACTAGAGAAAGACATTGGACACACACTAGAGACAGACATTAGACACACACCAGAGACAGACATTGGACACACACTAGAGACAGACATTGGACACACACCAGAGACAGACATTTGACACACATTAGAGACAGACATTGGACACATACTAGAGACAGACATTGGACACACACTAGAGACAGACATTGGACACACACACTAGAGACAGACATTGGACACACACTAGAGACAGACATTGGACACACACTAGAGACAGACATTGGACACACACACTAGAGACAGACATTAGACACACACTAGAGACAGACATTGGACACACACACTAGGGACAGACATTGGAGACACACTAGATACAGACATTGGACACACACTAGAGACAGACATTGGACACACACTAGAGACAGACATTGGACACACACCAGAGACAGACATTGGACACACACTAGAAACAGACATTGGAGACACACTAGAGACAGACATTGGACACACACTAGAGACAGACATTGGACACACACTAGAGACAGACATTGGACACACACTAGAGACAGACATTGGACACACACTAGAAACAGACATTGGACACACACTAGAGACAGACATTGGACACACTAGAGACAGACATTGGACACACTAGAGACATACATTGGTCACACACTAGAGACAGACATTGGACACACACTAGAGACAGACATTAGACACACACTAGAGACAGACATTGGACACACACTAGAGACAGACATTGGACACACACTAGAGACAGACATTGGACACACATTAGAGACAGACGTTGGACACACATTAGAGACAGACATTGGACACACACCAGAGACAGACATTGGACACACACTAGAGACAGACATTGGACACACACTAGAGACAGACATTGGATACACTAGAGACAGACATTGGACACACTAGTGACAGACATTGGACATACACACTAGTGACAGACATTGGACACACACTAGAGACAGACATTGGACACACACCAGAGACAGACATTGGACACACACCAGAGACAGACATTGGACACACACTAGAGACAGACATTAGACACACACTAGAGACAGACATTGGATACACACCAGAGACAGACATTGGACACACACTAGAGACAGACATTGGACACACACTAAAGACAGACATTGGACACACACCAGAGACAGACATTGGACACAAACCAGAGACAGACATTGGACACACACTAGAGACAGACATTGGACACACACTAGAGACAGACATTGGACACACACCAAAGACAGACATTGGACACACACAAGAGACAGACATTGGACACACACTAGAGACAGACATTGGACACACACTAGAGACAGACATTGGACACACTAGAGACAGACATTGGATACACACTAGAGACAGACATTGGACACACTAGAGACAGACATTGGGCACACACTAGAGACTGACATTGGACACACACTAGAGACAGACATTGGAGACACTAGAGACAGACATTGGACACACACACTAGTGACAGACATTGGACACATACTAGAGACAGACATTGGACACACACTAGAGACAGACATTGGATACACACTAGAGACAGACATTGGACACACTAGAGACAGACATTGGGCACACACTAGAGACTGACATTGGACACACACTAGAGACAGACATTGGAGACACTAGAGACAGACATTGGACATACACACTAGTGACAGACATTGGACACACACTAGAGACAGACATTGAACACACAGTAAAGACAGACATTGGACACACACTAGAGTCAGACATTGGACACACACATTAGGGACAGACATTGGACACACACTAGAGACAGACATTGGATACACACTAGAGACAGACATTGGACACACACATTAGGGACAGACATTGGACACACACTAGAGACAGACATTGGATACACTCTAGAGACAGACATTGGACACACTAGAGACAGACATTGGGCACACACTAGAGACTGACATTGGACACACACTAGAGACAGACATTGGAGACACTAGAGACAGACATTGGACACACACACTAGTGACTGACATTGGACACACACTAGAGACAGACATTGAACACACAGTAAAGACAGACATTGGACACACACTAGAGACAGACATTGGACACACTAGAGACAGACATTGGACACACACTAGAGACAGACATTGGACACACACTAGAGACAGACATTGGACACACACTAGTGACAGACATTGGACACACACTAGAGACAGACATTGGACACACACTAGAGACAGACATTGGATACACACTAGAGACAGACATTGGACACACTAGAGACAGACATTGGGCACACACTAGAGACTGACATTGGACACACACTAGAGACAGACATTGGAGACACTAGAGACAGACATTGGACATACACACTAGTGACAGACATTGGACACACACTAGAGACAGACATTGAACACACAGTAAAGACAGACATTGGACACACACTAGAGTCAGACATTGGACACACACATTAGGGACAGACATTGGACACACACTAGAGACAGACATTGGATACACACTAGAGACAGACATTGGACACACACATTAGGGACAGACATTGGACACACACTAGAGACAGACATTGGATACACTCTAGAGACAGACATTGGACACACTAGAGACAGACATTGGGCACACACTAGAGACTGACATTGGACACACACTAGAGACAGACATTGGAGACACTAGAGACAGACATTGGACACACACACTAGTGACAGACATTGGACACACACTAGAGACAGACATTGAACACACAGTAAAGACAGACATTGGACACACACTAGAGACAGACATTGGACACACTAGAGACAGACATTGGACACACACTAGAGACAGACATTGGACACACACTAGAGACAGACATTGGACACACACTAGTGACAGACATTGGACACACACCAGAGTCAGATATTGGACACACACACTAGAGACAGACATTGGACACACACTAGAGAAAAACATTTGACACACACTAGAGACAGACATTGGACACACACACTAGAGACAGACATTGGACACACACTAGAGACAGACATTGGACAAGCACTAGAGACAGACATTGGACACACACACTAGAGACAGACATTAGACACACACTAGAGACAGACATTGGACACACACCAAAGACAGACATTGGAGACACACTAGATACAGACATTGGACACACACTAGAGACAGACATTGGACACACACTAGAGACAGACATTGGACACACACCAGAGACAGACATTGGACACACACTAGAAACAGAAATTGGAGACACACTAGAGACAGACATTGGACACACACTAGAGACAGACATTGGACACACACTAGAGACAGACATTGGACACACACACTAGAGACAGACATTGGACACACACTAGAGACAGACATCGGACACACACCAGAGACAGACATTGGACACAAACCAGAGACAGACATTGAACACACACTAGAGACAGACATTGGACACACACTAGAGACAGACATTGGACACACACCAAAGACAGACATTGGACACACACAAGAGACAGACATTGGACACACACTAGAGACAGACATTGGACACACACTAGAGACAGACATTGGACACACACTAGAGACAGACATTGGACACACACTAAAGACAGACATTGGACACACACTAGAGACAGACATTGGACACACACACTAGAGACATATATTAGACACACACTAGCGACAGACATTGGACACACACATTAGGGACAGACATTTGACACACACTAGAGACAGACATTGGATACACACTAGAGACAGACATTGGACACACTAGAGACAGACATTGGGCACACACTAGAGACTGACATTGGACACACACTAGAGACAGACATTGGAGACACTAGAGACAGACATTGGACACACACACTAGTGACAGACATTGGACACACACTAGAGACAGACATTGGACACACACTAGAGACAGACATTGGATACACACTAGAGACAGACATTGGACACACTAGAGACAGACATTGGACACACACTAGAGACAGACATTGGACACACACTAGAGACAGATATTGGACACACATTAGAGACAGAGCTTAGACACACACTAGAGACAGACATTGGACACACACTAGAGACAGACATTGGACACACACTAGAGACAGACATTGGATACACACTAGAGACAGACATTGGACACACACATTAGGGACAGACATTGGACACACACTAGAGACAGACATTGGATACACTCTAGAGACAGACATTGGACACACTAGAGACAGACATTGGGCACACACTAGAGACTGACATTGGACACACACTAGAGACAGACATTGGAGACACTAGAGACAGACATTGGACACACACACTAGTGACAGACATTGTACACACACTAGAGACAGATATTGAACACACAGTAAAGACAGACATTGGACACACACTAGAGACAGACATTGGACACACTAGAGACAGACATTGGACACACACTAGAGACAGACATTGGACACACACTAGAGACAGATATTGGACACACATTAGAGACAGAGCTTAGACACACACTAGAGACAGACATTGGACACACACTAGAGACAGACATTGGACACACACTAGAGACAGACATTGGATACACACTAGAGACAGACATTGGACACACACATTAGGGACAGACATTGGACACACACTAGAGACAGACATTGGATACACTCTAGAGACAGACATTGGACACACTAGAGACAGACATTGGGCACACACTACAGACTGACATTGGACACACACTAGAGACAGACATTGGAGACACTAGAGACAGACATTGGACACACACACTAGTGACAGACATTGGACACACACTAGAGACAGACATTGAACACACAGTAAAGACAGACATTGGACACACACTAGAGACAGACATTGGACACACTAGAGACAGACATTGGACACACACTAGAGACAGATATTGGACACACATTAGAGACAGAGATTAGACACACACTAGAGACAGACATTGGACACACACTAGAGACAGACATTGGACACACACTAGTGACAGACATTGGACACACACCAGAGTCAGATATTGGACACACACACTAGAGAAAGACATTGGATACACAATAGAGACAGACATTAGACACACACCAGAGACAGACATTGGACACACACTAGAGACAGACATTGGAGACACACCAGAGACAGACATTTGACACACACTAGAGACAGACATTGGACACACACTAGAGACAGACATTGGACACACACTAGAGACAGACATTGGACACACACTAGAGAAAAACATTTGACACACACTAGAGACAGACATTGGACACACACACTAGAGACAGACATTGGACACACACTAGAGACAGACATTGAACACGCACTTGAGACAGACATTGGACACACACACTAGAGACAGACATTAGACACACACTAGAGACAGACATTGGACACACACCAAAGACAGACATTGGAGACACTCTAGATACAGACATTGGACACACACTAGAGACAGACATTGGACACACACCAGAGACAGACATTGGACACACACTAGAAACAGACATTGGAGACACACTAGAGACAGATATTGGACACACACTAGAGACAGACATTTGACACACACTAGAGACAGACATTGGACACACACTAGAGACAGACATTGGACACACACTAGAGACAGACATCGGACACACACCAGAGACAGACATTGGACACAAACCAGAGACAGACATTGGACACACACTAGACACAGACATTGGACACACACTAGAGACAGACATTGGACACACACCAAAGACAGACATTGGACACACACAAGAGACAGACATTGGACACACACTAGAGACAGACATTGGACACACACTAGAGACAGACATTGGACACACATTAGAGACAGACGTTGGACACACATTAGAGACAGACATTGGACACACACTAGAGACAGACATTGGACACACACTAGAGACAGACATTGGACACACACTAGAGACAGACATTGGACACACACTAGAGAAAAACATTTGACACACACTAGAGACAGACATTGGACACACACACTAGAGACAGACATTGGACACACACTAGAGACAGACATTGGACACACACTAGAGACAGACATTGGACACACACACTAGAGACATATATTAGACACACATTAGCGACAGACATTGGGCACACACTACAGACTGACATTTGACACACACTAGAGACAGACATTGGATACACACTAGAGACAGACATTGGACACACTAGAGACAGACATTGGGCACACACTAGAGACTGACATTGGACACACACTAGAGACAGACATTGGAAACACTAGAGACAGACATTGGACACACACCCTAGTGACAGACATTGGACACACACTAGAGACAGACATTGAACACACAGTAAAGGCAGACATTGGACACACACTAGAGACAGACATTGGACACACTAGAGACAGACATTGGACACATACTAGAGACAGACATTGGAGACATTAGAGACAGACATTGGACACACACACTAGTGACAGACATTGGACACACACTAGAGACAGACATTGAACACACAGTAAAGACAGACATTGGACACACACTAGAGACAGACATTGGACACACTAGAGACAGACATTGGACACACACTAGAGACAGACATTGGACACACACTAGAGACAGATATTGGACACACATTAGAGACAGAGATTAGACACACACTAGAGACAGACATTGGACACACACTAGAGACAGACATTGGACACACACTAGTGACAGACATTGGACACACACCAGAGTCAGATATTGGACACACACACTAGAGAAAGACATTGGATACACAATAGAGACAGACATTAGACACACAGCAGAGACAGACATTGGACACACACTAGAGACAGACATTGGACACACACCAGAGACAGACATTTGACACACACTAGAGACAGACATTGGACACACACTAGAGACAGACATTGGACACACACTAGAGACAGACATTGGACACACACTAGAGAAAAACATTTGACACACACTAGAGACAGACATTGGACACACACACTAGAGACAGACATTAGACACACACTAGAGACAGACATTGGACACACACATTAGGGACAGACATTGGAGACACACTAGATACAGACATTGGACACACACTAGAGACAGACATTGGACACACACTAGAGACAGACATTGGACACACACCAGAGACAGACATTGGACACACACTAGAGACAGACATTGGAGACACACTAGAGACAGACATTGGACACACACTAGAGACAGACATTGGACACACACTAGAGACAGACATTGGACACACACTAGAGACAGACATTGGACACACACTAGAGACAGACATCGGACACGCACCAGAGACAGACATTGGACACAAACAAGAGTCAGACATTGGACACACACTAGAGACAGACATTGGACACACACTAGAGACAGACATTGGACACACACCAAAGACAGACATTAGACACACACAAGAGACAGACATTGTACACACTAGAGACAGACATTGGACACACACTAGAGACAGAAATTGGACACACTAGAGACAGACATTGGACACACTAGAGACAGACATTGGTCACACACTAGAGACAGACATTGGACACACACTAGAGACAGACATTAGACACACACTAGAGACAGACATTGGACACACACTAGAGACAGACATTGGACACACACTAGAGACAGACATTGGACACACAGTAGAGACAGACGTTGGACACACATTAGAGACAGACATTGGACACACACTAGAGACAGACATTGGACACACACTAGAGACAGACATTGGACACTCTAGAGACAGACATTGGACACAGTAGTGACAGACATTGGACATACACACTAGTGACAGACATTGGATACACACTAGAGACAGACATTGGACACACACCAGAGACAGACATTGGACACACACCAGAGACAGACATTGGACACACACTAGAGACAGACATTAGACACACACTAGAGACAGACATTGGACACACACCAGAGACAGACATTGGACACACACTAGAGACAGACATTGGACACACACTAGAGACAGACATTGGACACACACCAGAGACAGACATTGGACACACACTAGAGACAGACATTGGACACACACTAGAGACAGACATTGGACACACAGTAGAGATAGACATTGGACACACAGAAGAGACAGACATTGGACACACACTAGAGACAGACATTGGACACACACTAGAGACAGACATTGGACACACTAGAGACAGACATTGGATACACACTAGAGACAGACATTGGACACACTAGAGACAGACATTGGGCACACACTAGAGACTGACATTGGACACACACTAGAGACAGACATTGGAGACACTAGAGACAGACATTGGAGACACTAGAGACAGACATTGGACACACACACTAGTGACAGACATTGGACACACACTAGAGACAGACATTGGACACACACTAGAGACAGACATTGGATACACACTAAAGACAGACATTGGACACACTAGAGACAGACATTGGGCACACACTAGAGACTGACATTGGACACACACTAGAGACAGACATTGGAGACACTAGAGACAGACATTGGACACACACACTAGTGACAGACATTGGACACACACTAGAGACAGACATTGAACACACAGTAAAGACAGACATTGGACACACACTAGAGTCAGACATTGGACACAAGCATTGGACAGACATTGGACACACACTAGAGACAGACATTGGATACACTCTAGAGACAGACATTGGACACACTAGAGACAGACATTGGGCACACACTACAGACTGACATTGGACACACACTAGAGACAGACATTGGAGACACTAGAGACAGACATTGGACACACACACTGGTGACAGACATTGGACACACACTAGAGACAGACATTGGACACACACTAGAGACAGACATTGGATACACACTAGAGACAGACATTGGACACACTAGAGACAGACATTGGGCACACACTAGAGACTGACATTGGACACACACTAGAGACAGACATTGGAGACACTAGAGACAGACATTGGACACACACACTAGTGACAGACATTGGACACACACTAGACAGACATTGAACACACAGTAAAGACAGACATTGGACACACACTAGAGACAGACTTTGGACACACTAGAGACAGACATTGGACACACACTAGAGACAGACATTGGACACACACTAGAGACAGATATTGGACACACATTAGAGACAGAGATTAGACACACACTAGAGACAGACATTGGACACACACTAGAGACAGACATTGGACACACACTAGTGACAGACATTGGACACACACCAGAGTCAGATATTGGACACACACACTAGAGAAAGACATTGGATACACAACAGAGACAGACATTAGACACACACCAGAGACAGACATTGGACACACACTAGAGACAGACATTGGACACACACCAGAGACAGACATTTGACACACACTAGAGACAGACATTGGACACACACTAGAGACAGACATTGGACACACACTAGAGACAGACAATGGACACACACTAGAGAAAAACATTTGACACACACTAGAGACAGACATTGGACACACACACTAGAGACAGACATTGGACACACACTAGAGACAGACATTGGACACACAGTAGAGACAGACATTGGACACACACACTCGAGACAGACATTAGACACACACTAGCGACAGACATTGGACACACACCAAAGACAGACATTGGAGACACACTAGATACAGACATTGGACACACACTAGAGACAGACATTGGACACACACCAGAGACAGATATTGGACACACACTAGAAACAGACATTGGAGACACACTAGAGACAGACATTGGACACACACTAGAGACAGACATTTGACACACATTAGAGACAGAGATTGGATACATACTAGAGACAGACATTGGACACACACTAGAGACAGACATCGGACACACACCAGAGACAGACATTGGACACAAACCAGAGACAGACATTGGACACACACTAGAGACAGACATTGGACACACACCAAATACAGACATTGGACACACACAAGAGACAGACATTGGACACACACTAGAGACAGACATTGGACACACACTAGAGACAGACATTGGACACACTAGAGACAGACATTGGACACACTAGAGACAGACATTGGTCACACACTAGAGACAGACATTGGACACACACTAGAGACAGACATTAGACACACACTAGAGACAGACATTAGACACACACTAGAGACAGACATTGGACACACATTAGAGACAGACGTTGGACACACATTAGAGACAGACATTGGACACACACTAGAGACAGACATTGAACACACACTAGAGAAAGACATTGGACACACTAGAGACAGACATTGGACACACTAGTGACAGACATTGGACATACACACTAGTGACATACATTGGACACACACTAGAGACAGACATTGGACACACACCAGAGACAGACATTGGACACACACCAGAGACAGACATTGGACACACACATTAGGGACAGACATTGGAGACACACTAGATACAGACATTGGACACACACTAGAGACAGACATTGGACACACACTAGAGACAGACATTGGACACACACCAGAGACAGACATTGGACACACACTAGAGACAGACATTGGAGACACACTAGAGACAGACATTGGACACACACTAGAGACAGACATTGGACACACACTAGAGACAGACATTGGACACACACTAGAGACAGACATTGGACACACACTAGAGACAGACATCGGACACGCACCAGAGACAGACATTGGACACAAACAAGAGTCAGACATTGGACACACACTAGAGACAGACATTGGACACACACTAGAGACAGACATTGGACACACACCAAAGACAGACATTGGACACACACAAGAGACAGACATTGTACACACTAGAGACAGACATTGGACACACACTAGAGACAGAAATTGGACACACTAGAGACAGACATTGGACACACTAGAGACAGACATTGGTCACACACTAGAAACAGACATTGGACACACACTGGAGACAGACATTAGACACACACTAGAGACAGACATTGGACACACACTAGAGACAGACATTGGACACACACTAGAGACAGACATTGGACACACATTAGAGACAGACGTTGGACCAACATTAGAGACAGACATTGGACACACACTAGAGACAGACATTGGACACACACTAGAGACAGACATTGGACACTCTAGAGACAGACATTGGACTCAGTAGTGACAGACATTGGACATACACACTAGTGACAGACATTGGATACACACTAGAGACAGACATTGGACACACACCAGAGACAGACATTGGACACACACCAGAGACAGACATTGGACACACACTAGAGACAGACATTAGACACACACTAGAGACAGACATTGGACACACACCAGAGACAGACATTGGACACACTAGAGACAGACATTGGAGACACACTAGAGACAGACATTGGACACACACCAGAGACAGACATTGGACACACACTAGAGACAGACATTGGACACACACTAGAGACAGACATTGGACACACAGTAGAGATAGACATTGGACACACAGAAGAGACAGACATTGGACACACACTAGAGACAGACATTGGACACACACTAGAGACAGACATTGGACACACTAGAGACAGACATTGGATACACACTAGAGACAGACATTGGACACACTAGAGACAGACATTGGGCACACACTAGAGACTGACATTGGACACACACTAGAGACAGACATTGGAGACACTAGAGACAGACATTGGAGACACTAGAGACAGACATTGGACACACACACTAGTGACAGACATTGGACACACACTAGAGACAGACATTGGACACACACTAGAGACAGACATTGGATACACACTAGAGACAGACATTGGACACACTAGAGACAGACATTGGGCACACACTAGAGACTGACATTGGACACACACTAGAGACAGACATTGGAGACACTAGAGACAGACATTGGACACACACACTAGTGACAGACATTGGACACACACTAGAGACAGACATTGAACACACAGTAAAGACAGACATTGGACACACACTAGAGTCAGACATTGGACACACACATTAGGGACAGACATTGGACACACACTAGAGACAGACATTGGATACACTCTAGAGACAGACATTGGACACACTAGAGACAGACATTGGGCACACACTACAGACTGACATTGGACACACACTAGAGACAGACATTGGAGACACTAGAGACAGACATTGGACACACACACTAGTGACAGACATTGGACACACACTAGAGACAGACATTGGACACACACTAGAGACAGACATTGGTTACACACTAGAGACAGACATTGGACACACTAGAGACAGACATTGGGCACACACTAGAGACTGACATTGGACACACACTAGAGACAGACATTGGAGACACTAGAGACAGACATTGGACACACACACTAGTGACAGACATTGGACACTCACTAGACAGACATTGAACACACAGTAAAGACAGACATTGGACACACACTAGAGACAGACTTTGGACACACTAGAGACAGACATTGGACACACACTAGAGACAGACATTGGACACACACTAGAGACAGATATTGGACACACATTAGAGACAGAGATTAGACACACACTAGAGACAGACATTGGACACACACTAGAGACAGACATTGGACACACACTAGTGACAGACATTGGACACACACCAGAGTCAGATATTGGACACACACACTAGAGAAAGACATTGGATACTCAACAGAGACAGACATTAGACACACACCAGAGACAGACATTGGACACACACTAGAGACAGACATTGGACACACACCAGAGACAGACATTTGACACACACTAGAGACAGACATTGGACACACACTAGAGACAGACATTGGACACACACTAGAGACAGACAATGGACACACACTAGAGAAAAACATTTGACACACACTAGAGACAGACATTGGACACACACACTAGAGACAGACATTGGACACACACTAGAGACAGACATTGGACACACAGTAGAGACAGACATTGGACACACACACTCGAGACAGACGTTAGACACACACTAGCGACAGACATTGGACACACACCAAAGACAGACATTGGAGACACACTAGATACAGACATTGGACACACACTAGAGACAGACATTGGACACACACTAGAGACAGACATTGGACACACACCAGAGACAGATATTGGACACACACTAGAAACAGACATTGGAGACACACTAGAGACAGACATTGGACACACACTAGAGACAGACATTTGACACACATTAGAGACAGAGATTGGATACATACTAGAGACAGACATTGGACACACACTAGAGACAGACATCGGACACACACCAGAGACAGACATTGGACACAAACCAGAGACAGACATTGGACACACACTAGAGACAGACATTGGACACACACTAGAGACAGACATTGGACACACACAAAATACAGACATTGGACACACACAAGAGACAGACATTGGACACACACTAGAGACAGACATTGGACACACACTAGAGACAGACATTGGCCACACTAGAGACAGACATTGGACACACTAGAGACAGACATTGGTCACACACTAGAGACAGACATTGGACACACACTAGAGACAGACATTAGACACACACTAGAGACAGACATTAGACACACACTAGAGACAGACATTGGACACACACTAGAGACAGACATTGGACACACATTAGAGACAGACGTTGGACACACATTAGAGACAGACATTGGACACACACTAGAGACAGACATTGGACACACACTAGAGAAAGACACTGGACACACTAGTGACAGACATTGGACATACACACTAGTGACATACATTGGACACACACTAGAGACAGACATTGGACACACACCAGAGACAGACATTGGACACACACCAGAGACAGACATTGGACACACACTAGAGACAAACATTAGACACACACTAGAGACAGACATTGGACACACACCAGAGACAGACATTGGACACACACTAGAGACAGACATTGGACACACACTAGAGACAGACATTGGACACACACCAGAGACAGACATTGGACACAAACCAGAGACAGACATTGGACACACACTAGAGACAGACATTGGACACACACAAGAGACAGACATTGGACACACACTAGAGACAGACATTGGACACACACTAGAGACAGACATTGGACACACTAGAGACAGACATTGGACACACTAGAGACAGACATTGGTCACACACTAGAGACAGACATTGGACACACACTAGAGACAGACATTAGACACACACTAGAGACAGACATTGGACACACACTAGAGACAGACATTGGACACACACTAGAGACAGACATTGGACACACACTAGAGACAGACATTGGACACACACCAGAGACAGATATTGGACACACACTAGAAACAGACATTGGAGACACACTAGAGACAGACATTGGACACACACTAGAGACAGACATTTGACACACATTAGAGACAGAGATTGGATACATACTAGAGACAGACATTGGACACACACTAGAGACAGACATCGGACACACACCAGAGACAGACATTGGACACAAACCAGAGACAGACATTGGACACACACTAGAGACAGACATTGGACACACACCAAATACAGACATTGGACACACACAAGAGACAGACATTGGACACACACTAGAGACAGACATTGGACACACACTAGAGACAGACATTGGACACACTAGAGACAGACATTGGACACACTAGAGACAGACATTGGTCACACACTAGAGACAGACATTGGACACACACTAGAGACAGACATTAGACACACACTAGAGACAGACATTAGACACACACTAGAGACAGACATTGGACACACATTAGAGACAGACGTTGGACACACATTAGAGACAGACATTGGACACACACTAGAGACAGACATTGAACACACACTAGAGAAAGACATTGGACACACTAGAGACAGACATTGGACACACTAGTGACAGACATTGGACATACACACTAGTGACATACATTGGACACACACTAGAGACAGACATTGGACACACACCAGAGACAGACATTGGACACACACCAGAGACAGACATTGGACACACACATTAGGGACAGACATTGGAGACACACTAGATACAGACATTGGACACACACTAGAGACAGACATTGGACACACACTAGAGACAGACATTGGACACACACCAGAGACAGACATTGGACACACACTAGAGACAGACATTGGAGACACACTAGAGACAGACATTGGACACACACTAGAGACAGACATTGGACACACACTAGAGACAGACATTGGACACACACTAGAGACAGACATTGGACACACACTAGAGACAGACATCGGACACGCACCAGAGACAGACATTGGACACAAACAAGAGTCAGACATTGGACACACACTAGAGACAGACATTGGACACACACTAGAGACAGACATTGGACACACACCAAAGACAGACATTGGACACACACAAGAGACAGACATTGTACACACTAGAGACAGACATTGGACACACACTAGAGACAGAAATTGGACACACTAGAGACAGACATTGGACACACTAGAGACAGACATTGGTCACACACTAGAAACAGACATTGGACACACACTGGAGACAGACATTAGACACACACTAGAGACAGACATTGGACACACACTAGAGACAGACATTGGACACACACTAGAGACAGACATTGGACACACATTAGAGACAGACGTTGGACACACATTAGAGACAGACATTGGACACACACTAGAGACAGACATTGGACACACACTAGAGACAGACATTGGACACTCTAGAGACAGACATTGGACTCAGTAGTGACAGACATTGGACATACACACTAGTGACAGACATTGGATACACACTAGAGACAGACATTGGACACACACCAGAGACAGACATTGGACACACACCAGAGACAGACATTGGACACACACTAGAGACAGACATTAGACACACACTAGAGACAGACATTGGACACACACCAGAGACAGACATTGGACACACTAGAGACAGACATTGGAGACACACTAGAGACAGACATTGGACACACACCAGAGACAGACATTGGACACACACTAGAGACAGACATTGGACACACACTAGAGACAGACATTGGACACACAGTAGAGATAGACATTGGACACACAGAAGAGACAGACATTGGACACACACTAGAGACAGACATTGGACACACACTAGAGACAGACATTGGACACACTAGAGACAGACATTGGATACACACTAGAGACAGACATTGGACACACTAGAGACAGACATTGGGCACACACTAGAGACTGACATTGGACACACACTAGAGACAGACATTGGAGACACTAGAGACAGACATTGGAGACACTAGAGACAGACATTGGACACACACACTAGTGACAGACATTGGACACACACTAGAGACAGACATTGGACACACACTAGAGACAGACATTGGATACACACTAGAGACAGACATTGGACACACTAGAGACAGACATTGGGCACACACTAGAGACTGACATTGGACACACACTAGAGACAGACATTGGAGACACTAGAGACAGACATTGGACACACACACTAGTGACAGACATTGGACACACACTAGAGACAGACATTGAACACACAGTAAAGACAGACATTGGACACACACTAGAGTCAGACATTGGACACACACATTAGGGACAGACATTGGACACACACTAGAGACAGACATTGGATACACTCTAGAGACAGACATTGGACACACTAGAGACAGACATTGGGCACACACTACAGACT
Organism: Eledone cirrhosa; assembly: GCA_964016885.1. Lineage (NCBI taxonomy): Eukaryota > Metazoa > Mollusca > Cephalopoda > Octopoda > Eledonidae > Eledone > Eledone cirrhosa. The sequence goes on from OZ024756.1 coordinate 42,901,335, forward strand.
GACATTGGACACACACTAGAGACAGACATTGGAGACACTAGAGACAGACATTGGACACACACACTAGTGACAGACATTGGACACACACTAGAGACAGACATTGGACACACACTAGAGACAGACATTGGTTACACACTAGAGACAGACATTGGACACACTAGAGACAGACATTGGGCACACACTAGAGACTGACATTGGACACACACTAGAGACAGACATTGGAGACACTAGAGACAGACATTGGACACACACACTAGTGACAGACATTGGACACTCACTAGACAGACATTGAACACACAGTAAAGACAGACATTGGACACACACTAGAGACAGACTTTGGACACACTAGAGACAGACATTGGACACACACTAGAGACAGACATTGGACACACACTAGAGACAGATATTGGACACACATTAGAGACAGAGATTAGACACACACTAGAGACAGACATTGGACACACACTAGAGACAGACATTGGACACACACTAGTGACAGACATTGGACACACACCAGAGTCAGATATTGGACACACACACTAGAGAAAGACATTGGATACTCAACAGAGACAGACATTAGACACACACCAGAGACAGACATTGGACACACACTAGAGACAGACATTGGACACACACCAGAGACAGACATTTGACACACACTAGAGACAGACATTGGACACACACTAGAGACAGACATTGGACACACACTAGAGACAGACAATGGACACACACTAGAGAAAAACATTTGACACACACTAGAGACAGACATTGGACACACACACTAGAGACAGACATTGGACACACACTAGAGACAGACATTGGACACACAGTAGAGACAGACATTGGACACACACACTCGAGACAGACGTTAGACACACACTAGCGACAGACATTGGACACACACCAAAGACAGACATTGGAGACACACTAGATACAGACATTGGACACACACTAGAGACAGACATTGGACACACACTAGAGACAGACATTGGACACACACCAGAGACAGATATTGGACACACACTAGAAACAGACATTGGAGACACACTAGAGACAGACATTGGACACACACTAGAGACAGACATTTGACACACATTAGAGACAGAGATTGGATACATACTAGAGACAGACATTGGACACACACTAGAGACAGACATCGGACACACACCAGAGACAGACATTGGACACAAACCAGAGACAGACATTGGACACACACTAGAGACAGACATTGGACACACACTAGAGACAGACATTGGACACACACAAAATACAGACATTGGACACACACAAGAGACAGACATTGGACACACACTAGAGACAGACATTGGACACACACTAGAGACAGACATTGGACACACTAGAGACAGACATTGGACACACTAGAGACAGACATTGGTCACACACTAGAGACAGACATTGGACACACACTAGAGACAGACATTAGACACACACTAGAGACAGACATTAGACACACACTAGAGACAGACATTGGACACACACTAGAGACAGACATTGGACACACATTAGAGACAGACGTTGGACACACATTAGAGACAGACATTGGACACACACTAGAGACAGACATTGGACACACACTAGAGAAAGACACTGGACACACTAGAGACAGACATTGGACACACTAGTGACAGACATTGGACATACACACTAGTGACATACATTGGACACACACTAGAGACAGACATTGGACACACACCAGAGACAGACATTGGACACACACCAGAGACAGACATTGGACACACACTAGAGACAAACATTAGACACACACTAGAGACAGACATTGGACACACACCAGAGACAGACATTGGACACACACTAGAGACAGACATTGGACACACACTAGAGACAGACATTGGACACACACCAGAGACAGACATTGGACACAAACCAGAGACAGACATTGGACACACACTAGAGACAGACATTGGACACACACTAGAGACAGACATTGGACACACACCAAAGACAGACATTGGACACACACAAGAGACAGACATTGGACACACACTAGAGACAGACATTGGACACACACTAGAGACAGACATTGGACACACTAGAGACAGACATTGGACACACTAGAGACAGACATTGGTCACACACTAGAGACAGACATTGGACACACACTAGAGACAGACATTAGACACACACTAGAGACAGACATTGGACACACACTAGAGACAGACATTGGACACACACTAGAGACAGACATTGAACACACAGTAAAGACAGACATTGGACACACACTAGAGACAGACATTGGACACACTAGAGACAGACATTGGACACACACTAGAGACAGACATTGGACACACACTAGAGACAGACATTGGACACACACTAGAGACAGAGATTGGAGACACACTAGAGCCAGACATTGGACACACACTATAGACAGACATTGGACACACACTAGAGACAGACATTGGACACACACTAGAGACAGACATTGGACACACACTAGGGACAGACATTGGAGACACACTAGAGACAGACATTGGACACACACTAGAGACAGACATTGGACACACACCAGAGACAGACATTGGAGACACACCAGAGACAGACATTGGACACAGACTAGAGACAGACATTGGACACACACTAGAGACAGACATTGGACACACACCAGAGACAGACATTGGACACAGACTAGAGACAGACATTGGACACACTAGAGACAGACATTGGACACACTAGAGACAGACATTGGTCACACACTAGAGACAGACATTGGACACACACTAGAGACAGACATTAGACACACACTAGAGACAGACATTGGACACACACTAGAGACAGACATTGGACACACACTAGAGACAGACATTGGACACACACTAGAGACAGACATTGGACACACACTAGAGACAGACATTGGCACACACACTAGAGACAGACATTAGACACACACTAGAGACAGACATTGGACACACACACTAGGGACAGACATTGGACACACACTAGAGACAGACATTGGATACACACTAGAGACAGACATTGGACACACTAGAGACAGACATTGGGCACACGCTAGAGACTGACATTGGACACACACTAGAGACAGACATTGGAGACACTAGAGACAGACATTGGACACACACACTAGTGACAGACATTGGACACACACTAGAGACAGACATTGGACACACACCAGAGACAGACATTGGACACACACTAGAGACAGACATTGGACACACACTAGAGACAGACATTGGACACACACTAGAGACAGACATTGGACACACACTAGAGAAAAACATTTGACACACACTAGAGACAGACATTGGACACACACACTAGAGACAGACATTGGACACACACTAGAGACAGACGTTGGACACACACACTAGAGACAGACATTCGACACACACAAGAGACAGACATTGTACACACTAGAGACAGACATTTGACACACACTAGAGACAGACGTTGGACACACACACTAGAGACAGACATTGGACACACACTAGAGACAGACATTGGACACACTAGAGTCAGACATTGGACACACACACTAGAGACAGACATTAGACACACACTAGAGACAGACATTGGAGACACACTAGAAAGAGACATTGGACATACACTAGAGACTTACATTGGACACACACTAGAGACAGACATTGGAGACACACTAGAGACAGACATTGGACACACACTATAGACAGACATTGGACACACACTAGAGACAGACAATGGACACACACTAGAGACAGACATTGGAGACACACTAGAGACAGACATTGGACACACACTAGAGACAGACATTGGACACACACACTAGGGACAGACATTGGACACACACTAGAGACAGACATTGGACACACACTAGAGACAGACAATGGACACACACTAGAGAAAAACATTTGACACACACTAGAGACAGACATTGGACACACACACTAGAGACAGACATTGGACACACACTAGAGACAGACATTGGACACACAGTAGAGACAGACATTGGACACACACACTCGAGACAGACATTAGACACACACTAGCGACAGACATTGGACACACACCAAAGACAGACATTGGAGACACACTAGATACAGACATTGGACACACACTAGAGACAGACATTGGACACACACTAGAGACAGACATTGGACACACACCAGAGACAGATATTGGACACACACTAGAAACAGACATTGGAGACACACTAGAGACAGACATTGGACACACACTAGAGACAGACATTTGACACACATTAGAGACAGAGATTGGATACATACTAGAGACAGACATTGGACACACACTAGAGACAGACATCGGACACACACCAGAGACAGACATTGGACACAAACCAGAGACAGACATTGGACACACACTAGAGACAGACATTGGACACACACTAGAGACAGACATTGGACACACACCAAATACAGACATTGGACACACACAAGAGACAGACATTGGACACACACTAGAGACAGACATTGGACACACACTAGAGACAGACATTGGACACACTAGAGACAGACATTGGACACACTAGAGACAGACATTGGTCACACACTAGAGACAGACATTAGACACACACTAGAGAGAGACATTAGACACACACTAGAGACAGACATTGGACACACACTAGAGACAGACATTGGACACACATTAGAGACAGACGTTGGACACACATTAGAAACAGACATTGGACACACACTAGAGACAGACATTGGACACACACTAGAGAAAGACATTGGACACACTAGAGACAGACATTGGACACACTAGTGACAGACATTGGACATACACACTAGTGACATACATTGGACACACACTAGAGACAGACATTGGACACACACCAGAGACAGACATTGGACACACACCAGAGACAGACATTGGACACACACTAGAGACAGACATTAGACACACACTAGAGACAGACATTGGACACACACCAGAGACAGACATTGGACACACACTAGAGACAGACATTGGACACACACTAGAGACAGACATTGGACACACACCAGAGACAGACATTGGACACAAACCAGAGACAGACATTGGACACACACTAGAGACAGACATTGGACACACACTAGAGACAGACATTGGACACACACCAAAGACAGACATTGGACACACACAAGAGACAGACATTGGACACACACTAGAGACAGACATTGGACACACACTAGAGACAGACATTGGACACACTAGAGACAGACATTGGACACACTAGAGACAGACATTGGTCACACACTAGAGACAGACATTAGACACACACTAGAGACAGACATTAGACACACACTAGAGACAGACATTGGACACACACTAGAGACAGACATTGGACACACACTAGAGACAGACATTGAACACACAGTAAAGACAGACATTGGACACACACTAGAGACAGACATTGGACACACACTAGAGACAGACATTGGACACACTAGAGACAGACATTGGACACACTAGAGACAGACATTGGTCACACACTAGAGACAAACATTGGACACACACTAGAGACAGACATTAGACACACACTAGAGACAGACATTAGACACACACTAGAGACAGACATTGGACACACACTAGAGACAGACATTGGACACACATTAGAGACAGACGTTGGACACACATTAGAGACAGACATTGGACACACACTAGAGACAGACATTGGACACACTAGAGAGAGACATTGGACACACTAGAGACAGACATTGGTCACACACTAGAGACAGACATTGGACACAAACCAGAGACAGACATTGGACACACACTAGAGACAGACATTGGACACACACTAGAGACAGACATTGGACACACACCAAATACAGACATTGGACACACACAAGAGACAGACATTGGACACACACTAGAGACAGACATTGGACACACACTAGAGACAGACATTGGACACACTAGAGACAGACATTGGACACACTAGAGACAGACATTGGACACACTAGAGACAGACATTGGTCACACACTAGAGACAGACATTGGACACACACTAGAGACAGACATTAGACACACACTAGAGACAGACATTAGACACACACTAGAGACAGACATTGGACACACACTAGAGACAGACATTGGACACACATTAGAGACAGACGTTGGACACACATTAGAGACAGACATTGGACACACACTAGAGACAGACATTGGACACACACTAGAGAAAGACATTGGACACACTAGAGACAGACATTGGACACACTAGTGACAGACATTGGACATACACACTAGTGACATACATTGGACACACACTAGAGACAGACATTGGACACACACCAGAGACAGACATTGGACACACACCAGAGACAGACATTGGACACACACTAGAGACAGACATTAGACACACACTAGAGACAGACATTGGACACACACCAGAGACAGACATTGGACACACACTAGAGACAGACATTGGACACACACTAGAGACAGACATTGGACACACACCAGAGACAGACATTGGACACAAACCAGAGACAGACATTGGACACACACTAGAGACAGACATTGGACACACACTAGAGACAGACATTGGACACACACCAAAGACAGACATTGGACACACACAAGAGACAGACATTGGACACACACTAGAGACAGACATTGGACACACACTAGAGACAGACATTGGACACACTAGAGACAGACATTGGACACACTAGAGACAGACATTGGTCACACACTAGAGACAGACATTGGACACACACTAGAGACAGACATTAGACACACACTAGAGACAGACATTGGACACACACTAGAGACAGACATTGGACACACACTAGAGACAGACATTGAACACACAGTAAAGACAGACATTGGACACACACTAGAGACAGACATTGGACACACTAGAGACAGACATTGGACACACACTAGAGACAGACATTGGACACACACTAGAGACAGACATTGGACACACACTAGAGACAGACATTGGAGACACACTAGAGCCAGACATTGGACACACACTATAGACAGACATTGGACACACACTAGAGACAGACATTGGACACACACTAGGGACAGACATTGGAGACACACTAGAGACAGAAATTGGACACACACTAGAGACAGACATTGTACACACACCAGAGACAGACATTGGACACACACCAGAGACAGACATTGGACACAGACTAGAGACAGACATTGGACACACACTAGAGACAGACATTGGACACACACCAGAGACAGACATTTGACACACACTAGAGACAGACATTGGACACACTAGAGACAGACATTGGACACACTAGAGACAGACATTGGTCACACACTAGAGACAGACATTGGACACACACTAGAGACAGACATTAGACACACACTAGAGACAGACATTGGACACACACTAGAGACAGACATTGGACACACACTAGAGACAGACATTGGAAACACACTAGAGACAGACATTGGACACACACTAAAGACAGACATTGGCACACACACTAGAGACAGACATTAGACACACACTAGAGACAGACATTGGACACACACACTAGGGACAGACATTGGACACACACTAGAGACAGACATTGGATACACACTAGAGACAGACATTGGACACACTAGAGACAGACATTGGGCACACGCTAGAGACTGACATTGGACACACACTAGAGACAGACATTTGGAGACACTAGAGACAGACATTGGACACACACACTAGTGACAGACATTGGACACACACTAGAGACAGACATTGGACACACACCAGAGACAGACATTGGACACACACTAGAGACAGACATTGGACACACACTAGAGACAGACATTGGACACACACTAGAGACAGACATTGGACACACACTAGAGAAAAACATTTGACACACACTAGAGACAGACATTGGACACACACTAGAGACAGACATTGGACACAGACACTAGAGAAAGACATTGGACACACACTAGAGACAGACAATGGACACACACTAGAGAAAAACATTTGACACACACTAGAGACAGACATTGGACACACACACTAGAGACAGACATTGGACACACACTAGAGACAGACATTGGACACACAGTAGAGACAGACATTGGACACACACACTCGAGACAGACATTAGACACACACTAGCGACAGACATTGGACACACACCAAAGACAGACATTGGACACACACTAGATACAGACATTGGACACACACTAGAGACAGACATTGGACACACACTAGAGACAGACATTGGACACACACCAGAGACAGATATTGGACACACACTAGAAACAGACATTGGAGACACACTAGAGACAGACATTGGACACACACTAGAGACAGACATTTGACACACATTAGAGACAGAGATTGGATACATACTAGAGACAGACATTGGACACACACTAGAGACAGACATCGGACACACACCAGAGACAGACATTGGACACAAACCAGAGACAGACATTGGACACACACTAGAGACAGACATTGGACACACACTAGAGACAGACATTGGACACACACCAAATACAGACATTGGACACACACAAGAGACAGACATTGGACACACACTAGAGACAGACATTGGACACACACTAGAGACAGACATTGGACACACTAGAGACAGACATTGGACACACTAGAGACAGACATTGGTCACACACTAGAGACAGACATTAGACACACACTAGAGACAGACATTAGACACACACTAGAGACAGACATTGGACACACACTAGAGACAGACATTGGACACACATTAGAGACAGACGTTGGACACACATTAGAAACAGACATTGGACACACACTAGAGACAGACATTGGACACACACTAGAGAAAGACATTGGACACACTAGAGACAGACATTGGACACACTAGTGACAGACATTGGACATACACACTAGTGACATACATTGGACACACACTAGAGACAGACATTGGACACACACCAGAGACAGACATTGGACACACACCAGAGACAGACATTGGACACACACTAGAGACATACATTAGACACACACTAGAGACAGACATTGGACACACACCAGAGACAGACATTGGACACACACTAGAGACAGACATTGGACACACACTAGAGACAGACATTGGACACACACCAGAGACAGACATTGGACACAAACCAGAGACAGACATTGGACACACACTAGAGACAGACATTGGACACACACTAGAGACAGACATTGGACACACACCAAAGACAGACATTGGACACACACAAGAGACAGACATTGGACACACACTAGAGACAGACATTGGACACACACTAGAGACAGACATTGGACACACTAGAGACAGACATTGGACACACTAGAGACAGACATTGGTCACACACTAGAGACAGACATTAGACACACACTAGAGACAGACATTAGACACACACTAGAGACAGACATTGGACACACACTAGAGACAGACATTGGACACACACTAGAGACAGACATTGAACACACAGTAAAGACAGACATTGGACACACACTAGAGACAGACATTGGACACACACTAGAGACATACATTGGACACACTAGAGACAGACATTGGACAAACTAGAGACAGACATTGGTCACACACTAGAGACAGACATTGGACACACACTAGAGACAGACATTAGACACACACTAGAGACAGACATTAGACACACACTAGAGACAGACATTGGACACACACTAGAGACAGACATTGGACACACATTAGAGACAGACGTTGGACACACATTAGAGACAGACATTGGACACACACTAGAGACAGACATTGGACACACTAGAGACAGACATTGGACACACTAGAGACAGACATTGGTCACACACTAGAGACAGACATTGGACACAAACCAGAGACAGACATTGGACACACACTAGAGACAGACATTGGACACACACTAGAGACAGACATTGGACACACACCAAATACAGACATTGGACACACACAAGAGACAGACATTGGACACACACTAGAGACAGACATTGGACACACACTAGAGACAGACATTGGACACACTAGAGACAGACATTGGACACACTAGAGACAGACATTGGTCACACACTAGAGACAGACATTGGACACACACTAGAGACAGACATTAGACACACACTAGAGACAGACATTAGACACACACTAGAGACAGACATTGGACACACACTAGAGACAGACATTGGACACACATTAGAGACAGACGTTGGACACACATTAGAGACAGACATTGGACACACACTAGAGACAGACATTGGACACACACTAGAGAAAGACATTGGACACACTAGAGACAGACATTGGACACACTAGTGACAGACATTGGACATACACACTAGTGACATACATTGGACACACACTAGAGACAGACATTGGACACACACCAGAGACAGACATTGGACACACACCAGAGACAGACATTGGACACACACTAGAGACAGACATTAGACACACACTAGAGACAGACATTGGACACACACCAGAGACAGACATTGGACACACACTAGAGACAGACATTGGACACACACTAGAGACAGACATTGGACACACACCAGAGACAGACATTGGACACAAACCAGAGACAGACATTGGACACACACTAGAGACAGACATTGGACACACACTAGAGACAGACATTGGACACACACCAAAGACAGACATTGGACACACACAAGAGACAGACATTGGACACACACTAGAGACAGACATTGGACACACACTAGAGACAGACATTGGACACACTAGAGACAGACATTGGACACACTAGAGACAGACATTGGTCACACACTAGAGACAGACATTGGACACACACTAGAGACAGACATTAGACACACACTAGAGACAGACATTGGACACACACTAGAGACAGACATTGGACACACACTAGAGACAGACATTGAACACACAGTAAAGACAGACATTGGACACACACTAGAGACAGACATTGGACACACTAGAGACAGACATTGGACACACACTAGAGACAGACATTGGACACACACTAGAGACAGACATTGGACACACACTAGAGACAGACATTGGAGACACACTAGAGCCAGACATTGGACACACACTATAGACAGACATTGGACACACACTAGAGACAGACATTGGACACACACTAGGGACAGACATTGGAGACACACTAGAGACAGAAATTGGACACACACTAGAGACAGACATTGGACACACACCAGAGACAGACATTGGACACACACCAGAGACAGACATTGGACACAGACTAGAGACAGACATTGGACACACACTAGAGACAGACATTGGACACACACCAGAGACAGACATTGGACACACACTAGAGACAGACATTGGACACACTAGAGACAGACATTGGACACACTAGAGACAGACATTGGTCACACACTAGAGACAGACATTGGACACACACTAGAGACAGACATTAGACACACACTAGAGACAGACATTGGACACACACTAGAGACAGACATTGGACACACACTAGAGACAGACATTGGAAACACACTAGAGACAGACATTGGACACACACTAGAGACAGACATTGGCACACACACTAGAGACAGACATTAGACACACACTAGAGACAGACATTGGACACACACACTAGGGACAGACATTGGACACACACTAGAGACAGACATTGGATACACACTAGAGACAGACATTGGACACACTAGAGACAGACATTGGGCACACGCTAGAGACTGACATTGGACACACACTAGAGACAGACATTGGAGACACTAGAGACAGACATTGGACACACACACTAGTGACAGACATTGGACACACACTAGAGACAGACATTGGACACACACCAGAGACAGACATTGGACACACACTAGAGACAGACATTGAACACACACTAGAGACAGACATTGGACACACACTAGAGACAGACATTGGACACACACTAGAGAAAAACATTTGACACACACTAGAGACAGACATTGGACACACACACTAGAGACAGACATTGGACACACACTAGAGACAGACGTTGGACACACACACTAGAGACAGACATTCGACACACACAAGAGACAGACATTGTACACACTAGAGACAGACATTTGACACACACTAGAGACAGACGTTGGACACACACACTAGAGACAGACATTGGACACACACTAGAGACAGACATTGGACACACTAGAGTCAGACATTGGACACACACACTAGAGACAGACATTAGACACACACTAGAGACAGACATTGGACACACACTAGGGACAGACATTGGAGACACACTAGAAAGAGACATTGGACATACACTAGAGACTTACATTGGACACACACTAGAGACAGACATTGGAGACACACTAGAGACAGACATTGGACACACACTATAGACAGACATTGGACACACACTAGAGACAGACAATGGACACACACTAGAGACAGACATTGGAGACACACTAGAGACAGACATTGGACACACACTAGAGACAGACATTGGACACACACACTAGGGACAGACATTGGACACACACTATAGACAGACATTGGATACACACTAGAGACAGACATTGGACACACTAGAGACAGACATTGGGTACACACTAGAGACTGACACTGGACACACACTAGAGACAGACATTGAAGACACTAGAGACAGACATTGGACACACACAATAGTGACAGACATTGGACACACACTAGAGACAGACATTGGACACACACTAGAGACAGACATTGGACACACACCAGAGACAGACATTGGACACACACTAGAGACAGACATTGGACACACACTAGAGACAGACATTGGACACACACCAAAGACAGACATTGGACACACACAAGAGACAGACATTGGACACACTAGAGACAGACATTGGGCACACACTAGAGACTGACATTGGACACACACTAGAGACAGACATTGGAGACACTAGAGACAGACATTGGACACACACACTAGTGACAGACATTGGACACACACTAGAGACAGACTTTGGACACACACCAGAGACAGACATTGGACACACACTAGAGACAGACATTGGACACACACTAGAGACAGACATTGGACACACACCAAAGACAGACATTGGACACACACAAGAGACAGACATTGGACACACACCAGAGACAGACATTGGACACACACTAGAGACAGACATTGGACACACACTAGAGACAGACATTGGACACACACACTAGAGACAGACATTGGATACACACTAGAGACAGACATTGGACACACATTAGAAACAGACATTGGACACACACCAGAGACAGACATTGGACACACACCAGAGACAGACATTGGACACACTAGAGACAGACATTGGACACACTAGAGACAGACATTCGACATACACTCTAGAGACAGATATTGGAGACACACTAGAGACAGACATTGGACACACACTAGAGACAGACATTGGAGACACACTAGAGACAGACATTGGACACACACTAGAGACAGACATTGGACACACACCAGAGACAGACATTGGACACACACCAGAGACAGACATTGGACACACACTAGAGACAGACATTGGACACACACCAGAGACAGACATTGGACACACACTAGAGAAAGACATTGGACACACACTAGAGACAGACATTGGACACACACGCTAGAGACAGACATTGGACACACACACTAGAGACAGACATTGGACACACACTAGAGACAGACATTGGACACACACACTAGTGACAGACATTGGACACACACTAGAGACAGACATTAGACACACATTAGAGACAGACATTGGACACACACTAGAGACAGGCATTGGACACACACTAGAGAGAGACATTGGACACACACTAGAGACTGACATTGGACACACACTAGAGACAGACATTGTACACACACTAGAGACAGACATTGAACACACAGTAAAGACAGACATTGGACACACACTAGAGACAGACATTGGACACACTAGAGACAGACATTGGACACACACTAGAGACAGACATTGGACACACACTAGAGACAGATATTGGACACACATTAGAGACAGAGATTAGACACACACTAGAGACAGACATTGGACACACACTAGAGACAGACATTGGACACACACTAGAGACAGACATTGAACAAACACTATAGACAGACATTGGAGACACACTAGAGACAGACATTGGACACACTAGAGACAGACATTGGACACACACTAGAGACAGACATTGTACACACTAGAGACAGACATTTGACACACACTAGAGACAGACGTTGGACACACACACTAGAGACAGACATTGGACACACACTAGAGACAGACATTGGACACACTAGAGACAGACATTGGACACACACACTAGAGACAGACATTAGACACACACTAGAGACAGACATTGGACACACACTAGGGACAGACATTGGAGACACACTAGAAAGAGACATTGGACATACACTAGAGACAGACATTGGACACACACTAGATACAGACATTGGACACACACCAGAGACAGACATTGGACACACACTAGAGACAGACATTGGAGACACACTAGAGACAGACATTTGACAGACACTAGAGACAGACATTGGACACACACCAGAGACAGACATTGGACACACACTAGAGACAGACATTGGACACACACTAGAGACAGACATTGGACACACACTAGAGACAGACATTGGACACACACACTAGGGACAGACATTGGACACACACTAGAGACAGACATTGGACACACACTAGAGACAGACATTGGATACACACTAGAGACAGACATTGGACACACTAGAGACAGACATTGGGCACACACTAGAGACTGACATTGGACACACACTAGAGACAGACATTGGAGACACTAGAGATAGACATTGGACACACACACTAGTGACAGACATCGGACACACACTAGAGACAGACATTGAACACACAGTAAAGACAGACATTGGACACACACTAGAGACAGACATTGGACACACTAGAGACAGACATTGGACACACACTAGAGACAGACATTGGACACACTAGAGACAGACATTGGACACACACTAGAGACAGACATTGGACACAGACACTAGAGAAAGACATTGGACACACACTAGAGACAGACATTGGACACACACTAGAGACAGACATTGGAGACACACTAGAGAAAGACATTGGACACACACTAGAGACAGACATTGGACACACACCAGAGACAAACATTGGACACACACCGGAGACAGACATTGGACACACACTAGAGACAGACATTGGACACACACTAGAGACAGACATTGGACACACACCAAAGACAGACATTGGACACACACTAGAGACAGACATTGGACACACACTAGAGACAGACATTGGACACACACTAGAGACAGACATTGGACACACACACTAGAGACAGACATTGGACACACACACTAGAGACAGACATTGGACACACACACTCGAGACAGACATTGGATACAAACTAGAAACAGACATTGGACACACATTAGAAACAGACATTGGACACACACCAGAGACAGACATTGGACACACACTAGAGACAGACATTGGAGACACTAGAGATAGACATTGGACACACACACTAGTGACAGACATCGGACACACACTAGAGACAGACATTGAACACACAGTAAAGACAGACATTGGACACACACTAGAGACAGACATTGGACACACTAGAGACAGACATTGGACACACACTAGAGACAGACATTGGACACACTAGAGACAGACATTGGACACACACTAGAGACAGACATTGGACACAGACACTAGAGAAAGACATTGGACACACACTAGAGACAGACATTGGACACACACTGGAGACAGACATTGGAGACACACTAGAGAAAGACATTGGACACACACTAGAGACAGACATTGGACACACACCAGAGACAAACATTGGACACACACCAGAGACAGACATTGGACACACACTAGAGACAGACATTGGACACACACTAGAGACAGACATTGGACACACACCAAAGACAGACATTGGACACACACTAGAGACAGACATTGGACACACACTAGAGACAGACATTGGACACACACTAGAGACAGACATTGGACACACACACTAGAGACAGACATTGGACACACACACTAGAGACAGACATTGGACACACACACTCGAGACAGACATTGGATACACACTAGAAACAGACATTGGACACACATTAGAAACAGACATTGGACACACACCAGAGACAGACATTGGACACACACTAGAGACAGACATTGGAGACACTAGAGATAGACATTGGACACACACGCTAGTGACAGACATCGGACACACACTAGAGACAGACATTGGACACACACCAAAGACAGACATTGGACACACACAAGAGACAGACATTGGACACACACCAGAGACAGACATTGGACACACACTAGAGACAGACATTGGACACACACTAGAGACAGACATTGGACACACACACTAGAGACAGACATTGGATACACACTAGAGACAGACATTGGACACACATTAGAAACAGACATTGGACACACACCAGGGACAGACATTGGACACACACCAGAGACAGACATTGGACACACTAGAGACAGACATTGGACACACTAGAGACAGACATTCGACATACACTCTAGAGACAGACATTGGAGACACACTAGAGACAGACATTGGACACACACTAGAGACAGACATTGGAGACACACTAGAGACAGACATTGGACACACACCAGAGACAGACATTGGACACACACCAGAGACAGACATTGGACACACACTAGAGACAGACATTGGACACACACCAGAGACAGACATTGGAGACACACTAGAGACAGACATTGGACACACACTAGAGACAGACATTGGACACACACGCTAGAGACAGACATTGGACACACACACTAGAGACAGACATTGGACACACACTAGAGACAGACATTGGACACACACACTAGTGACAGACATTGGACGCACACTAGAGACAGACATTAGACACACATTAGAGACAGACATTCGACATACACTCTAGAGACAGACATTGGAGACACACTAGAGACAGACATTGGACACACACTAGAGACAGACATTGGACACACACGCTAGAGACAGACATTGGACACACACACTAGAGACAGACATTGGACACACACTAGAGACAGACATTGGACACACACACTAGTGACAGACATTGGACGCACACTAGAGACAGACATTAGACACACATTAGAGACAGACATTGGACACACACTAGAGACAGGCATTGGACACACACTAGAGAGAGACGTTGGACACACACTAGAGACAGATATTGGACACAAACTAGAGAAAGACATTAGACACACATTAGAGACAGACATTGGACACACACTAGAGACAGACATTGGACACACACTAGAGACAGGCATTGGACACACACTAGAGAGAGACATTGGACACACACTAGAGACTGACATTGGACACACGCTAGAGACAGACATTGTACACACACTAGAGACAGACATTGAACACACAGTAAAGACAGACATTGGACACACACTAGAGACAGACATTGGACACACATTAGAAACAGACATTGGACACACACCAGAGACAGACATTGGACACACACCAGAAACAGACATTGGACACACTAGAGACAGACATTGGACACACTAGAGACAGACATTCGACATACACTCTAGAGACAGACATTGGAGACACACTAGAGACAGACATTGGACACACACTAGAGACAGACATTGGAGACACACTAGAGACAGACATTGGACACACACTAGAGACAGACATTGGACACACACCAGAGACAGACATTGGACACACACCATAGACAGACATTGGACACACACTAGAGACAGACATTGGACACACACCAGAGACAGACATTGGACACACACTAGAGACAGACATTGGACACACACTAGAGACAGACATTGGACACACACTAGAGACAGACATTGGACACACACGCTAGAGACAGACATTGGACACACACACTAGAGACAGACATTGGACACACACTAGAGACAGACATTGGACACACACACTAGTGACAGACATTGGACACACACTAGAGACAGACATTAGACACACATTAGAGACAGACATTGGACACACACTAGAGACAGGCATTGGACACACACTAGAGAGAGACGTTGGACACACACTAGAGACAGATATTGGACACACACTAGAGAAAGACGTTAGACACACATTAGAGACAGACATTGGACACACACTAGAGACAGACATTGGACACACACTAGAGACAGGCATTGGACACACACTAGAGAGAGACATTGGACACACACTAGAGACTGACATTGGACACACGCTAGAGACAGACATTGTACACACACTAGAGACAGACATTGAACACACAGTAAAGACAGACATTGGACACACACTAGAGACAGACATTGGACACACTAGAGACAGACATTGGACACACACTAGAGACAGACATTGGACACACACTAGAGACAGATATTGGACACACATTAGAGACAGAGATTAGACACACACTAGAGACAGACATTGGACACACACTAGAGACAGACATTGGACACACACTAGAGACAGACATTGAACAAACACTATAGACAGACATTGGACACACACTAAAGACATATATTGGACACACACTAGAGACAGACATTGGAGACACACTAGAGACAGACATTGGACACACTAGAGACAGACATTGGACACACACTAGAGACAGACATTGTACACACTAGAGACAGACATTTGACACACACTAGAGACAGACGTTGGACACACACACTAGAGACAGACATTGGACACACACTAGAGACAGACATTGGACACACTAGAGACAGACATTGGACACACACACTAGAGACAGACATTAGACACACACTAGAGACAGACATTGGACACACACTAGGGACAGACATTGGAGACACACTAGAAAGAGACATTGGACATACACTAGAGACAGACATTGGACACACACTAGATACAGACATTGGACACACACCAGAGACAGACATTGGACACACACTAGAGACAGACATTGGAGACAGACATTGGACACACACCAGAGACAGACATTGGACACACACTAGAGACAGACATTGGACAGACACTAGAGACAGACATTGGACACACACCAGAGACAGACATTGGACACACACTAGAGACAGACATTGGACACACACTAGAGACAGACATTGGACACACACTAGAGACAGACATTGGACACACACTAGAGAAAAACTTTTGACACACACTAGAGACAGACATTGGACACACACACTAGAGACAGACATTGGACACACACTAGAGACAGACATTGGACACACACACTAGAGACAGATATTAGACACACACTAGAGACAGACATTGGACACACACTAGAGACAGACATTGGATACACACTAGAGACAGACATTGGACACACTAGAGACAGACATTGGGCACACACTCGAGACTGACATTGGACACACACTAGAGACAGACATTGGAGACACTAGAGACAGACATTGGACACACACACTAGTGACAGACATCGGACACACACTAGAGACAGACATTGAACACACAGTAAAGACAGACATTGGACACACACTAGAGACAGACATTGGACACACTAGAGACAGACATTGGACAGACACTAGAGACAGACATTGGACACACTAGAGACAGACATTGGACACACACTAGAGACAGACATTGGACACAGACACTAGAGAAAGACATTGGACACACACTAGAGACAGACATTGGACACACACTAGAGACAGACATTGGAGACACACTAGAGAAAGACATTGGACACACACTAGAGACAGACATTGGACACACACCAGAGACAGACATTGGACACACACCAGAGACAGACATTGGACACACACTAGAGACAGACATTGGACACACACAAGAGACAGACATTGGACACACACCAAAGACAGACATTGGACACACACAAGAGACAGTCATTGGACACACACTAGAGACAGACATTGGACACACACTAGAGACAGACATTGGACACACACTAGAGACAGACATTGGACACACACACTAGAGACAGACATTGGAGACACACACTAGAGACAGACATTGGACACACACTAGAGACAGACATTGGACACACACCATAGTCAGACATTGGACACACACACTAGAGAAAGACATTGGACGCACAATAGAGACACACATTAGACACACACCAGAGACAGACATTGGACACACACTAGAGACAGACGTTGGACACACACCAGAGACAGACATTGGACACACACTAGAGACAGACATTGGACACACACTAGAGACAGACATTGGACACACACTAGAGACAGACATTGGACACACACTAGAGACAGACATTGGAGACACACTAGAGACAGACATTGGACACACACTATAGACAGACATTGGACACACACTAGAGACAGACATTGGACACACACTAGAGACAGACATTGGAGACACACTAGAGACAGACATTGGACACACACTAGAGACAGACATTGGACACACACCAGAGACAGACATTGGACACACACCAGAGAGAGACATTGGACACACACTAGAGACAGACATTGGACACACACTAGAGACAGACATTGGACACACACCAGAGACAGACATTGGACACACACTAGAGAAAAACATTTGACACACACTAGAGACAGACATTGGACACACACACTAGAGACAGACATTGGACACACACTAGAGACAGACATTGGACACACACTAGAGACAGTCATTGGACACACACACTAGAGACATATATTAGACACACACTAGAGACAGACATTGGACACACATTAGAGACAGACGTTGGACACACATTAGAGACAGACATTGGACACACACTAGAGACAGACATTGGATACACACTAGAGACAGACATTGGACACACTAGAGACAGACATTGGGCACACACTCGAGACTGACATTGGACACACACTAGAGACAGACATTGGAGACACTAGAGACAGACATTGGACACACACACTAGTGACAGACATCGGACACACACTAGAGACAGACATTGAACACACAGTAAAGACAGACATTGGACACACACTAGAGACAGACATTGGACACACTAGAGACAGACATTGGACACACACTAGAGACAGACATTGGACACACTAGAGACAGACATTGGACACACACTAGAGACAGACATTGGACACAGACACTAGAGAAAGACATTGGACACACACTAGAGACAGACATTGGACACACACTAGAGACAGACATTGGACACACACTAGAGACAGACATTGGACACACACACTAGAGACAGACATTGGACACACTAGAGACAGACATTGGACACACACTAGAGACAGACATTGGACACACTAGAGACAGACATTGGACACACACCAAAGACAGACATTGGACACACACAAGAGACAGACATTGGACACACACCAGAGACAGACATTGGACACACACTAGAGACAGACATTGGACACACACTAGAGACAGACATTGGACACACACACTAGAGACAGACATTGGATACACACTAGAGACAGACATTGGACACACATTAGAAACAGACATTGGACACACACCAGGGACAGACATTGGACACACACCAGAGACAGACATTGGACACACTAGAGACAGACATTGGACACACTAGAGACAGACATTCGACATACACTCTAGAGACAGACATTGGAGACACACTAGAGACAGACATTGGACACACACTAGAGACAGACATTGGAGACACACTAGAGACAGACATTGGACACACACCAGAGACAGACATTGGACACACACCAGAGACAGACATTGGACACACACTAGAGACAGACATTGGACACACACCAGAGACAGACATTGGAGACACACTAGAGACAGACATTGGACACACACTAGAGACAGACATTGGACACACACGCTAGAGACAGACATTGGACACACACACTAGAGACAGACATTGGACACACACTAGAGACAGACATTGGACACACACACTAGTGACAGACATTGGACGCACACTAGAGACAGACATTAGACACACATTAGAGACAGACATTCGACATACACTCTAGAGACAGACATTGGAGACACACTAGAGACAGACATTGGACACACACTAGAGACAGACATTGGACACACACGCTAGAGACAGACATTGGACACACACACTAGAGACAGACATTGGACACACACTAGAGACAGACATTGGACACACACACTAGTGACAGACATTGGACGCACACTAGAGACAGACATTAGACACACATTAGAGACAGACATTGGACACACACTAGAGACAGGCATTGGACACACACTAGAGAGAGACGTTGGACACACACTAGAGACAGATATTGGACACAAACTAGAGAAAGACATTAGACACACATTAGAGACAGACATTGGACACACACTAGAGACAGACATTGGACACACACTAGAGACAGGCATTGGACACACACTAGAGAGAGACATTGGACACACACTAGAGACTGACATTGGACACACGCTAGAGACAGACATTGTACACACACTAGAGACAGACATTGAACACACAGTAAAGACAGACATTGGACACACACTAGAGACAGACATTGGACACACATTAGAAACAGACATTGGACACACACCAGAGACAGACATTGGACACACACCAGAAACAGACATTGGACACACTAGAGACAGACATTGGACACACTAGAGACAGACATTCGACATACACTCTAGAGACAGACATTGGAGACACACTAGAGACAGACATTGGACACACACTAGAGACAGACATTGGAGACACACTAGAGACAGACATTGGACACACACTAGAGACAGACATTGGACACACACCAGAGACAGACATTGGACACACACCATAGACAGACATTGGACACACACTAGAGACAGACATTGGACACACACCAGAGACAGACATTGGACACACACTAGAGACAGACATTGGACACACACTAGAGACAGACATTGGACACACACTAGAGACAGACATTGGACACACACGCTAGAGACAGACATTGGACACACACACTAGAGACAGACATTGGACACACACTAGAGACAGACATTGGACACACACACTAGTGACAGACATTGGACACACACTAGAGACAGACATTAGACACACATTAGAGACAGACATTGGACACACACTAGAGACAGGCATTGGACACACACTAGAGAGAGACGTTGGACACACACTAGAGACAGATATTGGACACACACTAGAGAAAGACATTAGACACACATTAGAGACAGACATTGGACACACACTAGAGACAGACATTGGACACACACTAGAGACAGGCATTGGACACACACTAGAGAGAGACATTGGACACACACTAGAGACTGACATTGGACACACGCTAGAGACAGACATTGTACACACACTAGAGACAGACATTGAACACACAGTAAAGACAGACATTGGACACACACTAGAGACAGACATTGGACACACTAGAGACAGACATTGGACACACACTAGAGACAGACATTGGACACACACTAGAGACAGATATTGGACACACATTAGAGACAGAGATTAGACACACACTAGAGACAGACATTGGACACACACTAGAGACAGACATTGGACACACACTAGAGACAGACATTGAACAAACACTATAGACAGACATTGGACACACACTAAAGACAGACATTGGACACACACTAGAGACAGACATTGGAGACACACTAGAGACAGACATTGGACACACTAGAGACAGACATTGGACACACACTAGAGACAGACATTGTACACACTAGAGACAGACATTTGACACACACTAGAGACAGACGTTGGACACACACACTAGAGACAGACATTGGACACACACTAGAGACAGACATTGGACACACTAGAGACAGACATTGGACACACACACTAGAGACAGACATTAGACACACACTAGAGACAGACATTGGACACACACTAGGGACAGACATTGGAGACACACTAGAAAGAGACATTGAACATACACTAGAGACAGACATTGGACACACACTAGATACAGACATTGGACACACACCAGAGACAGACATTGGACACACACTAGAGACAGACATTGGAGACAGACATTGGACACACACCAGAGACAGACATTGGACACACACTAGAGACAGACATTGGACAGACACTAGAGACAGACATTGGACACACACCAGAGACAGACATTGGACACACACTAGAGACAGACATTGGACACACACTAGAGACAGACATTGGACACACACTAGAGACAGACATTGGACACACACTAGAGACAGACATTGGACACACACTAGAGAAAAACTTTTGACACACACTAGAGACAGACATTGGACACACACACTAGAGACAGACATTGGACACACACTAGAGACAGACATTGGACACACACACCAGAGACAGATATTAGACACACACTAGAGACAGACATTGGACACACACACTAGGGACAGACATTGGACACACACTAGAGACAGACATTGGACACACACTAGAGACAGACATTGGATACACACTAGAGACAGACATTGGACACACTAGAGACAGACATTGGGCACACACTCGAGACTGACATTGGACACACACTAGAGACAGACATTGGAGACACTAGAGACAGACATTGGACACACACACTAGTGACAGACATCGGACACACACTAGAGACAGACATTGAACACACAGTAAAGACAGACATTGGACACACACTAGAGACAGACATTGGACACACTAGAGACAGACATTGGACAGACACTAGAGACAGACATTGGACACACTAGAGACAGACATTGGACACACACTAGAGACAGACATTGGACACAGACACTAGAGAAAGACATTGGACACACACTAGAGACAGACATTGGACACACACTAGAGACAGACATTGGAGACACACTAGAGAAAGACATTGGACACACACTAGAGACAGACATTGGACACACACCAGAGACAGACATTGGACACACACCAGAGACAGACATTGGACACACACTAGAGACAGACATTGGACACACACAAGAGACAGACATTGGACACACACCAAAGACAGACATTGGACACACACAAGAGACAGTCATTGGACACACACTAGAGACAGACATTGGACACACACTAGAGACAGACATTGGACACACACTAGAGACAGACATTGGACACACACACTAGAGACAGACATTGGAGACACACACTAGAGACAGACATTGGACACACACTAGAGACAGACATTGGACACACACCATAGTCAGACATTGGACACACACACTAGAGAAAGACATTGGACGCACAATAGAGACACACATTAGACACACACCAGAGACAGACATTGGACACACACTAGAGACAGACGTTGGACACACACCAGAGACAGACATTGGACACACACTAGAGACAGACATTGGACACACACTAGAGACAGACATTGGACACACACTAGAGACAGACATTGGACACAC
Source organism: Eledone cirrhosa (assembly GCA_964016885.1). NCBI lineage: Eukaryota > Metazoa > Mollusca > Cephalopoda > Octopoda > Eledonidae > Eledone > Eledone cirrhosa. The sequence continues at coordinate 42,926,609 of OZ024756.1, forward strand.
ACTAGAGACAGACATTGGAGACACACTAGAGACAGACATTGGACACACACTATAGACAGACATTGGACACACACTAGAGACAGACATTGGACACACACTAGAGACAGACATTGGAGACACACTAGAGACAGACATTGGACACACACTAGAGACAGACATTGGACACACACCAGAGACAGACATTGGACACACACCAGAGAGAGACATTGGACACACACTAGAGACAGACATTGGACACACACTAGAGACAGACATTGGACACACACCAGAGACAGACATTGGACACACACTAGAGAAAAACATTTGACACACACTAGAGACAGACATTGGACACACACACTAGAGACAGACATTGGACACACACTAGAGACAGACATTGGACACACACTAGAGACAGTCATTGGACACACACACTAGAGACATATATTAGACACACACTAGAGACAGACATTGGACACACATTAGAGACAGACGTTGGACACACATTAGAGACAGACATTGGACACACACTAGAGACAGACATTGGATACACACTAGAGACAGACATTGGACACACTAGAGACAGACATTGGGCACACACTCGAGACTGACATTGGACACACACTAGAGACAGACATTGGAGACACTAGAGACAGACATTGGACACACACACTAGTGACAGACATCGGACACACACTAGAGACAGACATTGAACACACAGTAAAGACAGACATTGGACACACACTAGAGACAGACATTGGACACACTAGAGACAGACATTGGACACACACTAGAGACAGACATTGGACACACTAGAGACAGACATTGGACACACACTAGAGACAGACATTGGACACAGACACTAGAGAAAGACATTGGACACACACTAGAGACAGACATTGGACACACACTAGAGACAGACATTGGAGACACACTAGAGAAAGACATTGGACACACACTAGAGACAGACATTGGACACACACCAGAGACAGACATTGGACACACACCAGAGACAGACATTGGACACACACTAGAGACAGACATTGGACACACACAAGAGACAGACATTGGACACACACCAAAGACAGACATTGGACACACACAAGAGACAGTCATTGGACACACACTAGAGACAGACATTGGACACACACTAGAGACAGACATTGGACACACACTAGAGACAGACATTGGACACACACACTAGAGACAGACATTGGAGACACACACTAGAGACAGACATTGGACACACACTAGAGACAGACATTGGACACACACCATAGTCAGACATTGGACACACACACTAGAGAAAGACATTGGACGCACAATAGAGACACACATTAGACACACACCAGAGACAGACATTGGACACACACTAGAGACAGACGTTGGACACACACCAGAGACAGACATTGGACACACACTAGAGACAGACATTGGACACACACTAGAGACAGACATTGGACACACACTAGAGACAGACATTGGACACACACTAGAGAGAGACATTGGAGACACACTAGAGACAGACATTGGACACACACTATAGACAGACATTGGACACACACTAGAGACAGACATTGGACACACACTAGAGACAGACATTGGACACACACTAGAGACAGACATTGGACACACACCAGAGACAGACATTGGACACACACCAGAGAGAGACATTGGACACACACTAGAGACAGACATTGGACACACACTAGAGACAGACATTGGACACACACCAGAGACAGACATTGGACACACACTAGAGAAAAACATTTGACACACACTAGAGACAGACATTGGACACACACACTAGAGACAGACATTGGACACACACTAGAGACAGACATTGGACACACACTAGAGACAGTCATTGGACACACACACTAGAGACATATATTAGACACACACTAGAGACAGACATTGGACACACATTAGAGACAGACGTTGGACACACATTAGAGACAGACATTGGACACACACTAGAGACAGACATTGGACACACACTAGAGACAGACATTGGACACACACTAGTGACAGACATTGGACACACACTAGAGAAAAACATTTGACACACACTAGAGACAGACATTGGACACACACACTAGAGACAGTCATTGGACACACACTAGAGACAGACATTGGACACACACTAGAGACAGACATTGGACACACACACTAGAGACATATATTAGACACACACTAGCGACAGACATTGGACACACACACTAGGGTCAGACATTGGACACACACTAGAGACAGACATTGGATACACACTAGAGACAGACATTGGACACACTAGAGACATACATTGGGCACACACTAGAGACTGACATTGGACACACACTAGAGACAGACATTGGAGACACTAGAGATAGACATTGGACACACACACTAGTGACAGACATTGGACACACACTAGAGAAAGACATTAGACACACATTAGAGACAGACATTGGACACACACTAGAGACAGACATTGGACACACACTAGAGACAGGCATTGGACACACACTAGAGAGAGACATTGGACACACACTAGAGACTGACATTGGACACACGCTAGAGACAGACATTGTACACACACTAGAGACAGACATTGAACACACAGTAAAGACAGACATTGGACACACACTAGAGACAGACATTGGACACACTAGAGACAGACATTGGACACACACTAGAGACAGACATTGGACACACACTAGAGACAGATATTGGACACACATTAGAGACAGAGATTAGACACACACTAGAGACAGACATTGGACACACACTAGAGACAGACATTGGACACACACTAGAGACAGACATTGAACAAACACTATAGACAGACATTGGACACACACTAGAGACAGACATTGGACACACACTAGAGACAGACATTGGAGACACACTAGAGACAGACATTGGACACACTAGAGACAGACATTGGACACACACTAGAGACAGACATTGTACACACTAGAGACAGACATTTGACACACACTAGAGACAGACGTTGGACACACACACTAGAGACAGACATTGGACACACACTAGAGACAGACATTGGACACACTAGAGACAGACATTGGACACACACACTAGAGACAGACATTAGACACACACTAGAGACAGACATTGGACACACACTAGGGACAGACATTGGAGACACACTAGAATGAGACATTGGACACACACCAGAGACAAACATTGGACACACACTAGAGACAGACATTGGAGACAGACATTGGACACACACCAGAGACAGACATTGGACACACACTAGAGACAGACATTGGACAGACACTAGAGACAGACATTGGACACACACCAGAGACAGACATTGGACACACACTAGATACAGACATTGGACACACACCAGAGACAAACATTGGACACACACTAGAGACAGACATTGGAGACAGACATTGGACACACACCAGAGACAGACATTGGACACACACTAGAGACAGACATTGGACAGACACTAGAGACAGACATTGGACACACACCAGAGACAGACATTGGACACACACTAGAGACAGACATTGGACACACACTAGAGACAGACATTGGACACACACTAGAGAAAAACTTTTGACACACACTAGAGACAGACATTGGACACACACTAGAGACAGACATTGGACACACACTAGAGACAGACATTGGACACACACACTAGAGACAGATATTAGACACACACTAGAGACAGACATTGGACACACACACTAGGGACAGACATTGGACACACACTAGAGACAGACATTGGACACACACTAGAGACAGACATTGGATACACACTAGAGACAGACATTGGACACACTAGAGACAGACATTGGGCACACACTCGAGACTGACATTGGACACACACTAGTGACAGACATCGGACACACACTAGAGACAGACATTGAACACACAGTAAAGACAGACATTGGACACACACTAGAGACAGACATTGGACACACTAGAGACAGACATTGGACACACACTAGAGACAGACATTGGACACACTAGAGACAGACATTGGACACACACTAGAGACAGACATTGGACACAGACACTAGAGAAAGACATTGGACACACACTAGAGACAGACATTGGACACACACTAGAGACAGACATTGGAGACACACTAGAGAAAGACATTGGACACACACTAGAGACAGACATTGGACACACACCAGAGACAGACATTGGACACACACCAGAGACAGACATTGGACACACACTAGAGACAGACATTGGACACACACTAGAGACAGACATTGGACACACACTAAAGACAGACATTGGACACACACAAGAGACAGTCATTGGACACACACTAGAGACAGACATTGGACACACACTAGAGACAGACATTGAACACACACTAGAGACAGACATTGGACACACACACTAGAGACAGACATTGGAGACACACACTAGAGACAGACATTGGACACACACTAGGGACAGACATTGGACACACACCATAGTCAGACATTGGACACACACACTAGAGAAAGACATTGGACGCACAATAGAGACACACATTAGACACACACCAGAGACAGACATTGGACACACACTAGAGACAGACGTTGGACACACACCAGAGACAGACATTGGACACACACTAGAGACAGACATTGGACACACACTAGAGACAGACATTGGACACACACTAGAGACAGACATTGGACACACACTAGAGACAGACATTGGAGACACACTAGAGACAGACATTGGACACACACTATAGACAGACATTGGAAACACACTAGAGACAGACATTGGACACACACTAGAGACAGACATTGGAGACACACTAGAGACAGACATTGGACACACACTAGAGACAGACATTGGACACACACCAGAGACAGACATTGGACACACACCAGAGAGAGACATTGGACACACACTAGAGACAGACATTGGACACACACTAGAGACAGACATTGGACACACACCAGAGACAGACATTGGACACACACTAGAGAAAAACATTTGACACACACTAGAGACAGACATTGGACACACACACTAGAGACAGACATTGGACACACACTAGAGACAGACATTGGACACACACTAGAGACAGTCATTGGACACACACTAGAGACAGACATTGGACACACACTAGAGACAGACATTGGACACACACTAGAGACAGACATTGGACACACACCAGAGACAGACATTGGACACAAACCAGAGACAGACATTGGACACACACTAGAGACAGACATTGGACACACACTAGAGACAGACGTTGGACACACACCAAAGACAGACATTGGACACACACAAGAGACCGACATTGGACACACACTAGAGACAGACATTGGACACACACTAGAGACAGACATTGGACACACATTAGAGACAGACGTTGGACACACATTAGAGACAGACATTGGACACACACTAGAGACAGACATTGGACACACACTAGAGACAGACATTGGACACACACTAGTGACAGACATTGGACACACACTAGAAAAAACATTTGACACACACTAGAGACAGACATTGGACACACATTAGAGACAGACGTTGGACACACATTAGAGACAGACATTGGACACACACTAGAGACAGACATTGGACACACACTAGAGACAGACATTGGACACACACTAGTGACAGACATTGGACACACACTAGAAAAAACATTTGACACACACTAGAGACAGACATTGGACACACACACTAGAGACATACATTGGACACACACTAGAGACAGACATTGGACACACACTAGAGACAGACATTGGACACACACACTAGAGACATATATTAGACACACACTAGCGACAGACATTGGACACACACACTAGGGTCAGACATTGGACACACACTAGAGACAGACATTGGATACACACTAGAGACAGACATTGGACACACTAGAGACATACATTGGGCACACACTAGAGACTGACATTGGACACACACTAGAGACAGACATTGGAGACACTAGAGATAGACATTGGACACACACACTAGTGACAGACATTGGACACACACTAGAGACAGACATTGGACACACACTAGAGACAGACATTGGATACACACTAGAGACAGACATTTGACACACTAGAGACAGACATTGGGAACACACTAGAGACTGACATTGGACACACACTAGAGACAGACATTGGAGACACTAGAGACAGACATTGGACACACACACTAGTGACAGACATTGGACACACACTAGAGACAGACATTGAACACACAGTAAAGACAGACATTGGACACACACTAGAGACAGACATTGGACACACTAGAGACAGACATTGGACACACACTAGAGACAGACATTGGACACACACTAGAGACAGATATTGGACACACATTAGAGACAGAGATTAGACACACACTAGAGACAGACATTGGACACACACTAGAGACAGACATTGGACACACACTAGAGACAGACATTGGACACACACTAGTGACAGACATTGGACACACACCAGAGTCAGATATTGGACACACACACTAGAGAAAGACATTGGATACACAATAGAGACAGACATTAGACACACACCAGAGACAGACATTGGACACACACTAGAGACAGACATTGGACACACACCAGAGACAGACATTTGACACACACTAGAGACAGACATTGGACACACACTAGAGACAGACATTGGACACACACTAGAGACAGACATTGGACACACACTAGAGAAAAACATTTGACACACACTAGAGACAGACATTGGACACACACACTAGTGACAGACATTGGACACACACTAGAGACAGACATTGGACACACACTAGAGACAGACATTGGACACACACACTAGAGACAGACATTAGACACACACTAGAGACAGACATTGGACACACACACTAGGGACAGACATTGGAGACACACTAGATACAGACATTGGACACACACTAGAGACAGACATTGGACACACACTAGAGACAGGCATTGGACACACACCAGAGACAGACATTGGACACACACTAGAAACAGACATTGGAGACACACTAGGGACAGACATTGGAAACACACTAGAGACAGTCATTTGACACACACTAGAGACAGACATTGGACACACACTAGAGACAGACATTGGACACACACTAGAGACAGACATTGGACACACACCAGAGACAGACATTGGACACAAACCAGAGACAGACATTGGACACACACTAGAGACAGACATTGGACACACACTAGAGACAGACATTGGACACACACTAGAGACAGACGTTGGACACACACCAAAGACAGACATTGGACACACACAAGAGACCGACATTGGACACACACTAGAGACAGACATTGGACACACACTAGAGACAGACATTGGACACACTAGAGACAGACATTGGACACACTAGAGACAGACATTGGTCACACACTAGAGACAGACATTGGACACACACTAGAGACAGACATTGGACACACTAGAGACAGACATTGGACACACCATAGACAGACATTGGACACACACTAGAGACAGACATTGGACACACACTAGAGACAGACATTGGACACACACCAGAGACAGACATTGGACACACACTAGAGACAGACATTGGACACACACTAGAGACAGACATTGGACACACACGCTAGAGACAGACATTGGACACACACACTAGAGACAGACATTGGACACACACTAGAGACAGACATTGGATACACACTAGAGACAGACATCGGACACACTAGAGACAGACATTGGGCACACACTAGAGACTGACATTGGACACACACTAGAGACAGACATTGGAGACACTAGAGACAGACATTGGACACACACACTAGTGACAGACATTGGACACACACTAGAGACAGACATTGAACACACACCAAAGACAGACATTGGACACACACAAGAGACAGACATTGGACACACACTAGAGACAGACATTGGACACACACTAGAGACAGCATTGGACACACACTAGAGACAGACATTCGACACACACACTAGAGACAGACATTGGACACACACACTAGAGACTGACATTGGACACACACACTAGAGACAGATATTGGATACACACTAGAGATAGACATTGGACACACATTAGAAACAGACATTGGACACACACCAGAGACAGACATTGGACACACACTAGAGAGGGACATTAGACACACTAGAGACAGACATTGGACACACACTAGAGACAGACATTGTACACACTAGAGACAGACATTGGACACACACTAGAGACAGATATTGGACACACATTAGAGACAGAGATTAGACACACACTATAGACAGACATTGGACACACACTAGAGACAGACATTGGACACACACTAGAGACAGACATTGGACACACACTAGAGACAGACATTGGACACACACTAGAGACAGATATTGGACACACACTAGAGACAGACATTGGACACACTAGAGACAGACATTGGACACACACACTAGAGACAGACATTAGACACACACTAGAGACAGACATTGGACACACACTAGGGACAGACATTGGAGACACACTAGAAAGAGACATTGGACATACACTAGAGACAGACATTGGACACACACTAGATACAGACATTGGACACACACCAGAGACAGACATTGGACACACACTAGAGACAGACATTGGAGACACACTAGAGACAGACATTGGACACACACTATAGACAGACATTGGACACACACTAGAGACAGACATTGGACACACACTAGAGACAGACATTGGAGACACACTAGAGACAGACATTGGACAGACACTAGAGACAGACATTGGACACACACCAGAGACAGACATTGGACACACACTAGAGACAGACATTGGACACACACTAGAGACAGACATTGGACACACACTAGAGACAGACATTGGACACACACTAGAGAAAAACATTTGACACACACTAGAGACAGACATTGGACACACACACTAGAGACAGACATTGGACACACAATAGAGACAGACGTTGGACACACACTAGAGACAGACATTGGACACACACACTAGAGACATATATTAGACACACACTAGAGACAGACATTGGACACACACACTAGGGACAGACATTGGACACACACTAGAGACAGACATTGGATACATACTAGAGACAGACATTAGACACACACTAGAGACAGACATTGGACACACACCAAAGACAGACATTGGAGACACACTAGATACAGACATTGGACACACACTAGATACAGACATTGGAGACACTAGAGACAGACATTGGACACACACACTAGTGACAGACATTGGACACACACTAGAGACAGACATTGGACACACACTAGAGACAGACATTGGATACACACTAGAGACAGACATTGGACACACTAGAGACAGACATTGGGCACACACTAGAGACTGACATTGGACACACACTAGAGACAGACATTGGAGACACACTAGAGAAAGACATTGGACACACACTAGAGACAGACATTGGATACACACCAGAGACAGACATTGGCCACACACCAGAGACAGACATTGGACACACACTAGAGACAGACATTGGACACACACTAGAGACAGACATTGGACACACACTAGAGACAGACATTGGACACACACTAGAGACAGATATTGGACACACACTAGAGACAGACATTGGAGACACACTAGAGACAGACATTGGACACACACTAGAGACAGACATTGGACACACACACTAGTGACAGACATTGGACACACACTAGAGACAGACATTGAACACACAGAAAAGACAGACATTGGACACACCCTAGAGACAGACATTGGACACACTAGAGACAGACATTGGACACACACTAGAGACAGACATTGGACACACACTAGAGACAGACATTGGACACACACTAGAGACAGACATTGGAGACACACTAGAGAAAGACCTTGGACACACACTAGAGACAGACATTGGACACACACCAGAGACAGACATTGGACACACACCAGAGACAGACATTGGACACACACTAGAGACAGACATTGGACACACACTAGAGACAGACATTGGACACACACCAAAGACAGACATTGGACACACACAAGAGACAGACATTGGACACACACTAGAGACAGACATTGGACACACACTAGAGACAGACATTGGACACACACTAGAGACAGACATTGGATACACACTAGAGACAGACATTGGACACTCTAGAGACAGACATTGTGCACACACTAGAGACTGACATTGGACACACACTAGAGACAGACATTGGAGACACTAGAGACAGACATTGGACACACACACTAGTGACAGACATTGGACACACACTAGAGACAGACATTGAACACACAGTAAAGACAGACATTGGACACACACTAGAGACAGACATTGGACACACTAGAGACAGACATTGGACACATACTAGAGACAGACATTGGACACACACTAGAGACAGACATTGGACACACACTAGAGACAGACATTGGAGACACACTAGAGAAAGACATTGGACACACACTAGAGACAGACATTGGACACACACCGGAGACAGACATTGGACACACACCAGAGACAGGCATTGGATACACACTAGAGACAGACATTGGACACACACTAGAGACAGACATTGGACAAAAACCAAAGGCAGACATTGGACACACACAAGAGACAGACATTGGACACACACTAGAGACAGACATTGGACACACACTAGAGACAGACATTGGATACACACACTAGAGACAGACATTGGACACACACACTAGAGACAGACATTGGACACACACACTCGAGACAGACATTGGATACACACTAGAGACAGACATTGGACACACATTAGAAACAGACATTGGACACACACCAGACACAGACATTGGACACACACTAGAGACAGACATTGGACACACTAGAGACAGACATTGGACATACACTCTAGAGTCAGACATTGGAGACACACTAGAGACAGACATTGGACACACACTAGAGACAGACATAGGTGACACACTAGAGACAGACATTGGACACACACTAGAGACAGACATTGGACACACACCAGAGACAGACATTGGACACACACCAGAGACAGACATTCGACACATACTAGAGACATACATTGGACACACACTAGAGACAGACATTGGACACACACCAGAGACAGACATTGGACACACACTAGAGACAGACATTGGACACACACTAGAGACAGACATTGGACACACACACTAGTGACAGACATTGGACACACACTAGAGACAGACATAGGACACACATTAGAGACAGATATTGGATACACACTAGAGACAGACAATGGACACACTAGAGACAGACATTGGACACACACTAGAGACAGACATTGGACACACACTAGAGATAGACATTGGACACACACTAGAGATAGACATTGGACACACATTAGAGACAGAGATTAGACACACACTAGAGACAGACATTGGACACACACTAGAGACATACATTGGACACACACTAGAGACAGACATTGGACACACACCATAGTCAGACATTGGACACACACACTAGAGAAAGACATTGGACACACAATAGAGACAGACATTAGACACACACCAGAGACAGACATTGGACACACACTAGAGACAGACGTTGGACACACACCAGAGACAGACATTGGACACAAAGTAGAGACAGACATTGGACACACACTAGAGACAGACATTGGAGACACTAGAGACAGACATTGGACACACACACTAGTGACAGACATTGGACACACACTAGAGACAGACATTGAACACACAGTAAAGACAGACATTGGACACACGCTAGAGACAGACATTGGACACACTAGAGACAGACATTGGACACACACTAGAGACAGACATTGGACACACACTAGAGACAGATATTGGACACACATTAGAGACAGAGATTAGACACACACCAGAGACAGACATTGGACACACACTAGAGACAGACATTGGACACACACTAGAGACAGACATTGGACACACACACTAGAGACAGACATTAGACACACACTAGAGACAGACATTGGACACACACACTAGGGACAGACATTGGAGACACACTAGATACAGACATTGGACACACACTAGAGACAGACATTGGACACACACTAGAGACAGACATTGGACACACACACTAGAGACAGACATTGGACACACACTAGAGACAGACGTTGGACACACACACTAGAGACAGACATTGGACACACACAAGAGACAGACATTGTACACACTAGAGACAGACATTTGACACACACTAGAGACAGACGTTGGACACACACACTAGAGACAGACATTGGACACACACTAGAGACAGACATTGGACACACTAGAGACAGACATTGGACACACATTAGAGACAGACATTGGAGACACACTAGAGACAGACATTGGACACACACTATAGACAGACATTGGAAACACACTAGAGACAGACATTGGACACACACACTAGAGACAGACATTGGACACACACTAGAGACAGACGTTGGACACACACACTAGAGACAGACATTGGACACACACAAGAGACAGACATTGTACACACTAGAGACAGACATTTGACACACACTAGAGACAGACGTTGGACACACACACTAGAGACAGACATTGGACACACACTAGAGACAGACATTGGACACACTAGAGACAGACATTGGACACACACTAGAGACAGACATTGGAGACACACTAGAGACAGACATTGGACACACACTATAGACAGACATTGGAAACACACTAGAGACAGACATTGGACACACACTAGAGACAGACATTGGAGACACACTAGAGACAGACATTGGACACACTCTAGAGACAGACATTGGAAACACACTAGAGACAGACATTGGACACACACTATAGACAGACATTGGAGACACACTAGAGACAGACATTGGACACACACTAGAGACAGACATTGGACACACACCAGCGACAGACATTGGACACACACCAGAGACAGACATTGGACACACACTAGAGACAGACATTGGACACACACTAGAGACAGACATTTGACACACACAAGAGACAGACATTAGACACACACTAGAGACAGACATTGGACACACACTAGAGACAGACATTGGACACACACTAGAGACAGACATTGGACACACATTAGAGACAGACGTTGGACACACATTAGAGACAGACATTGGACACACACTAGAGACAGACATTGGACACAGACTAGAGACAGACATTGGACACACACTAGTGACAGACATTGGACACACACTATAGACAGACATTGGAAACACACTAGAGAGAGACATTGGATACACACTAGAGACAGACATTGGACACACTAGAGACAGACATTGGGCACACACTAGAGACTGACATTGGACACACACTAGAGACAGACATTGGAGACACTAGAGATAGACATTGGACACACACACTAGTGACAGACATTGGACGCACACTAGAGACAGACATTGGACACACACTAGAGACAGACATTGGATACACACTAGAGACAGACATTGGACACACTAGAGACAGACATTGGGCACACACTAGAGACTGACATTGGACACACACTAGAGACAGACATTGGAGACACTAGAGACAGACATTGGACACACACACTAGTGACAGACATTGGACACACACTAGAGACAGAAATTGAACACACAGTAAAGACAGACATTGGACACACACTAGAGACAGACATTGGACACACTAGAGACAGACATTGGACACACACTAGAGACAGACATTGGACACACACTAGAGACAGATATTGGACACACATTAGAGACAGAGATTAGACACACAATAGAGACAGACATTGGACACACACTAGAGACAGACATTGGACACACACTAGAGACAGACATTGGACACACACTAGTGACAGACATTGGACACACACCAGAGTCAGATATTAGACACACACACTAGAGAAAGACATTGGATACACAATAGAGACAGACATTAGACACACACCAGAGACAGACATTGGACACACACTAGAGACAGACATTGGACACACACCAGAGACAGACATTTGACACACACTAGAGACAGACATTGGACACACACTAGAGACAGACATTGAACACACACTAGAGAAAAACATTTGACACACACTAGAGACAGACATTGGACACACACACTAGAGACAGACATTGGACACACACTAGAGACAGACATTGGACACACACTAGAGACAGACATTGGACACACACACTAGAGACAGACATTGGACACACACTAGAGACAGACATTGGACACACACACTAGGGACAGACATTGGAGACACACTAGATACAGACATTGGACACACACTAGAGACAGACATTGGACACACTCTAGAGACAGACATTGGACACACACCAGAGACAGACATTGGACACACACTAGAAACAGACATTGGAGACACACTAGAGACAGACATTGGACACACACTAGAGACAGACATTTGACACACACTAGAGACAGACATTGGACACACACTAGAGACAGACATTGGACACACACTAGAGACAGACATTGGACACACACCAGAGACAGACATTGGACACACACCAGAGACTGACATTGGACACACACTAGAGACAGACATTGGACACACACTAGAGACAGACATTGGACACACACCAGAGACAGACATTGGACACACACTAGAGACAGACATTGGACACACACTATAGACAGACATTGGACACACACACTAGTGACAGACATTGGACACACACTAGAGACAGACATTGGACACATATTAGAGACAGATATTGGATACACACTAGAGACAGACATTGGACACACTAGAGACAGACATTGGACACACACTAGAGACAGACATTGGACACACACTAGAGATAGACATTGGACACACATTAGAGACAGAGATTAGACACACACTAGAGACAGACATTGGACACACACTAGAGACATACATTGGACACACACTAGAGACAGACATTGGACACACACCATAGTCAGACATTGGACACACACACTAGAGAAAGACATTGGACACACAATAGAGACAGACATTAGACACACACCAGAGACAGACATTGGACACACACTAGAGACAGACGTTGGACACACACCAGAGACAGACATTGGACACAAAGTAGAGACAGACATTGGACACACACTAGAGACAGACATTGGAGACACTAGAGACAGACATTGGACACACGCACTAGTGACAGACATTGGACACACACTAGAGACAGACATTGAACACACAGTAAAGACAGACATTGGACACACACTAGAGACAGACATTGGACACACTAGAGACAGACATTGGACACACACTAGAGACAGACATTGGACACACACTAGAGACAGATATTGGACACACATTAGAGACAGAGATTAGACACACACTAGAGACAGACATTGGACACACACTAGAGACAGACATTGGACACACACTAGAGACAGACATTGGACACACACACAAGAGACAGACATTAGACACACACTAGAGACAGACATTGGACACACACACTAGGGACAGACATTGGAGACACACTAGATACAGACATTGGACACACACTAGAGACAGACATTGGACACACACTAGAGACAGACATTGGACACACACTAGAGACAGACATTGGACACACACTAGAGAAACACATTTGACACACACTAGAGACAGGCATTGGACACACACACTAGAGACAGACATTGGACACACACTAGAGACAGACGTTGGACACACACACTAGAGACAGACATTTGACACACACAAGAGACAGACATTGTACACACTAGAGACAGACATTTGACACACACTAGAGACAGGCGTTGGACACACACACTAGAGACAGACATTGGACACACACTAGAGACAGACATTGGACACACTAGAGACAGACATTGGACACACACTAGAGACAGACATTGGAGACACACTAGAGACAGACATTGGACACACACTATAGACAGACATTGGAAACACACTAGAGACAGACATTGGACACACACTAGAGACAGACATTGGAGACACACTAGAGACAGACATTGGACACACACTAGAGACAGACATTGGAAACACACTAGAGACAGACATTGGACACACACTATAGACAGACATTGGAGACACACTAGAGACAGACATTGGACACACACTAGAGACAGACATTGGACACACACCAGAGACAGACATTGGACACACACCAGAGACAGACATTGGACACACACTAGAGACAGACATTGGACACACACTAGAGACAGACATTGGACACACACCAGAGACAGACATTGGACACACACTAGAGACAGACATTGGACACACTAGAGACAGACATTGGACACACTAGAGACAGATATTGGTCACACACTAGAGACAGACATTTGACACACACAAGAGACAGACATTAGACACACACGCTAGTGACAGACATTGGACACACACTAGAGACAGAAATTGAACACACAGTAAAGACAGACATTGGACACACACTAGAGACAGACATTGGACACACTAGAGACAGACATTGGACACACACTAGAGACAGACATTGGACACACACTAGAGACAGATATTGGACACACATTAGAGACAGAGATTAGACACACAATAGAGACAGGCATTGGACACACACTAGAGACAGACATTGGACACACACTAGAGACAGACATTGGACACACACTAGTGACAGACATTGGACACACACCAGAGTCAGATATTAGACACACACACTAGAGAAAGACATTGGATACACAATAGAGACAGACATTAGACACACACCAGAGACAGACATTGATCACACACTAGAGACAGACATTGGACACACACCAGAGATAGACATTTGACACACACTAGAGACACACATTGGACACACACTAGAGACAGACAGTGAACACACACTAGAGAAAAACATTTGACACACACACTAGAGACAGACATTAGACCCACACTAGAGACAGACATTGGACACACACACTAGGGACAGACATTGGAGACACACTAGATACAGACATTGGACACACACTAGAGACAGACATTGGACACACTCTAGAGACAGACATTGGACACACACCAGAGACAGACATTGGACACACACTAGAAACAGACATTGGAGACACACTAGAGACAGACATTGGACACACACTAGAGACAGACATTTGACACACACTAGAGACAGACATTGGACACACACTAGAGACAGACATTGGACACACACTAGAGACAGACATTGGACACACACCAGAGACAGACATTGGACACAAACCAGAGACAGACATTGGACACACAATAGAGACAGACATTGGACACACACTAGAGACTGACCTTGGACACACACCAAAGACAGACATTGGACACACACAAGAGACAGACATTGGACACCCACTAGAGACAGACATTGGACACACACTAGAGACAGACATTGGACACACTAGAGACAGACATTGGACACACTAGAGACAGACATTGGTCACACACTAGAGACAGACATTGGACACACACTAGAGACAGACATTAGACACACACTAGAGACAGACATTGGACACACACTAGAGACAGACATTGGACACACACTAGAGACAGACATTGGACACACATTAGAGACAGACGTTGGACACACATTAGAGACAGACATTGGACACACACTAGAGACAGACATTGGACACACACTAGAGACAGACATTGGACACACTAGAGACAGACATTGGACACACTAGTGACAGACATTGGACATACACACTAGTGACAGACATTGGACACACACTAGAGACAGACATTGGACACACACCAGAGACAGACATTGGCCACACACCAGAGACAGACATTGGACACACACTAGAAACAGACATTGGACACACACTAGAGACAGACATTGGACACACACCAGAGACATACATTGGACACACACTAGAGACAGACATTGGACACACAGTAAAGACAGACATTGGACACACACTAGAGACAGACATTGGACACACTAGAGACAGACATTGGACACACACTAGAGACAGACATTGGACACACACTAGAGACAGATATTGGACACACATTAGAGACAGAGATTAGACACACACTAGAGACAGACATTGGACACACACTAGAGACAGACATTGGACACACACTAGAGACAGACATTGGACACACACTAGAGACAGACATTGGACACACACACAAGAGACAGACATTAGACACACACTAGAGACAGACATTGGACACACACACTAGGGACAGACATTGGAGACACACTAGATACAGACATTGGACACACACTAGAGACAGACATTGGACACACACTAGAGACAGACATTGGACACACACTAGAGACAGACATTGGACACACACTAGAGAAACACATTTGACACACACTAGAGACAGACATTGGACACACACACTAGAGACAGACATTGGACACACACTAGAGACAGACGTTGGACACACACACTAGAGACAGACATTTGACACACACAAGAGACAGACATTGTACACACTAGAGACAGACATTTGACACACACTAGAGACAGGCGTTGGACACACACACTAGAGACAGACATTGGACACACACTAGAGACAGACATTGGACACACTAGAGACAGACATTGGACACACACTAGAGACAGACATTGGAGACACACTAGAGACAGACATTGGACACACACTATAGACAGACATTGGAAACACACTAGAGACAGACATTGGACACACACTAGAGACAGACATTGGAGACACACTAGAGACAGACATTGGACACACACTAGAGACAGACATTGGAAACACACTAGAGACAGACATTGGACACACACTATAGACAGACATTGGAGACACACTAGAGACAGACATTGGACACACACTAGAGACAGACATTGGACACACACCAGAGACAGACATTGGACACACACCAGAGACAGACATTGGACACACACTAGAGACAGACATTGGACACACACTAGAGACAGACATTGGACACACACCAGAGACAGACATTGGACACACACTAGAGACAGACATTGGACACACTAGAGACAGACATTGGACACACTAGAGACAGATATTGGTCACACACTAGAGACAGACATTTGACACACACAAGAGACAGACATTAGACACACACGCTAGTGACAGACATTGGACACACACTAGAGACAGAAATTGAACACACAGTAAAGACAGACATTGGACACACACTAGAGACAGACATTGGACACACTAGAGACAGACATTGGACACACACTAGAGACAGACATTGGACACACACTAGAGACAGATATTGGACACACATTAGAGACAGAGATTAGACACACAATAGAGACAGGCATTGGACACACACTAGAGACAGACATTGGACACACACTAGAGACAGACATTGGACACACACTAGTGACAGACATTGGACACACACCAGAGTCAGATATTAGACACACACACTAGAGAAAGACATTGGATACACAATAGAGACAGACATTAGACACACACCAGAGACAGACATTGATCACACACTAGAGACAGACATTGGACACACACCAGAGATAGACATTTGACACACACTAGAGACACACATTGGACACACACTAGAGACAGACAGTGAACACACACTAGAGAAAAACATTTGACACACACACTAGAGACAGACATTAGACCCACACTAGAGACAGACATTGGACACACACACTAGGGACAGACATTGGAGACACACTAGATACAGACATTGGACACACACTAGAGACAGACATTGGACACACTCTAGAGACAGACATTGGACACACACCAGAGACAGACATTGGACACACACTAGAAACAGACATTGGAGACACACTAGAGACAGACATTGGACACACACTAGAGACAGACATTTGACACACACTAGAGACAGACATTGGACACACACTAGAGACAGACATTGGACACACACTAGAGACAGACATTGGACACACACCAGAGACAGACATTGGACACAAACCAGAGACAGACATTGGACACACAATAGAGACAGACATTGGACACACACTAGAGACTGACCTTGGACACACACCAAAGACAGACATTGGACACACACAAGAGACAGACATTGGACACCCACTAGAGACAGACATTGGACACACACTAGAGACAGACATTGGACACACTAGAGACAGACATTGGACACACTAGAGACAGACATTGGTCACACACTAGAGACAGACATTGGACACACACTAGAGACAGACATTAGACACACACTAGAGACAGACATTGGACACACACTAGAGACAGACATTGGACACACACTAGAGACAGACATTGGACACACATTAGAGACAGACGTTGGACACACATTAGAGACAGACATTGGACACACACTAGAGACAGACATTGGACACACACTAGAGACAGACATTGGACACACTAGAGACAGACATTGGACACACTAGTGACAGACATTGGACATACACACTAGTGACAGACATTGGACACACACTAGAGACAGACATTGGACACACACCAGAGACAGACATTGGCCACACACCAGAGACAGACATTGGACACACACTAGAAACAGACATTGGACACACACTAGAGACAGACATTGGACACACACCAGAGACATACATTGGACACACACTAGAGACAGACATTGGACACACACTAGAGACAGACATTGGACACACACGCTAGAGACAGACATTGGACACACACACTAGAGACAGACATTGGACACACACTAGAGACAGACATTGGATACACACTAGAGACAGACATCGGACACACTAGAGACAGACATTGGGCACACACTAGAGACTGACATTGGACACACACTAGAGACAGACATTGGAGACACTAGAGACAGACATTGGACAAACACACTAGGGACAGACATTGGACACACACTAGAGACAGACATTGGACACACACTAGTGACAGACATTGGACACACACCAGAGTCAGATATTAGACACACACACTAGAGAAAGACATTGGATACACAATAGAGACAGACATTAGACACACACCAGAGACAGACATTGGACACACACTAGAGACAGACATTGGACACACACCAAGGACAAACATTTGACACACACTAGAGACAGACATTGGACACACACTAGAGACAGACATTGGACACACACTAGAGAAAAACATTTGACACACACTAGAGACAGATATTGGACACACACACTAGAGACAGACATTGGACACACACTAGAGACAGACATTGGACACACACTAGAGACAGACATTGGACACACACACTAGAGACAGACATTAGACACACACTAGAGACAGACATTGGACACACACACTAGGGACAGACATTGGAGACACACTAGATACAGACATTGGACACACACTAGAGACAGACATTGGACACACTCTAGAGACAGACATTGGACACACACCAGAGACAGACATTGGACACACACTAGAAACAGACATTGGAGACACACTAGAGACAGACATTGGACACACACTAGAGACAGACATTTGACACACACTAGAGACAGACATTGGACACACACTAGAGACAGACATTGGACACACACTAGAGACAGACATTGGACACACACCAGAGACAGACATTGGACACAAACCAGAGACAGACATTGGACACACAATAGAGACTGACCTTGGACACACACCAAAGACAGACATTGGACACACACAAGAGACAGACATTGGACACCCACTAGAGACAGACATTGGACACACACTAGAGACAGACATTGGACACACTAGAGACAGACATTGGACACACTAGAGACAGACATTGGTCACACACTAGAGACAGACATTGGACACACACTAGAGACAGACATTAGACACACACTAGAGACAGACATTGGACACACACTAGAGACAGACATTGGACACACACTAGAGACAGACATTGGACACACATTAGAGACAGACGTTGGACACACACTAGAGACAGACATTGGACACACACTAGAGACAGACATTGGACACACACTAGAGACAGACATTGAACACACAGTAAAGACAGACATTGGACACACACTAGAGACAGACATTGGACACACTAGAGACAGACATTGGACACACACTAGAGACAGACATTGGACACACACTAGAGACAGATATTGGACACACATTAGAGACAGAGATTAGACACACACTAGAGACAGACATTGGACACACACTAGAGACAGACATTGGACACACACTAGAGACAGACATTGGACACACACTAGAGACAGACATTGGATACACAATAGAGACAGACATTAGACACACACCAGAGACAGACATTGGACACACACTAGAGACAGACATTGGACACACACCAGAGACAGACATTTGACACACACTAGAGACAGACATTGGACACACACTAGAAACAGGCATTGGACACACACTAGAGACAGACATTGGACAAACACTAGAGACAGACATTGGACACACACTAGAGACAGACATTGGACACACACTAGAGAAAAAACATTTGACACACACTAGAGACAGACATTGGACACACACACTAGAGACAGACATTGGACACACACTAGAAACAGGCATTGGACACACACTAGAGACAGACATTGGACACACACTAGAGAAAAAACATTTGACACACACTAGAGACAGACATTGGACACACACACTAGAGACAGACATTGGACACACACTAGAGACAGACATTGGACACACACTAGAGAGAGACATTGGACACACACACTAGAGACAGACATTAGACACACACTAGAGACAGACATTGGACACACACACTAGGGACAGACATTGGAGACACACTAGATACAGACATTGGACACACACTAGAGACAGACATTGGACACACACTAGAGACAGACATTGGACAAACACTAGAGACAGACATTGGACACACACTAGAGACAGCCATTGGAAACACACCAGAGACAGACATTGGACACAAACCAGAGACAGACATTGGACACACACTAGAGACAGACATTGGACACACACTAGAGACAGACATTGGACACACACCAAAGACAGACATTGGACACACACAAGAGACAGACAGACATTGGACACACACTAGAGACAGACATTGGACACACACCAGAGACAGACATTGGACACAAACCAGAGACAGACATTGGACACACAATAGAGACAGACATTGGACACACACTAGAGACTGACCTTGGACACACACCAAAGACAGACATTGGACACACACAAGAGACAGACATTGGACACCCACTAGAGACAGACATTGGACACACACTAGAGACAGACATTGGACACACTAGAGACAGACATTGGACACACTAGAGACAGACATTGGTCACACACTAGAGACAGACATTGGACACACACTAGAGACAGACATTAGACACACACTAGAGACAGACATTGGACACACACTAGAGACAGACATTGGACACACACTAGAGACAGACATTGGACACACATTAGAGACAGACGTTGGACACACACTAGAGACAGACATTGGACACACACTAGAGACAGACATTGGACACACACTAGAGACAGACATTGAACACACAGTAAAGACAGACATTGGACACACACTAGAGACAGACATTGGACACACTAGAGACAGACATTGGACACACACTAGAGACAGACATTGGACACACACTAGAGACAGATATTGGACACACATTAGAGACAGAGATTAGACACACACTAGAGACAGACATTGGACACACACTAGAGACAGACATTGGACACACACTAGAGACAGACATTGGACACACACTAGAGACAGGCATTGGACACACAACAGAATCAGATATTGGACACACACACTAGAGAAAGACATTGGATACACAATAGAGACAGACATTAGACACACACCAGAGACAGACATTGGACACACACTAGAGACAGACATTGGACACACACTAGAGACAGGCATTGGACACACACTAGAGACAGACATTGGACACACACTAGAGAAAAACATTTGACACACACTAGAGACAGACATTGGACACACACACTAGAGACAGACATTGGACACACACTAGAGACAGACATTGGACACACACTAGAGAGAGACATTGGACACACACACTAGAGACAGACATTAGACACACACTAGAGACAGACATTGGACACACACACTAGGGACAGACATTGGAGACACACTAGATACAGACATTGGACACACACTAGAGACAGACATTGGACACACACTAGAGACAGCCATTGGAAACACACCAGAGACAGACATTGGACACAAACCAGAGACAGACATTGGACACACACTAGAGACAGACATTGGACACACACTAGAGACAGACATTGGACACACACCAAAGACAGACATTGGACACACACAAGAGACAGACAGACATTGGACACACACTAGAGACAGACATTGGACACACACCAGAGACAGACATTGGACACAAACCAGAGACAGACATTGGACACACAATAGAGACAGACATTGGACACACACTAGAGACTGACCTTGGACACACACCAAAGACAGACATTGGACACACACAAGAGACGGACATTGGACACCCACTAGAGACAGACATTGGACACACACTAGAGACAGACATTGGACACACTAGAGACAGACATTGGACACACTAGCGACAGACATTGGTCACACACTAGAGACAGACATTGGACACACACTAGAGACAGACATTAGACACACACTAGAGACAGACATTGGACACACACTAGAGACAGACATTGGACACACACTAGAGACAGACATTGGACACACATTAGAGACAGACGTTGGACACACACTAGAGACAGACATTGGACACACACTAGAGACAGACATTGGACACACACTAGAGACAGACATTGAACACACAGTAAAGACAGACATTGGACACACACTAGAGACAGACATTGGACACACTAGAGACAGACATTGGACACACACTAGAGACAGACATTGGACACACACTAGAGACAGATATTGGACACACATTAGAGACAGAGATTAGACACACACTAGAGACAGACATTGGACACACACTAGAGACAGACATTGGACACACACTAGAGACAGACATTGGACACACACTAGAGACAGACATTGGACACACACCAGAATCAGATATTGGACACACACACTAGAGAAAGACATTGGATACACAATAGAGACAGACATTAGACACACACCAGAGACAGACATTGGACACACACTAGAGACAGACATTGGACACACACCAGAGACAGACATTTGACACACACTAGAGACAGACATTGGACACACACTAGAGACAGGCATTGGACACACACTAGAGACAGACATTGGACACACACTAGAGAAAAACATTTGACACACACTAGAGACAGACATTGGACACACACACTAGAGACAGACATTGGACACACACTAGAGACAGACATTGGACACACACTAGAGAGAGACATTGGACACACACACTAGAGACAGACATTAGACACACACTAGAGACAGACATTGGACACACACACTAGGGACAGACATTGGAGACACACTAGATACAGACATTGGACACACACTAGAGACAGACATTGGACACACACTAGAGACAGACATTGGACACACACAAGAGACAGACATTGGACACACACTAGAAACAGACATTGGACACACACTAGAGACAGACATTGGACACACAATAGAGACAGACATTGGACACACACTAGAGACAGACATTGGACAAACACTAGAGACAGACATTGGACACACACTAGAGACAGCCATTGGAAACACACCAGAGACAGACATTGGACACAAACCAGAGACAGACATTGGAGACACACTAGAGACAGACATTGGACACACACTAGAGACAGACATTGGACACACACTAGAGACAGACATTGGACACACACTAGAGACAGACATTGAACACACAGTAAAGACAGACATTGGACACACACTAGAGACAGACATTGGACACACTAGAGACAGACATTGGACACACACTAGAGACAGACATTGGAAACACACCAGAGACAGACATTGGACACAAACCAGAGACAGACATTGGACACACACTAGAGACAGACATTGGACACACACTAGAGACAGACATTGGACACACACCAAAGACAGACATTGGACACACACAAGAGACAGACAGACATTGGACACACACTAGAGACAGACATTGGACACACACCAGAGACAGACATTGGACACAAACCAGAGACAGACATTGGACACACAATAGAGACAGACATTGGACACACACTAGAGACAGACATTGGACACACACCAAAGACAGACATTGGACACACACAAGAGACAGACATTGGAAACCCACTAGAGACAGACATTGGACACACACTAGAGACAGACATTGGACACACTAGAGACAGACATTGGACACACTAGAGACAGACATTGGTCACACACTAGAGACAGACATTGGACACACACTAGAGACAGACATTAGACACACACTAGAGACAGACATTGGACACACACTAGAGACAGACATTGGACACACACTAGAGACAGACATTGGACACACATTAGAGACAGACGTTGGACACACACTAGAGACAGACATTGGACACACACTAGAGACAGACATTGGACACACACTAGAGACAGACATTGAACACACAGTAAAGACAGACATTGGACACACACTAGAGACAGACATTGGACACACTAGAGACAGACATTGGACACACACTAGAGACAGACATTGGACACACACTAGAGACAGATATTGGACACACATTAGAGACAGAGATTAGACACACACTAGAGACAGACATTGGACACACACTAGAGACAGACATTGGACACACACTAGAGACAGACATTGGACACACACTAGAGACAGACATTGGACACACACCAGAATCAGATATTGGACACACACACTAGAGAAAGACATTGGATACACAATAGAGACAGACATTAGACACACACCAGAGACAGACATTGGACACACACTAGAGACAGACATTGGACACACACCAGAGACAGACATTTGACACACACTAGAGACAGACATTGGACACACACTAGAGACAGGCATTGGACACACACTAGAGACAGACATTGGACACACACTAGAGAAAAACATTTGACACACACTAGAGACAGACATTGGACACACACACTAGAGACAGACATTGGACACACACTAGAGACAGACATTGGACACACACTAGAGAGAGACATTGGACACACACACTAGAGACAGACATTAGACACACACTAGAGACAGACATTGGACACACACACTAGGGACAGACATTGGAGACACACTAGATACAGACATTGGACACACACTAGAGACAGACATTGGACACACACTAGAGACAGACATTGGACACACACAAGAGACAGACATTGGACACACACTAGAAACAGACATTGTACACACACTAGAGACAGACATTGGACACACACTAGAGACAGACATTGGACACACACTAGAGACAGACATTGGACAAACACTAGAGACAGACATTGGACACACACTAGAGACAGCCATTGGAAACACACCAGAGACAGACATTGGACACAAACCAGAGACAGACATTGGAGACACACTAGAGACAGACATTGGACACACACTAGAGACAGACATTTGACACACACTAGAGACAGACATTGGACACACACTAGAGACAGACATTGGACACACACTAGAGACAGACATTGGACACACACCAGAGACAGACATTGGACACAAACCAGAGACAGACATTGGACACACAATAGAGACAGACATTGGACACACACTAGAGACTGACCTTGGACACACACCAAAGACAGACATTGGACACACACAAGAGACAGACATTGGACACCCACTAGAGACAGACATTGGACACACACTAGAGACAGACATTGGACACACTAGAGACAGACATTGGACACACACCAAAGACAGACATTGGACACACACAAGAGACAGACATTTGACACACACTAGAGACAGACATTGGTCACACACTAGAGACAGACATTGGACACACACTAGAGACAGACATTAGACACACACTAGAGACAGACATTGGACACACACTAGAGACAGACATTGGACACACACTAGAGAAAGACATTGGACACACATTAGAGACAGACGTTGGACACACACTAGAGACAGACATTGGACACACACTAGAGAGAGACATTGGACACACACTAGAGACAGACATTGAACACACAGTAAAGACAGACATTGGACACACACTAGAGACAGACATTGGACACACTAGAGACAGACATTGGACACACACTAGAGACAGACATTGGACACACACTAGAGACAGATATTGGACACACATTAGAGACAGAGATTAGACACACACTAGAGACAGACATTGGACACACACTAGAGACAGACATTGGACACACACTAGAGACAGACATTGGACACACACTAGAGACAGACATTGGACACACACCAGAATCAGATATTGGACACACACACTAGAGAAAGACATTGGATACACAATAGAGACAGACATTAGACACACACCAGAGACAGACATTGGACACACACTAGAGACAGACATTGGACACACACCAGAGACAGACATTTGACACACACTAGAGACAGACATTGGACACACACTAGAGACAGGCATTGGACACACACTAGAGACAGACATTGGACACACACTAGAGAAAAACATTTGACACACACTAGAGACATACATTGGACACACACACTAGAGACAGACATTGGACACACACTAGAGACAGACATTGGACACACACTAGAGAGAGACATTGGACACACACACTAGAGACAGACATTAGACACACACTAGAGACAGACATTGGACACACACACTAGGGACAGACATTGGAGACACACTAGATACAGACATTGGACACACACTAGAGACAGACATTGGACACACACTAGAGACAGACATTGGACACACACCAGAGTCAGACATTGGACACACACTAGAAACAGACATTGGAGACACACTAGAGACAGACATTGGACACACACTAGAGACAGACATTGGACACACACTAGAGACAGACATTGGACAAACACTAGAGACAGACATTGGACACACACTAGAGACAGCCATTGGAAACACACCAGAGACAGACATTGGACACAAACCAGAGACAGACATTGGACACACACTAGAGACAGACATTGGACACACACTAGAGACAGACATTGGACACACACCAAAGACAGACATTGGACACACACAAGAGACAGACAGACATTGGACACACACTAGAGACAGACATTGGACACACACCAGAGACAGACATTGGACACAAACCAGAGACAGACATTGGACACACAATAGAGACAGACATTGGACACACACTAGAGACAGACATTGGACACACACCAAAGACAGACATTGGACACACACAAGAGACAGACATTGGATACCCACTAGAGACAGACATTGGACACACACTAGAGACAGACATTGGACACACTAGAGACAGACATTGGACACACTAGAGACAGACATTGGTCACACACTAGAGACAGACATTGGACACACACTAGAGACAGACATTAGACACACACTAGAGACAGACATTGGACACACACTAGAGACAGACATTGGACACACACTAGAGACAGACATTGGACACACATTAGAGACAGACGTTGGACACACACTAGAGACAGACATTGGACACACACTAGAGACAGACATTGGACACACACTAGAGACAGACATTGAACACACAGTAAAGACAGACATTGGACACACACTAGAGACAGACATTGGACACACTAGAGACAGACATTGGACACACACTAGAGACAGACATTGGACACACACTAGAGACAGATATTGGACACACATTAGAGACAGAGATTAGACACACACTAGAGACAGACATTGGACACACACTAGAGACAGACATTGGACACACACTAGAGACAGACATTGGACACACACTAGAGACACACATTGGACACACAACAGAATCAGATATTGGACACACACACTAGAGAAAGACATTGGATACACAATAGAGACATACATTGGACACACACCAGAGACAGACATTTGACACACACTAGAGACAGACATTGGACACACACTAGAGACAGGCATTGGACACACACTAGAGACAGACATTGGACACACACTAGAGAAAAACATTTGACACACACTAGAGACAGACATTGGACACACACACTAGAGACAGACATTGGACACACACTAGAGACAGACATTGGACACACACTAGAGAGAGACATTGGACACACACACTAGAGACAGACATTAGACACACACTAGAGACAGACATTGGACACACACACTAGGGACAGACATTGGAGACACACTAGATACAGACATTGGACACACACTAGAGACAGACATTGGACACACACTAGAGACAGACATTGGACAAACACTTGAGACAGACATTGGACACACACTAGAGACAGCCATTGGAAACACACCAGAGACAGACATTGGACACAAACCAGAAACAGACATTGGACACACACTAGAGACAGACATTGGACACACACTAGAGACAGACATTGGACACACACTAGAGACAGACATTGGACACACACTAGAGAAAAACTTTTGACACACACTAGAGACAGACATTGGACACACACTAGAGACAGACATTGGACACACACTAGAGACAGACATTGGACACACACACTAGAGACAGATATTAGACACACACTAGAGACAGACATTGGACACACACACTAGGGACAGACATTGGACACACACTAGAGACAGACATTGGACACACACTAGAGACAGACATTGGATACACACTAGAGACAGACATTGGACACACTAGAGACAGACATTGGGCACACACTCGAGACTGACATTGGACACACACTAGAGACAGACATTGGAGACACTAGAGACAGACATTGGACACACACACTAGTGACAGACATCGGACACACACTAGAGACAGACATTGAACACACAGTAAAGACAGACATTGGACACACACTAGAGACAGACATTGGACACACTAGAGACAGACATTGGACACACATTAGAGACAGACAGACATTGGACACACACTAGAGACAGACATTGGACACACACCAGAGACAGTCATTGGACACAACCCAGAGACAGACATTGGACACACAATAGAGACAGACATTGGACACACACTAGAGACTGACCTTGGACACACACCAAAGACAGACATTGGACACACACAAGAGACAGACATTGGACACCCACTAGAGACAGACATAGAACACACACTAGAGACAGACATTGGACACACTAGAGACAGACATTGGACACACTAGAGACAGACATTGGTCACACACTAGAGACAGACATTGGACACACACTAGAGACAGACATTAGACACACACTAGAGACAGACATTGGACACACACTAGAGACAGACATTGGACACACACTAGAGACAGACATTGGACACACATTAGAGACAGACGTTGGACACACACTAGAGACAGACATTGGACACACACTAGAGACAGACATTGGACACACACTAGAGACAGACATTGAACACACAGTAAAGACAGACATTGGACACACACTAGAGACAGATATTGGACACACATTAGAGACAGAGATTAGACACACACTAGAGGCAGACATTGGACACACACTAGAGACAGACATTGGACACACTAGAGACAGACATTGGACACACACTAGAGACAGACATTGGACACACACTAGAGACAGATATTGGACACACATTAGAGACAGAGATTAGACACACACTAGAGACAGACATTGGACACACACTAGAGACAGACATTGGACACACACTAGAGACAGACATTGGACACACACTAGAGACAGACATTGGACACACACCAGAATCAGATATTGGACACACACACTAGAGAAAGACATTGGATACACAATAGAGACAGACATTAGACACACACCAGAGACAGACATTGGACACACACTAGAGACAGACATTGGACACACACCAGAGACAGACATTTGACACACACTAGAGACAGACATTGGACACACACTAGAGACAGGCATTGGACACACACTAGAGACAGACATTGGACACACACTAGAGAAAAACATTTGACACACACTAGAGACAGACATTGGACACACACACTAGAGACAGACATTGGACACACACTAGAGACAGACATTGGACACACACTAGAGAGAGACATTGGACACACACACTAGAGACAGACATTAGACACACACTAGAGACAGACATTGGACACACACACTAGGGACAGACATTGGAGACACACTAGATACAGACATTGGACACACACTAGAGACAGACATTGGACACACACTAGAGACAGACATTGGACACACACAAGAGACAGACATTGGACACACACTAGAAACAGACATTGGACACACACTAGAGACAGACATTGGACACACACTAGAGACAGACATTGGACACACACTAGAGACAGACATTGGACAAACACTAGAGACAGACATTGGACACACACTAGAGACAGCCATTGGAAACACACCACAGACAGACATTGGACACAAACCAGAGACAGACATTGGACACACACTAGAGACAGACATTGGACACACACTAGAGACAGACATTGGACACACACCAAAGACAGACATTGGACACACACAAGAGACAGACATTGGACACACACTAGAGACAGACGTTGGACACACACTATAGACAGACATTGGACACACTAGAGACAGACATTGGACACACTAGAGACAGACATTGGTCACACACTAGAGACAGACATTGGACACACACCAGAAACAGACATTGGACACACACTAGAGACAGACATTGGACACACACTAGAGACAGACATTGGACACACACTAGAGACAGACATTGGACACACACAAGAGACAGACAGACATTGGACACACACTAGAGACAGACATTGGACACACACCAGAGACAGACATTGGACACAAACCAGAGACAGACATTGGACACACAATAGAGACAGACATTGGACACACACTAGAGACTGACCTTGGACACACACCAAAGACAGACATTGGACACACACAAGAGACAGACATTGGACACCCACTAGAGACAGACATTGGACACACACTAGAGACAGACATTGGACACACTAGAGACAGACATTGGACACACTAGAGACAGACATTGGTCACACACTAGAGACAGACATTGGACACACACTAGAGACAGACATTAGACACACACTAGAGACAGACATTGGACACAGACTAGAGAGAGACATTGGACACACACTAGAGACAGACATTGGACACACATTAGAGACAGACGTTGGACACACACTAGAGACAGACATTGGACACACACTAGAGACAGACATTGGACACACACTAGAGACAGACATTGAACACACAGTAAAGACAGACATTGGACACACACTAGAGACAGACATTGGACACACTAGAGACAGACATTGGACACACACTAGAGACAGACATTGGACACACACTAGAGACAGATATTGGACACACATTAGAGACAGAGATTAGACACACACTAGAGACAGACATTGGACACATACTAGAGACAGACATTGGACACACACTAGAGACAGACATTGGACACACACTAGAGACAGACATTGGACACACACCAGAATCAGATATTCGACACACACACTAGAGAAAGACATTGGATACACAATAGAGACAGACATTAGACACACACCAGAGACAGACATTGGACACACACTAGAGACAGACATTGGACACACACCAGAGACAGACATTTGACACACACTAGAGACAGACATTGGACACACACTAGAGACAGGCATTGGACACACACTAGAGACAGACATTGGACACACACTAGAGAAAAACATTTGACACACACTAGAGACAGACATTGGACACACACACTAGAGACAGACATTGGACACACACTAGAGACAGACATTGGACACACACTAGAGAGAGACATTGGACACACACACTAGAGACAGACATTAGACACACACTAGAGACAGACATTGGACACACACACTAGGGACAGACATTGGAGACACACTAGATACAGACATTGGACACACACTAGAGACAGACATTGGACACACACTAGAGACAGACATTGGACACACACAAGAGACAGACATTGGACACACACTAGAAACAGACATTGGACACACACTAGAGACAGACATTGGACACACACTAGAGACAGACATTGGACACACACTAGAGACAGACATTGGACAAACACTAGAGACAGACATTGGACACACACTAGAGACAGCCATTGGAAACACACCAGAGACAGACATTGGACACAAACCAGAGACAGACATTGGACACACACTAGAGACAGACATTGGACACACACTAGAGACAGACATTGGACACACACCAAAGACAGACATTGGACACACACAAGAGACAGACATTGGACACACACTAGAGACAGACGTTGGACACACACTATAGACAGACATTGGACACACTAGAGACAGACATTGGTCACACACTAGAGACAGACATTGGTCACACACTAGAGACAGACATTGGACACACACAAGAGACAGACATTAGACACACACTAGAGACAGACATTGGACACACACTAGAGACAGACATTGGACACACACTAGAGACAGACATTGGACACACATTAGAGACAGACGTTGGACACACATTAGAGACAGACATTGGACACACACTAGAGACAGACATTGGACACACACTAGAGACAGACATTGGACACACTAGAGACAGACATTGGACACACTAGTAACAGACGTTGGACATACACAGTAGTGACAGACATTGGACACACACTAGAGACAGACATTGGACAGACACCAGAGACAGACATTGGACACACACTAGAGACAGACATTGGACACACACTAGAGACAGACATTGGACACACACACTAGAGACAGACATTGGACACACACACTAGAGACAGACATTGGACACACACTAGAGACAGACATTGGATACACACTAGAGACAGACATTGGACACACTAGAGACAGACATTGGGCACACACTAGAGACTGACATTGGACACACACTAGAGACAGACATTGGAGACACTAGAGACAGACATTGGACATACACACTAGTGACAGACATTGGACACACACTAGAGACAGACATTGAACACACAGTAAAGACAGACATTGGACACACACTAGAGACAGACATTGGACACACTAGAGACAGACATTGGACACACACTAGAGACAGACATTGGACACACACTAGAGACAGATATTGGACACACACTAGAGACACACATTGGACACACACTAGAGACAGACATTGGACACACACTAGAGACAGACATTGGACACACACTAGAGACAGACATTGGACACACACCAGAGTCAGATATTGGACACACACACTAGAGAAAGACATTGGATACACAATAGAGACAGACATTAGACACACACCAGAGACAGACATTGGACACACACTAGAGACAGACATTGGACACACACCAGAGACAGACATTTGACACACACTAGAGACAGACATTGGACACACACTAGAAACAGACATTGGACACACACTAGAGACAGACATTGGACACACACTAGAGAAAAACATTTGACACACACTACAGACAGACATTGGACACACACACTAGAGACAGACATTGGACACACACACTAGAGACAAACATTAGACACACACTAGAGACAGACATTGGACACACACACTAGGGACATACTTTGGAGACACACTAGATACAGACATTGGACACACACTAGAGACAGACATTGGACACACTTTAGAGACAGACATTGGACACACACCAGAGACAGACATTGGACACACACTAGAGACAGACATTGGAGACACACTAGAGACAGACATTGGACACACACTAGAGACAGACATTGGACACACACTAGAGACAGACATTGGACACACACTAGAGACAGACATTGGACACACACTAGAGACAGACAATGGACACACGCCAGAGACAGACATTGGACACACACCAGAGACAGACATTGGACACACACTAGAGACAGACATTGGACACACACTAGAGACAGACATTGGACACACACCAAAGACAGACATTGGACACACACAAATGACAGACATTGGACACACACTAGAGACAGACATTGGACACACACACTAGGGACAGACATTGGAGACACACTAGATACAGACATTGGACACACACTAGAGACAGACATTGGACACACACTAGAGACAGACATTGGACACACACTAGAGACAGACATTGGACACACACTAGAGACAGACATTGGACACACACTAGAGACAGACATTGGACACACTAGAGACAGACATTGGTCACACACTAGAGACAGACATTAGACACACACTAGAGACAGACATTAGACACACACTAGAGACAGACATTGGACACACACTAGAGACAGACATTGGACACACACTAGAGACAGACATTGGACACACACACTAGAGACAGACATTGGACACACACCAGAGACAGACATTGGAGACACAGTAAAGACAGATATTGGACACGCACTAGAGACAGACATTGGACACACTAGAGACAGACATTGGACACACACTAGAGACAGACATTGGACACACACTAGAGACAGATATTGGACACACACTAGAGACAGACATTGGACACACATTAGGGACAGACATTGGACACACACTAGAGACAGACATTGGACACACACTAGAGACAGACATTGGACACACACCAGAGTCAGATATTGGACACACACACTAGAGAAAGACATTGGATACACAAAAGAGACAGACATTAGACACACACGAGAGACAGACATTGGACACACACCAGAGACAGACATTTGACACACACTAGAGACAGACATTGGACACACACTAGAGACAGACATTGGACACACACTAGAGACAGACATTGGACACACACTAGAGACAGACATTGGACACACACTAGAGAAAAACATTTGACACACACTAGAGACAGACATTGGACACACACACTAGAGACAGACATTGGACACACACTAGAGACAGATATTAGACACACACTAGAGACAGACATTGGACACACACACTAGAGACAGACATTAGACACACACTAGAGACAGACATTGGACACACACACTAGGGACA
Organism: Eledone cirrhosa; assembly: GCA_964016885.1. NCBI lineage: Eukaryota > Metazoa > Mollusca > Cephalopoda > Octopoda > Eledonidae > Eledone > Eledone cirrhosa. The sequence goes on from OZ024756.1 coordinate 42,963,414, forward strand.
GACATTGGAGACACACTAGATACAGACATTGGACACACACTAGAGACAGACATTGGACACACTTTAGAGACAGACACTGGAGACACACTAGAGACAGACATTGGACACACACTAGAGACAGACATCGGACACACACACTAGAGACAGACATTGGACACACACACTAGAGACAGACATTGGACACACACTAGAGACAGACATTGGACACCAACTAGAGACAGACATTGGACACACTAGAGACAGACATTGGACACACACTAGAGACAGACATTGGACACACACTAGAGACAGACAATGGACACACACCAGAGACAGACATTGGACACACACCAGAGACAGACATTGGACACACACTAGAGACAGACATTGGACACACACACTAGAGACAGACATTGGACACACACACTAGGGTCAGACATTGGAGACACACTAGATACAGACATTGGACACACACCAGAGACAGACATTGGACACAAACCAGAGACAGACATTGGACACACACTAGAGACAGACATTGGACACACACCAAAGACAGACATTGGACACACACAAGAGACAGACATTGGACACACACTAGAGACAGACATTGGACACACACTAGAGACAGACATTGGACACACTAGAGACAGACATTGGTCACACACTAGAGACAGACATTGGGCACACACTAGAGACAGACATTAGACACACACTAGAGACAGACATTGGACACACACTAGAGACAGACATTGGACACACACTAGAGACAGACATTGGACACACACTAGAGACAGACATTCGACACACTAGAGACAGACATTGGACACACTAGTGACAACATTGGACATACACACTAGAGACAGACATTGGACACACACATTAGAGACAGACATTGGACACACACTAGAGACAGACATTGGACACACACCAGAGACAGACATTGGACACACACTAGAGACAGACGTTGGACACACACTAGAGATAGACATTGGACACACATTAGAGACAGAGATTAGACACACACTAGAGACAGACATTGGACACACACTAGAGACAGACATTGGACACACACGCTAGAGACAGACATTGGACACACATACTAGAGACAGACATTGGACACACACTAGAGACAGACATTGGATACACACTAGAGACAGACATTGGACACACTAGAGACAGACATTGGGCATACACTAGAGACTGACATTGGACACACACTAGAGAAAGACATTGGAGACACTAGAGACAGACATTGGACACACACACTAGTGACAGACGTTGGACACACACTAGAGACAGACATTGAACACACAGTAAAGACAGATATTGGACACACACTAGAGACAGACATTGGACACACTAGAGATAGACATTGGACACACACTAGAGACAGACATTGGACACACACTAGAGAGAGATATTGGACACACACTAGAGACAGACATTGGACACACATTAGAGACAGACATTGGACACACACTAGAGACAGACATTGGGCACACACTAGAGACAGACATTGGACACACACTAGAGACAGACATTGGACACACACCAGAGTCAGATATTGGACACACACACTAGAGAAAGACACTGGATACACAAAAGAGACAGACATTAGACACACACCAGAGACAGACATTGGACCCACACTAGAGACAGACATTGGACACACACCAGAGACAGACATTTGACACACACTAGAGACAGACATTGGACAAACACTAGAGACAGACATTGGACACACACTAGAGACAGACATTGGACACACACTAGAGAAAAATATTTGACACACACTAGAGACAGACATTGGACACACACACTAGAGACAGACATTGGACACACACTAGATACAGATATTGGACACACACTAGTGACAGACATTGGACACACACACTAGAGACAGACATTAGACACACACTAGAGACAGACATTGGACACACACACTAGAGACAGACATTGGAGACACACTAGATACAGACATTGGACACACACTAGAGACAGACATTGGACACACTTTAGAGACAGACACTTGACACACACTAGAGACAGACATTGGACACACACTAGAGACAGACATCGGGGACACACACTAGAGACAGACATTGGACACACACACTAGAGACAGACATTGGACACACACTAGAGACAGACATTGGAGACACACTAGAGACAGACATTGGACACACACTAGAGACAGACATTGGACACCAACTAGAGACAGACATTGGACACACTAGAGACAGACATTGGACACACACTAGAGACAGACATTGGACACACACTAGAGACAGACAATGGACACACACCAGAGACAGACATTGGACACACACCAGAGACAGACATTGGACACACACTAGAGACAGACATTGGACACACACCAGAGACAGACATTGGACACACACTAGAGACAGACATTGGACACACACACTAGAGACAGACATTGGACACACACACTAGGGACAGACATTGGAGACACACTAGATACAGACATTGGACACACACTAGAGACAGACATTGGACACACACTAGAGACAGACATTGGACACACTAGAGACAGACATTGGTCACACACTAGAGACAGACATTGGACACACACTAGAGACAGACATTAGACACACACTAGAGACAGACATTGGACACACACTAGAGACAGACATTGGACACACACTAGAGACAGACATTGGACACACACACTAGAGACAGACATTGGACACACACCAGAGACAGAAATTGGAGACACAGTAAAGACAGATATTGGACACGCACTAGAGACAGACATTGGACACACTAGAGACAGACATTGGACACACACTAGAGACAGACATTGGACACACACTAGAGACAGACATTGGACACACACTAGAGACAGATATTGGACACACACTAGAGACAGACATTGGACACACATTAGAGACAGACATTGGACACACACTAGAGACAGACATTGGACACACACTAGAGACAGACATTGGACACACACTAGAGACAGACATTGGACACACACCAGAGTCAGATATTGGACACACACACTAGTGAAAGACATTGGATACACAAAAGAGACAGACATTAGACACACACCAGAGACAGACATTGGACACACACCAGTGACAGACATTTGACACACACTAGAGACAGACATTGGACACACACTAGAGACAGACATTGGACACACACTAGAGACAGACATTGGACACACACTAGAGAAAAACATTTGACACACACTAGAGACAGACATTGGACACACACACTAGAGACAGACATTGGACACACACTAGAGACAGATATTAGACACACACTAGAGACAGACATTGGACACACACACTAGAGACAGACATTAGACACACACTAGAGACAGACATTGGACACACACACTAGGGACAGACATTGGAGACACACTAGGTACAGACATTGGACACACACTAGAGACAGACATTGGACACACTTTAGAGACAGACACTGGACACACACTAGAGACAGACATCGGACACACACACTAGAGACAGACATTGGACACACACACTAGAGACAGACATTGGACACACACTAGAGACAGACATTGGACACCAACTAGAGACAGACATTGGACACACTAGAGACAGACATTGGACACACACTAGAGACAGACATTGGACACACACTAGAGACAGACAATGGACACACACCAGAGACAGACATTGGACACACACCAGAGACAGACATTGGACACACACTAGAGACAGACATTGGACACACACACTAGAGACAGACATTGGACACACACACTAGGGTCAGACATTGGAGACACACTAGATACAGACATTGGACACACACCAGAGACAGACATTGGACACAAACCAGAGACAGACATTGGACACACACTAGAGACAGACATTGGACACACACCAAAGACAGACATTGGACACACACAAGAGACAGACATTGGACACACACTAGAGACAGACATTGGACACACACTAGAGACAGACATTGGACACACTAGAGACAGACATTGGTCACACACTAGAGACAGACATTGGACACACACTAGAGACAGACATTAGACACACACTAGAGACAGACATTGGACACACACTAGAGACAGACATTGGACACACACTAGAGACAGACATTGGACACACATTAGAGACAGACGTTGGACACACATTAGAGACAGACATTGGACACACACTAGAGACAGACATTGGACACACACTAGAGACAGACATTGGACACACTAGAGACAGACATTGGACACACTAGTGACAACATTGGACATACACACTAGAGACAGACATTGGACACACACATTAGAGACAGACATTGGACACACACTAGAGACAGACATTGGACACACACTAGAGATAGACATTGGACACACATTAGAGACAGACATTGGACACACACGCTAGAGACAGACATTGGACACACATACTAGAGACAGACATTGGACACACACTAGAGACAGACATTGGATACACACTAGAGACAGACATTGGACACACTAGAGACAGACATTGGGCACACACTAGAGACTGACATTGGACACACACTAGGGAAAGACATTGGAGACACTAGAGACAGACATTGGACACACACACTAGTGACAGACATTGGACACACACTAGAGACAGACATTGAACACACAGTAAAGACAGATATTGGACACACACTAGAGACAGACATTGGACACACTAGAGATAGACATTGGACACACACTAGAGACAGACATTGGACACACACTAGAGACAGATATTGGACACACACTAGAGACAGACATTGGACACACACACTAGAGAAAGACACTGGATACACAAAAGAGACAGACATTAGACACACACCAGAGACAGACATTGGACCCACACTAGAGACAGACATTGGACACACACCAGAGACAGACATTTGACACACACTAGAGACAGACATTGGACAAACACTAGAGACAGACATTGGACACACAACAGAGACAGACATTGGACACACACTAGAGAAAAACATTTGACACACACTAGAGACAGACATTGGAGACACACACTAGAGACAGACATTGGACACACACTAGATACAGATATTGGACACACACTAGAGACAGACATTGGACACACACTAGAGACAGACATTGGAGACACACTAGAGACAGACATTGGACCCACACTAGAGACAGACATTGGACACACACCAGAGACAGACATTGGACACACACCAGAGACAGACATTGGACACACACTAGAGACAGACATTTGACACACACCAGAGACAGACATTGGACACACACTAGAGACAGACATTGGACACACACACTAGAGACAGACATTGGACACACACACTAGGGACAGACATTGGAGACACACTAGATACAGAAATTGGACACACACTAGAGACAGACATTGGACACACACTTGAGACAGACATTGGACACACACTAGAGACAGACATTGGACACACACTAGAGACAGACATTGGACACACTAGAGACAGACATTGGTCACACACTAGAGACAGACATTGGACACACACTAGAGACAGACATTAGACACACACTAGAGACAGACATTGGACACACACTAGAGACAGACATTGGACACACACTAGAGACAGACATTGGACACACACACTAGAGACAGACATTGGACACACACCAGAGACAGAAATTGGAGACACAGTAAAGACAGATATTGGACACGCACTAGAGACAGACATTGGACACACTAGAGACAGACATTGGACACACACTAGAGACAGACATTGGACACACACTAGAGACAGATATTGGACACACACTAGAGACAGACATTGGACACACATTAGAGACAGACATTGGACACACACTAGAGACAGACATTGCACACACACTAGAGACAGACATTGGACACACACTAGAGACAGACATTGGACACACACCAGAGTCAGATATTGGACACACACACTAGAGAAAGACATTGGATACACAAAAGAGACAGACATTAGACACACACCAGAGACAGACATTGGACACACACCAGAGACAGACATTTGACACACACTAGAGACAGACATTGGACACACACTAGAGACAGACATTGGACACACACTAGAGACAGACATTGGACACACACTAGAGAAAAACATTTGACACACACTAGAGACAGACATTGGACACACACACTAGAGACAGACATTGGACACACACTAGAGACAGATATTAGACACACACTAGAGACAGACATTGGACACACACACTAGAGACAGACATTAGACACACATTAGAGACAGACATTGGACACACACACTAGGGACAGACATTGGAGACACACTAGATACAGACATTGGACACACACTAGAGACAGACATTGGACACACTTTAGAGACAGACACTGGACACACACTAGAGACAGACATTTGACACACACTAGAGACAGACATCGGACACACACACTAGAGACAGACATTGGACACACACACTAGAGACAGACATTGGACACCAACTAGAGACAGACATTGGACACACTAGAGACAGACATTGGACACACACTAGAGACAGACATTGGACACACACTAGAGACAGACAATGGACACACACCAGAGACAGACATTGGCCACACACCAGAGACAGACATTGGACACACACTAGAGACAGACATTGGACACACACTAGAGACAGACATTGGACACACACACTAGGGTCAGACATTGGACACACACTAGAGACAGACAATGGACACACACCAGAGACAGACATTGGCCACACACCAGAGACAGACATTGGACACACACTAGAGACAGACAATGGACACACACCAGAGACAGACATTGGCCACACACCAGAGACAGACATTGGACACACACTAGATACAGACATTGGACACACACCAGAGACAGACATTGGACACAAACCAGAGACAGACATTGGACACACACTAGAGACAGACATTGGACACACACCAAAGACAGACATTGGACACACACAAGAGACAGACATTGGACACACACTAGAGACAGACATTGGACACACACTAGAGACAGACATTGGACACACTAGAGACAGACATTGGTCACACACTAGAGACAGACATTGGACACACACTAGAGACAGACATTAGACACACACTAGAGACAGACATTGGACACACACTAGAGACAGACATTGGACACACACTAGAGACAGACATTGGACACACATTAGAGACAGACGTTGGACACACATTAGAGACAGACATTGGACACACACTAGAATCAGACATTGGACACACACTTGAGACAGACATTGGACACACTAGAGACAGACATTGGACACACTAGTGACAACATTGGACATACACACTAGAGACAGACATTGGACACACACATTAGAGACAGACATTGGACACACACTAGAGACAGACATTGGACACACACCAGAGACAGACATTGGACACACACTAGAGACAGACATTGGACACACACTAGAGATAGACATTGGACACACATTAGAGACAGAGATTAGACACACACTAGAGACAGACATTGGACACACACTAGAGACAGACATTGGACACACACGCTAGAGACAGACATTGGACACACATACTAGAGACAGACATTGGACACACACTAGAGACAGACATTGGATACACACTAGAGACAGACATTGGACACACTAGAGACAGACATTGGGCACACACTAGAGACTGACATTGGACACACACTAGAGAAAGACATTGGAGACACTAGAGACAGACATTGGACACACACACTAGTGACAGACATTGGACACACACTAGAGACAGACATTGAACACACAGTAAAGACAGATATTGGACACACACTAGAGACAGACATTGGACACACTAGAGATAGACATTGGACACACACTAGAGACAGACATTGGACACACACTAGAGACAGATATTGGACACACACTAGAGACAGACATTGGACACACATTAGAGACAGACATTGGACACACACTAGAGACAGACATTGGGCACACACTAGAGACAGACATTGGACACACACTAGAGACAGACATTGGACACACACCAGAGTCAGATATTGGACACACACACTAGATAAAGACACTGGATACACAAAAGAGACAGACATAAGACACACACCAGAGACAGACATTGGACCCACACTAGAGACAGACATTGGACACACACCAGAGACAGACATTTGACACACACTAGAGACAGACATTGGACAAACACTAGAGACAGACATTGGACACACACTAGAGACAGACATTGGACACACACTAGAGAAAAACATTTGACACACACTAGAGACAGACATTGGACACACACACTAGAGACAGACATTGGACAAACACTAGATACAGATATTGGACACACACTAGAGACAGACATTGGACACACACACTAGAGACAGACATTAGACACACACTAGAGACAGACATTGGACACACACACTAGAGACAGACATTGGAGACACACTAGATACAGACATCGGACACACACTAGAGACATACATTGGACACACTTTAGAGACAGACACTGGACACACACTAGAGACAGACATTGGACACACACTAGAGACAGACATCGGACACACACACTAGAGACAGACATTGGACACACACACTAGAGACAGACATTGGACACACACTAGAGACACACATTGGAGACACACTAGAGACAGACATTGGACACACACTAGAGACAGACATTGGACACCAACTAGAGACAGACATTGGACACACTAGAGACAGACATTGGACACACACTAGAAACAGACATTGGACACACACAAGAGACAGACATTGGACACACACTAGAGACAGACATTGGACACACACTAGAGACAGACATTGGACACACTAGAGACAGACATTGGTCACACACTAGAGACAGACATTGGACACACACTAGAGACAGACATTAGACACACACTAGAGACAGACATTGGACACACACTAGAGACAGACATTGGACACACACTAGAGACAGACATTGGACACACATTAGAGACAGACGTTGGACACACATTAGAGACAGACATTGGACACACACTAGAGACAGACATTGGACACACACTAGAGACAGACATTGGACACACTAGAGACAGACATTGGACACACTAGTGACAACATTGGACATACACACTAGTGACAGACATTGGACACACACTAGAGACAGACATTGGACACACACCAGAGACAGACATTGGACACACACTAGAGACAGACATTGGACACACACTAGAGACAGACATTGGACACACACCAGAGACAGACATTGGACACATACTAGAGACAGACATTGGACACACACTAGAGACAGACATTGGACACACACACTAGAGACAGACATTGGACACACACTAGAGACAGACATTGGATACACACTAGAGACAGACATTGGACACACTAGAGACAGACATTGGGCACAGACTAGAGACTGACGTTGGACACACACTAGAGAAAGACATTGGAGACACTAGAGACAGACATTGGACACACACACTAGTGACAGACATTGGACACACACTAGAGACAGACATTGAACACACAGTAAAGACAGATATTGGACACACACTAGAGACAGACATTGGACACACTAGAGACAGACATTGGACACACACTAGAGACAGACATTGGACACACACTAGAGATAGACATTGGACACACACACTAGTGACAGACATTGGACACACACTAGAGACAGACATTGAACACACAGTAAAGACAGATATTGGACACACACTAGAGACAGACATTGGACACACTAGAGACAGACATTGGACACACACTAGAGACAGACATTGGACACACACTAGAGACAGATATTGGACACACACTAGAGACAGACATTGGACACACATTAGAGACAGACATTGGACACACACTAGAGACAGACATTGGACACACACTAGAGACAGACATTGGACACACACGAGAGACAGACATTGGACACACACTAGAGACAGACATTGGAGACACACACTAGAGAAAAACATTTGACACACATTAGAGACAGACATTGGACACACACACTAGAGACAGACATTGGACACACACTAGAGACAGATATTGGACACACACTAGAGACAGACATTGGACACACACACTAGAGACAGACATTAGACACACACTAGAGACAGACATTGGACACACACTAGAGACAGACATTGGACACACACACTAGGGACAGACATTGGAGACACACTAGATACAGACATTGGACACACACTAGAGACAGACATTGGACACACTTTAGAGACAGACATTGGACACACACCAGAGACAGACATTGGACACACACTAGAGACAGACATTGGACAAACACTAGAGACAGACATTGGACACACACTAGAGACAGACATTGGACACACACCAAAGACAGACATTGGACACACACTAATGACAGACATTGGACAGACACTAGAGACAGACATTGGACACACACTAGAGACAGACATTGGACACACACTAGAGACAGACATTGGACACACACTAGAGACAGACATCGGACACACACACTAGAGACAGACATTGGACACACACAGTAGAGACAGACATTGGACACACACTAGAGACAGACATTGGAGAAACACTAGAGACAGACATTGGACACACACTAGAGACAGACACTGGACACACACTAGAGACAGACATTGGACACACACTAGAGACAGACATTGGACACACACACTAGTGACAGATATTGGACACACACTAGAGACACACATTGGACACACACTAGAGACAGACATCGGACACACACACTAGAGACAGACATTGGACACACACACTAGAGACAGACATTGGACACACACTAGAGACAGACATTGGACACACACTAGTGACAGACATTGGACACACACTAGAGACAGACATTGGACACACAGTAGAGACAGACATTGGACACACACTAGAGACAGACATTGGACACACACTAGAGACAGACATTGGACACACACACTAGTGGCAGATATTGGACACACACTAGAGACAGACATTGGACACCAACTAGAGACAGACATTGGACACACTAGAGACAGACATTGGACACACACTAGAGACAGACATTGGACACATACTAGAGACAGACATTGGAGACACACTACAGACAGATATTGGACACACACTAGAGACAGACATTGGACACACACTAGAGACAGACATTGGACACACACTAGAGACAGACATTGGACACACACCAGAGACAGACATTGGACACACACTAGAGACAGACATTGGACACACACTAGAGACTGACATTGGACACACACTAGAGACAGACATTGGACACACACTAGAGACAAACATTGGACACACACACTGGTGACAGATATTGGACACACACTAGAGACAGAAATTGGTCACACACCAGAGACAGACATTGGACACACACTAGAGACAGACATAGGACACACACACTAGTGACAGACATTGGACACACACTAGAGACAGACATTGTACACACACCAAAGACAGACATTGGACACACACAAATGACAGACATTGGACACACACTAGAGACAGACATTGGACACACACTAGAGACAGACATTGGACACACACTAGAGACAGACATTGGACACACACTAGAGACAGACATTGGACACACACTAGAGACAGACAATGGACACACACCAGAGACAGACATTGGACACACACCAGAGACAGACATTGGACACACACTAGAGACAGACATTGGACACACACACTAGAGACAGACATTGGACACACACACTAGGGACAGACATTGGAGACACACTAGAGACAGACATTGGACACACACTAGAGACAAACATTGGACACACACTAGAGACAGACATTGGACACACATTAGAGACAGACATTGGACACACATTAGAGACAGACATTGGACACACACTAGAGACAGACATTGGACACACACTAGAGACAGACATTTGACACACACTAGAGATAGACATTGGACACACACACTAGTGACAGATATTGGACACACACTAGAGACAGACATTGGACACACACTAGAGACAGACATTGGCCACACACTAGAGACAGACATTGGACACACACTAGATACAGACATTGGACACATACTAGAGACAGACATTGGAGAGACACTACAGACAGATATTGGACACACACTAGATACAGACATTGGACACACACCAGAGACAGACATTGGACACACACCAGAGACAGACATTGGACACATACTAGAGACAGACATTGGACACACACTAGAGACTGACATTGGACACACACTAGAGACAGACATTGGACACACACACTGGTGACAGATATTGGACACACACTAGAGACAGACATTTGACACACACTAGAGACAGACATTGGACACACACCAGAGACAGACATTGGACACACACACTAGAGACAGACATTGGACACACACTAGAGACAGACATTGGACACATACTAGAGACAGACATGGGATACACACTACAGACAGACATTAGACACACGCTAGAGACAGCCATTGGACACACACACTAGGGACAGACATTGGAGACACACTAGATACAGACGATGGACACACACTAGAGAGAGACATTGGACACACACTAGAGACAGACGTTGGACACACACTAGAGACAGACATTGGACACACACTAGAGACAGACATTGGAAACGCACCAGAGACAGACATTGGACACACACCAGAGACAGACATTGGACACACACTAGAGACAGACATTGGACACACACTAGAGACAGACATTGGACACACACCAGAGACAGACATTGGAAACACACTAGAGACAGACATTGGACACCATCTAGAGACAAACATTGGACACGCACTAGATACAGACATTGGACACACACTAGAGACAGACTTTGGAAACACACTAGAGACAGACATTGGACACCATCCAGAGACAAACATTGGACACACACTAGATACAGACATTGGACACACACTAGAGACAGACATTGGACACACACACTAGAGACAGACATTGGACACACACACTAGAGACAGACATTGGACACACACACTAGAGACAGACATTGGATACACGCTAGAGACAGACATTGGACACACACTAGAGACAGACTTTGGACACACACTAGAGACAGACATCGGACACACACACTAGAGACAGACATTGGACACACACACTAGAGGGAGACATTGGACACACACACTAGAGACAGACATTGGAGACACACTAGAGACAGACATTGGACACACACTAGAGACAGACATTGGACACACACTAGAGACAGACATTGGATATACAGTAGAGACAGACATTGGACACACACTAGAGACAGACATTTGACACACACTAGAGACAGACATTGGACACACACTAGAGACAGACATTGGATACACAGTAGAGACAGACATTGGACACACACTAGAGTCAGACATTTGACACACACACTAGTGACAGATATTGGACACACACTAGAGACAGACATTGGACACACATTAGAGACAGACATTGGACACACACTAGAGACAGACATTGGACACACACTAGAGACAGACATTGGACAGATACTAGAGACAGACATTGGACACACTAGAGACAGACATTGGACACACACTAGAGACAGACATTGGACACACACTAGAGACAGACATTGGTCACACACTAGAGACAGACATTGGACACACACTAGAGACAGACATTGGACATACATTAGAGAAAGACGTTGGACACACGTTAGAGACAGACATTGGACACACACTAAAGACAGACATTGGACACACACTAGACACAAACATTGGACACACTAGAGACAGACATTGGACATACACACTAGAGACAGATATTGGACACACACTAGAGACAGACATTGGACACACACACTAGAGACAGACATTAGACACACTCTAGAGACAGACATTGGACACACACACTAGGGACAGACATTGGAGACACACTAGAGACAGACATTGGACACACACTAGAGACAGACATTGGACACACACTAGAGACAGACATTGGACACATACCAGAGACAGACATTGGACACACACCAGTGACAGACATTAGAGACACACTAGAGACAGACATTGGACACACACTAGAGACAGACATTGGACACACACCAGAGACAGACATTGGACACACGCTAGAGACAGACATTGGACACACACTAGAGACAGACATTGGACACACACACTAGAAACAGACATTGGACACACACTAGAGACAGACATTGGACACACACCAGAGACAGACATTGGACACACACTAGAGACAGACATTGGACACACACTAGAGACAGACATTGGACACACACACTAGAGACAGACATTGGACACACACCAGAGACAGACATTGGAGACACAGTAGAGACAGACATTGGACACAAACTAGAGACAAACATTGGACACACACTAGGTACAGACATTGGACACACACTAGAGACAGACATTGGACACACACACTAGAGACAGACATTGGACACACACGCTAGAGACAGACATTGGACACACACTACAGACAGACTTTGGACACACACTAGAGACAGACATCGGACACACACACTAGAGACAGACATTGGACACACACTAGAGACAGACATTGGACACACATTAGAGACAGAGATTAGACACACACTAGATACAGACATTGGACACACACTAGAGACAGATATTGGACACACACACTAGAGACAGACATTGGACACACACTAGAGACAGACATTGGACACACACCAGAGACAGACATTGGACACACACACTAGAGACAGACATTGGACACACACTAGAGACAGACATTGGACACATACTAGAGACAGACATTGGACACACACTACAGACAGACATTGGACACACACTAGATACAGACATTGGACACACACTAGAGACAGACATTGGACACACACCAGAGACAGACATTGGACACACACTAGAGACAGACATTGGACATACACACTAGAGACAGATATTGGACACACACTAGAGACAGACATTGGACAGACACTAGAGACAGACATTGGACACACACTAGAGACAGACATTGGACACACACTAGAGACAGACATTGGACACACACTAGAGACAGACATTGGACACACACTAGAGACAGACATTGGATAAACAGTAGAGACAGACATTGGACACACACTAGAGACAGACATTTGACACACACTAGAGACAGACATTGGACACACACTAGAGACAGACATTGGACACACACTAGAGACAGACATTGGACACACACTAGAGACAGACATTGGACACACACTAGAGACAGACATTGGACACACTAGAGACAGACATTGGACACACTAGAGACAGACATTGGTCACACACTAGAGACAGACATTGGACACACACTAGAGACAGACATTGGACACACGATAGAGACAGACATTGGACACACATTAGAGACAGATATTGGACACACGTTAGAGACAGACATTGGACACACACTAGAGACAGACATTGGACACACACTAGAGACAGACATTGGACACACACCAGAGACAGACATTGGACACACACTAGAGACAGACATTGGACACACACTAGAGACAGACATTGGACACACACACTAGAGACACATATTGGACACACACACTAGAGACAGACATTGGACACACTAGAGACAGACATTGGACATACACACTAGTGACAGACATTGGACACACACTAGAGAAAGACATTGTACACACACCAGAGACAGACATTGGACACACACTAGAGACAGACATTGGACACACACTAGAGACAGACATTGGACACACACCAGAGACAGACATTAGACACACACTAGAAACAGACATTGGACACACACTAGAGACAGGCATTGGACACACACACTAGAGACACACATTGGACACACACACTAGAGACAGACATTGGACACACACTAGAGACAGACATAGGATACACACTAGAGACAGACATTGGACACACTAGAGACAGACATTGGGCACACACTAGAGACTGACATTGGACACACACTAGAGACAGACATTGGAGACACTAGAGACAGACATAGGACACACACACTAGTGACAGACATTGGACACACACTAGAGACAGACATTGGACACCCACTAGAGACACACATTGGAGACACATTAGAGACAGAGATTAGACACACACTAGATACAGACATTGGACACACACTAGAGACAGATATTGGACACACACTAGAGACAGACATTAGACACACACTAGAGACAGACATTGGACACACATTAGAGACAGACATTGGACACACACTAGAGACAGACATTGGACACACATTAGAGACAGACATTGGACACACATTAGAGACAGACATTGGACACACACTAGAGACAGACATTGGACACATACTAGAGACAGACATTTGACACACACTAGAGACAGACATAGGACACACACACTAGTGACAGACATTGGACACACACTAGAGACAGACATTGGCCACACACTAGAGACAGACATTGGACACACACTAGAGACAGACATTGGACACATACTAGAGACAGACATTGGAGAGACACTACAGACAGATATTGGACACACACTAGATACAGACATTGGACACACACCAGAGACAGACATTGGACACACACTAGAGACAGACATTGGACACACACCAGAGACAGACATTGGACACATACTAGAGACAGACATTGGACACACACTAGAGCCTGACATTGGACACACACTAGAGACAGACATTGGACACACACTAGAGACAGACATTGGACACACACACTGGTGACAGATGTTGGACACACACTAGAGACAGACATTGGACACACACTAGAGACAGACATTGGACACACCTCAGAGACAGACATTGGACACACACACTAGAGACAGACATTGGACACACACTAGAGACAGACATTGGACACATACTAGAGACAGACATGGGATACACACTACAGACAGACATTAGACACACGCTAGAGACAGCCATTGGACACACACACTAGGGACAGACATTGGAGACACACTAGATACAGACGTTGGACACACACTAGAGACAGATATTGGACACACACTAGAGACAGACATTGGACACACACTAGAGACAAACATTGGACACACACTAGAGACAGACATTGGAGACACACTAGAGACAGACATTGGACACACACTAGAGACAGACATTGGCAACACACCAGAGACAGACATTGGACACACACCAGAGACAGACATTGGACACACACTAGAGATAGACATTGGACACACACTAGAGACAGACATTGGACACACACCAGAGACAGACATTGGAAACACACTAGAGACAGACATTGGACACCATATAGAGACAAACATTGGACACACACTAGATACAGACATTGGACACACACTAGAGATAGACATTGGACACACACACTAGAGACAAACATTGGACACACACACTAGAGACAGACATTGGACACACACACTAGAGACAGACATTGGATACACGCTAGAGACAGACATTGGACACACACTAGAGACAGACTTTGGACACACACTAGAGACAGACATTGGACACACACACTAGAGACAGACATTGGACACACACTAGAGACAGACATAGGATACACACTAGAGACAGACATTGGACACACTAGAGACAGACATTGGGCACACACTAGAGACTGACATTGGACACACACTAGAGACAGACATTGGAGACACTAGAGACAGACATAGGACACACACACTAGTGACAGACATTGGACACACACTAGAGACAGACATTGGACACCCACTAGAGACAGACATTGGAGACACATTAGAGACAGAGATTAGACACACACTAGATACAGACATTGGACACACACTAGAGACAGACATTGGACACACACTAGAGACAGACATTGGACACACACTAGAGACAGACATTGGACACACATTAGAGACAGACATTGGACACACATTAGAGACAGACATTGGACACACACTAGAGACAGACATTGGACACACACTAGAGACAGACATTTGACACACACTAGAGACAGACATTGGACACACACACTAGTGACAGATATTGGACACACACTAGAGACAGACATTGGACACACACTAGAGACAGACATTGGCCACACACTAGAGACAGACATTGGACACACACTAGAGACAGACATTGGACACATACTAGAGACAGACATTGGAGAGACACTACAGACAGATATTGGACACACACTAGATACAGACATTGGACACACACCAGAGACAGACATTGGACACACACTAGAGACAGACATTGGACACACACCAGAGACAGACATTGGACACATACTAGAGACAGACATTGGACACACACTAGAGCCTGACATTGGACACACACTAGAGACAGACATTGGACACACACTAGAGACAGACATTGGACACACACACTGGTGACAGATGTTGGACACACACTAGAGACAGACATTGGACACACACTAGAGACAGACATTGGACACACCTCAGAGACAGACATTGGACACACACACTAGAGACAGACATTGGACACACACTAGAGACAGACATTGGACACATACTAGAGACAGACATGGGATACACACTACAGACAGACCTTAGACACACGCTAGAGACAGCCATTGGACACACACACTAGGGACAGACATTGGAGACACACTAGATACAGACGTTGGACACACACTAGAGACAGACATTGGACACACACTAGAGACAGACATTGGACACACACTAGAGACCGACATTGGACACACACTAGAGACAGACATTGGAGACACACTAGAGACAGACATTGGACACACACTAGAGACAGACATTGGCAACACACCAGAGACAGACATTGGACACACACCAGAGACAGACATTGGACACACACTAGAGACAGACATTGGACACACACTAGAGACAGACATTGGACACACACCAGAGACAGACATTGGAAACACACTAGAGACAGACATTGGACACCATATAGAGACAAACATTGGTCACACACTAGATACAGACATTGGACACACACTAGAGACAGACATTGGACACACACACTAGAGACAAACATTGGACACACACACTAGAGACAGACATTGGACACACACACTAGAGACAGACATTGGATACACGCTAGAGACAGACATTGGACACACACTAGAGACAGACTTTGGACACACACTAGAGACAGACATCGGACAGACACACTAGAGACAGACATTGGACACACACACTAGAGGGAGACATTGGACACACACTAGAGACAGACATTGGAGACACAGTAGAGACAGACATTGGACACACACTAGAGACAGACATTTGACACACACTAGAGACAGACATTTGACACACACATTAGTGACAGATATTGGACACACACTAGAGACAGACATTGGACACACATTAGAGACAGACATTGGACACACACTAGAGACAGACATTGGACACACACTAGAGACAGACATTGGACACATACTAGAGACAGACATTGGACACACTAAAGACAGACATTGGACACACTAGAGACAGACATTGGTCACACACTAGAGACAGACATTGGACACACTAGAGACAGACATTGGACACACACTAGACACAGACATTGGACACACTAGAGACAGACATTGGACACACTAGAGACACACATTGGACATACACACTAGTGACAGACATTGGACACACACTAGAGACAGACATTGGACACACACCAGAGACAGACATTGGACACACACTAGAGACAGACATTGGATACACAGTAGAGACAGACATTGGACACACACTAGAGACAGACATTTGACACACACTAGAGACAGACATTTGACACACACACTAGTGACAGATATTGGACACACACTAGAGACAGACATTGGACACACATTAGAGACAGACATTGGACACACACTAGAGACAGACATTGGACACACACTAGAGACAGACATTGGACACATACTAGAGACAGACATTGGACACACTAAAGACAGACATTGGACACACTAGAGACAGACATTGGTCACACACTAGAGACAGACATTGGACACACTAGAGACAGACATTGGACACACACTAGACACAGACATTGGACACACTAGAGACAGACATTGGACACACTAGAGACACACATTGGACATACACACTAGTGACAGACATTGGACACACACTAGAGACAGACATTGGACACACACCAGAGACAGACATTGGACACACACCAGAGACAGACATTGGACACACACTAGAGACAGACATTGGACACACACTAGAGACAGACATTGGACACACACCAGAGACAGACATTGGACACACACTAGAGACAGACATTGGACACACACTAGAGACAGACATTGGACACACACACACTAGAGACAGACATTGGACACACACCAGAGACAGACATTAGAGACACAGTAGAGACAGACATTGGACACAAACTAGAGACAAACATTGGACACACACTAGATACAGACATTGGACACACACTAGAGACAGACATTGGACACACACACACTAGAGACAGACATTGGACACACACACTAGAGACAGACATTGGACACACACACTAGAGACAGACATTGGATACACGCTAGAGACAGACATTGGACACACACTAGAGACAGACATTGGACACACACCAGAGACAGACATTGGACACACACTAGAGACAGACATTGGACACACACTAGAGACAGACATTGGACACACACACTAGAGACAGACATTGGACACACACCAGAGACAGACATTAGAGACACAGTAGAGACAGACATTGGACACAAACTAGAGACAAACATTGGACACACACTAGATACAGACATTGGACACACACTAGAGACAGACATTGGACACACACACACTAGAGACAGACATTGGACACACACACTAGAGACAGACATTGGACACACACACTAGAGACAGACATTGGATACACGCTAGAGACAGACATTGGACACACACTAGAGACAGACATTGGACACACACACTAGAGACAGACATTGGACACACACACTAGAGACAGTCATTGGACACACACTAGAGACAGACATTGGACACACACACTAGAGTCAGACATTGGACACACACTAGAGACAGACATTGGACACACACACTAGAGACAGAAATTAGACACACACTAGAGACAGACATTGGACACACACACTAGAGACAGACATTGGACACACACACTAGAGACAGACATTGGACACACACTAGAGACAGACATTGGACACACACTAGAGACAGACATTGGACACACACTAGTGACAGACATTGGACACACACTAGAGACAGACATTGGAGACACACTAGATACAGACATTGGACACACACTAGAGACAGACATTGGACACACACTAGAGACAGACATTGGACACACACTAGAGACAGACATTGGACACACACTAGATACAGACATTGGACACACACTAGAGAGACATTGGACACACACTAGAGACATACATTGGACACACACTAGTGACAGACATTCGAGACACAGTAGAGAGAGAAATTGGACACACATTAGAGACAGACATTGGACACACACTAGAGACAGACATTGGACACATACTAGAGACAGACATTGGAGACACACTAGAGACAGACATTGGGCGCACACTAGAGACAGACATTGGACACACACTAGATACAGACATTGGACACACACTAGAGACAGACATTGGACACACACCAGAGACAGACATTGGACACACACTAGAGACAGACATTGGACACACACACTAGGGACAGACATTGCAGACACACTAGAGAAAGACATTGGACACACACCAGAGACAGACATTGGACACATACTAGAGACAGACATTGGACACACACACTAGGGACAGACATTGCAGACACACTAGAGACAGACATTGGGCACACACTAGAGACAGACATTGGACACTCACTAGAGACAGACATTGGACACACGTTAGAGACAGACATTGGACACACACACTAGAGACAGACATTGGACACACACTAGAGACAGACATTGGACACACACTAGAGACAGACATTGGACACACAATAGAGACAGACATTAGACACACACTAGAGACAGACATTGGACACACACTAGAGACAGACATTGGACACACACTAGAGACAGACATTGGACACACACTAGAGACAGATACTGGACACACACTAGAGACAGATATTGGACACACACACTAGAGACAGACATTGGATACACACTACAGACAGACATTGGACACACACTAGAGACAGACATTGGATACACACTAGAGACAGACATTGGACACACACCAGAGACAGACATTGGACACACACTAGAGACAGACATTGGATACACACACTAGAGACAGACATTGGACACACACTAGTGACAGACATTGGACACACACTAGAGACAGACATTGGACACACACTAGAGACAGACATGGGACACCCACTAGTGACAGATATTGGACACACACTAGAGACAGACATTGGACACACACTAGAGACAGACATTGGACACACACTTGAGACAGACATTGGACACACACACTAGTGACATATATTGAACATACACTAGAGACAGACATTGGACACACGCTAGAGACAGACATTGGACACACACCAGAGACAGACATTGGACACACACACTAGAGACAGACATTGGACACACACTAGAGACAGACATTGGACAAACACTAGAGACAGACATTGGACACACACTAGAGACAGACATTGGACACACACTAGAGACAGACATGGGACACACACTAGTGACAGATATTGCACACACACTAGAGACAGACATTGGACACACACTAGAGACAGACATTGGACACACACCAACGACAGACATTGGACACACACAAGAGACAGACATTGGACACACATTAGAGACAGAGATTGGATACACACTAGAAACAGACATTGGACACACAATAGAAACAGACATTGGACACACACTAGAGATAGACATTGGACACACACTAGAGACAGACATTGGACACACACTTGAGACAGACATTGGACACACACACTAGTGACAGACATTGGACACACACTAGAGACAGACATTGGACACACACCAGAGCCAGACATTGGACACACTCACTAGAGACAGACATTGGACACACACTAGAGACAGACATTGGACACATACTAGAGACAGACATTGGATACACACTACAGACAGACATTGGACACACACTAGAGACAGACATTGGACACACACTAGAGACAGACATTGGACACACACCAGAGACAGACATTGGACACACACTAGAGACAGACATTGGACACACACACTAGAGACAGACATTGGACACACACTAGAGACAGACATTGGACACACACTAGAGACAGACATGGGACACACACTAGTGACAGATATTGGACACACACTAGAGACAGACATTGGATACACACTAGAGACAGACATTGGACACACACTTGAGACAGACATTGGACACACACACTAGTGACATATATTGGACACACACTAGAGACAGACATTGGACACACGCTAGAGACAGATATTGGACACACACTAGAGACAGACATTGGACACACACTAGAGACAGACATTGGACACACACCAAAGACAGACATTGGACACACACAAGAGACAGACATTGGACACACATTAGAGACAGAGATTGGATACACACTAGAAACAGACATTGGACACACAATAGAAACAGACATTGGACACACACTAGAGATAGACATTGGACACACACTAGAGACAGACATTGGATACACACTAGAAACAGACATTGGACACATACACTAGAGACAGACATTGGACACACACTAGAGACAGACCTTGGATACACACACTAGAGTCAGACATTGGACACACACTAGAGACAGACATTAGACACACACTTGAGACAGACATTGGACACACACACTAGTGACATATATTGGTCACACACTAGAGACAGACATTGGACACACACTAGAGACAGACATTGGACGCACACTAGAGACAGACATTGGACACACACTAGATACAGACATTGGACACACACTAGAGACAGACATTGGACACACACACTAGAGACAGACATTGGACACACACACTAGAGACGGACATTGGACACACACTAGTGACAGACATTGGACACACACTAGAGACAGACATTGGACACACACTAGAGACAGACATTGGACACACACTAGAGACAGACATTGGACACACACTAGATACAGACATTGGACACACACTAGAGACAGACATTGGACACACACTAGAGACAGACATTGGAAACACACTAGAGACAGACATTGAACAGACACTAGAGACAGACATTGGACACACACACTAGAGACAGACCTTGGACACACACACTAGAGACAGACATTGGACACACACTAGAGACAGACATTGGACACACACTAGAGACAGACATTGAACACACACTAGAGACAGACATTGTACACACACTAGAGACAGACATTGGACACACACTAGATACAGACATTGGACACACACAAGAGACAGACATTGGACACACACACTAGAGACAGACATTGGACACACACACTAGAGACAGACATTGGACACACACTAGAGACAGACATTGGACACACCCTAGTGACAGACATTGGACACACACTAGAGACAGACATTGGACACACACTAGAGACAGACATTGGACACACACTAGAGACAGACATTGGACACACACTAGAGACAGACATTCGACACACACTAGAGACAGACATTGGACACACACTAGAGACAGATACTGGACACACACTAGAGACAGATATTGGACACACACACTAGAGACAGACATTGGATACACACTACAGACAGACATTGGACACACACTAGAGACAGACATTGGACACACACTAGAGACAGACATTGGACACACACCAGAGACAGACATTGGACACACACTAGAGACAGACATTGGACACACACACTAGAGACAGACATTGGACACACACTAGAGACAGACATTGGACAAACACTAGAGACAGACATTTGACACACACTACAGACAGACATTGGACACACACTAGAGACAGACATTGGACACACACTAGAGACAGACATGGGACACCCACTAGTGACAGATATTGGACACACACTAGAGACAGACATTGGACACACACTAGAGACAGACATTGGACACACACTTGAGACAGACATTGGACACACACACTAGTGATATATATTGGACACACACTAGAGACAGACATTGGACACACGCTAGAGACAGACATTGGACACACACCAGAGACAGACATTGGACACACACACTAGAGACAGACATTGGACACACACTAGAGACAGACATTGGACAAACACTAGAGACAGACATTGGACACACACTAGAGACAGACATTGGACACACACTAGAGACAGACATTGGACACACATTAGAGACAGAGATTGGATACACACTAGAAACAGACATTGGACACACAATAGAAACAGACATTGGACACACACTAGAGATAGACATTGGACACACACTAGAGACAGACATTGGACACACACTTGAGACAGACATTGGACACACACACTAGTGACAGACATTGGACACACACTAGAGACAGACATTGGACACACACCAGAGCCAGACATTGGACACACTCACTAGAGACAGACATTGGACACACACTAGAGACAGACATTGGACACATACTAGAGACAGACATTGGATACACACTACAGACAGACATTGGACACACACTAGAGACAGACATTGGACACACACTAGAGACAGACATTGGACACACACCAGAGACAGACATTGGACACACACTAGAGACAGACATTGGACACACACTAGAGACAGACATTGGACACACACTAGAGACAGACATTGGACACACACTAGAGACAGACATGGGACACACACTAGTGACAGATATTGGACACACACTAGAGACAGACATTGGATACACACTAGAGACAGACATTGGACACACACTTGAGACAGACATTGGACACACACACTAGTGACATATATTGGACACACACTAGAGACAGACATTGGACACACGCTAGAGACAGATATTGGACACACACTAGAGACAGACATGGGACACACACTAGTGACAGATATTGCACACACACTAGAGACAGACATTGGACACACACTAGAGACAGACATTGGACACACACCAAAGACAGACATTGGACACACACAAGAGACAGACATTGCACACACATTAGAGACAGAGATTGGATACACACTAGAAACAGACATTGGACACACAATAGAAACAGACATTGGACACACACTAGAGATAGACATTGGACACACACTAGAGACAGACATTGGATACACACTAGAAACAGACATTGGACACATACACTAGAGACAGACATTGGACACACACTAGAGACAGACCTTGGATACACACACTAGAGTCAGACATTGGACACACACTAGAGACAGACATTAGACACACACTTGAGACAGACATTGGACACACACACTAGTGACATATATTGGTCACACACTAGAGACAGACATTGGACACACACTAGAAACAGACATTGGACGCACACTAGAGACAGACATTGGACACACACTAGATACAGACATTGGACACACACTAGAGACAGACATTGGACACACACACTAGAGACAGACATTGGACACACACACTAGAGACGGACATTGGACACACACTAGTGACAGACATTGGACACACACTAGAGACAGACATTGGACACACACTAGAGACAGACATTGGACACACACTAGAGACAGACATTGGACACACACTAGATACAGACATTGGACACACACTAGAGACAGACATTGGACACACACTAGAGACAGACATTGGAAACACACTAGAGACAGACATTGAACAGACACTAGAGACAGACATTGGACACACACACTAGAGACAGACCTTGGACACACACACTAGAGACAGACATTGGACACACACTAGAGACAGACATTGGACACACACTAGAGACAGACATTGGACACACACTAGAGACAGACATTGTACACACACTAGAGACAGACATTGGACACACACTAGATACAGACATTGGACACACACTAGAGACAGACATTGGACACACACACTAGAGACAGACATTGGACACACACACTAGAGACAGACATTGGACACACACTAGAGACAGACATTGGACACACCCTAGTGACAGACATTGGACACACACTAGAGACAGACATTGGACACACACTAGAGACAGACATTGGACACACACTAGAGACAGACATTGGACACACACTAGAGACAGACATTCGACACACACTAGAGACAGACATTGGACACACACTAGAGACAGATACTGGACACACACTAGAGACAGATATTGGACACACACACTAGAGACAGACATTGGATACACACTACAGACAGACATTGGACACACACTAGAGACAGACATTGGACACACACTAGAGACAGACATCGGACACACACCAGAGACAGACATTGGACACACACTAGAGACAGACATTGGACACACACACTAGAGACAGACATTGGACACACACTAGAGACAGACATTGGACAAACACTAGAGACAGACATTTGACACACACTACAGACAGACATTGGACACACACTAGAGACAGACATTGGACACACACTAGAGACAGACATGGGACACCCACTAGTGACAGATATTGGACACACACTAGAGACAGACATTGGACACACACTAGAGACAGACATTGGACACACACTTGAGACAGACATTGGACACACACACTAGTGACATATATTGGACACACACTAGAGACAGACATTGGACACACGCTAGAGACAGACATTGGACACACACCAGAGACAGACATTGGACACACACACTAGAGACAGACATTGGTCACACACTAGAGACAGACATTGGACAAACACTAGAGACAGACATTGGACACACACTAGAGACAGACATTGGACACACACTAGAGACAGACATTGGACACACACTAGAGACAGACATGGGACACACACTAGTGACAGATATTGCACACACACTAGAGACAGACATTGGACACACACTAGAGACAGACATTGGACACACACCAAAGACAGACATTGGACACACACAAGAGACAGACATTGGACACACATTAGAGACAGAGATTAGATACACACTAGAAACAGACATTGGACACACAATAGAAACAGACATTGGACACACACTAGAGATAGACATTGGACACACACTAGAGACAGACATTGGACACACACTTGAGACAGACATTGGACACACACACTAGTGACAGACATTGGACACACACTAGAGACAGACATTGGACACACACCAGAGCCAGACATTGGACACACTCACTAGAGACAGACATTGGACACACACTAGAGACAGACATTGGACACATACTAGAGACAGACATTGGATACACACTACAGACAGACATTGGACACACACTAGAGACAGACATTGGACACACACTAGAGACAGACATTGGACACACACCAGAGACAGACATTGGACACACACTAGAGACAGACATTGGACACACACACTAGAGACAGACATTGGACACACACTAGAGACAGACATTGGACACACACTAGAGACAGACATGGGACACACACTAGTGACAGATATTGGACACACACTAGAGACAGACATTGGACACACACTAGAGACAGACATTGGACACACACTTGAGACAGACATTGGACACACACACTAGTGACATATATTGGACACACACTAGAGACAGACATTGGACACACGCTAGAGACAGACATTGGACACACACCAGAGACAGACATTGGACACACACACTAGAGACAGACATTGGACACACACTAGAGACAGACATTGGACAAACACTAGAGACAGACATTGGACACACACTAGAGACAGACATTGGACACACACTAGAGACAGACATTGGACACACACTAGAGACAGACATGGGTCACACACTAGTGACAGATATTGCACACACACTAGAGACAGACATTGGACACACACTAGAGACAGACATTGGACACACACCAAAGACAGACATTGGACACACACAAGAGACAGACATTGGACACACACTAGAGACAGACATTGGACACACACTAGAGACAGACATTGGACACACACTAGAGACAGACATTCGACACACACTAGAGACAGACATTGGACACACACTAGAGACAGATACTGGACACACACTAGAGACAGATATTGGACACACACACTAGAGACAGACATTGGATACACACTACAGACAGACATTGGACACACACTAGAGACAGACATTGGACACACACTAGAGACAGACATTGGACACACACCAGAGACAGACATTGGACACACACTAGAGACAGACATTGGACACACACACTAGAGACAGACATTGGACACACACTAGAGACAGACATTGGACAAACACTAGAGACAGACATTTGACACACACTACAGACAGACATTGGACACACAATAGAAACAGACATTGGACACACACTAGAGATAGACATTGGACACACACTAGAGACAGACATTGGATACACACTAGAAACAGACATTGGACACATACACTAGAGACAGACATTGGACACACACTAGAGACAGACCTTGGATACACACACTAGAGTCAGACATTGGACACACACTAGAGACAGACATTAGACACACACTTGAGACAGACATTGGACACACACACTAGTGACATATATTGGTCACACACTAGAGACAGACATTGGACACACACTAGAGACAGACATTGGACGCACACTAGAGACAGACATTGGACACACACTAGATACAGACATTGGACACACACTAGAGACAGACATTGGACACACACACTAGAGACAGACATTGGACACACACACTAGAGACGGACATTGGACACACACTAGTGACAGACATTGGACACACACTAGAGACAGACATTGGACACACACTAGAGACAGACATTGGACACACACTAGAGACAGACATTGGACACACACTAGATACAGACATTGGACACACACTAGAGACAGACATTGGACACACACTAGAGACAGACATTGGAAACACACTAGAGACAGACATTGAACAGACACTAGAGACAGACATTGGACACACACACTAGAGACAGACCTTGGACACACACACTAGAGACAGACATTGGACACACACTAGAGACAGACATTGGACACACACTAGAGACAGACATTGGACACACACTAGAGACAGACATTGTACACACACTAGAGACAGACATTGGACACACACTAGATACAGACATTGGACACACACTAGAGACAGACATTGGACACACACACTAGAGACAGACATTGGACACACACTAGAGACAGACATTGGACACACACTAGAGACAGACATGGGACACACACTAGTGACAGATATTGGACACACACTAGAGACAGACATTGGACACACACTAGAGACAGACATTGGACACACACTTGAGACAGACATTGGACACACACACTAGTGACATATATTGGACACACACTAGAGACAGACATTGGACACACGCTAGAGACAGACATTGGACACACACCAGAGACAGACATTGGACACACACACTAGAGACAGACATTGGACACACACTAGAGACAGACATTGGACAAACACTAGAGACAGACATTGGACACACACTAGAGACAGACATTGGACACACACTAGAGACAGACATTGGACACACACTAGAGACAGACATGGGTCACACACTAGTGACAGATATTGCACACACACTAGAGACAGACATTGGACACACACTAGAGACAGACATTGGACACACACCAAAGACAGACATTGGACACACACAAGAGACAGACATTGGACACACACTAGAGACAGACATTGGACACACACTAGAGACAGACATTGGACACACACTAGAGACAGACATTCGACACACACTAGAGACAGACATTGGACACACACTAGAGACAGATACTGGACACACACTAGAGACAGATATTGGACACACACACTAGAGACAGACATTGGATACACACTACAGACAGACATTGGACACACACTAGAGACAGACATTGGACACACACTAGAGACAGACATTGGACACACACCAGAGACAGACATTGGACACACACTAGAGACAGACATTGGACACACACACTAGAGACAGACATTGGACACACACTAGAGACAGACATTGGACAAACACTAGAGACAGACATTTGACACACACTACAGACAGACATTGGACACACAATAGAAACAGACATTGGACACACACTAGAGATAGACATTGGACACACACTAGAGACAGACATTGGATACACACTAGAAACAGACATTGGACACATACACTAGAGACAGACATTGGACACACACTAGAGACAGACCTTGGATACACACACTAGAGTCAGACATTGGACACACACTAGAGACAGACATTAGACACACACTTGAGACAGACATTGGACACACACACTAGTGACATATATTGGTCACACACTAGAGACAGACATTGGACACACACTAGAGACAGACATTGGACGCACACTAGAGACAGACATTGGACACACACTAGATACAGACATTGGACACACACTAGAGACAGACATTGGACACACACACTAGAGACAGACATTGGACACACACACTAGAGACGGACATTGGACACACACTAGTGACAGACATTGGACACACACTAGAGACAGACATTGGACACACACTAGAGACAGACATTGGACACACACTAGAGACAGACATTGGACACACACTAGATACAGACATTGGACACACACTAGAGACAGACATTGGACACACACTAGAGACAGACATTGGAAACACACTAGAGACAGACATTGAACAGACACTAGAGACAGACATTGGACACACACACTAGAGACAGACCTTGGACACACACACTAGAGACAGACATTGGACACACACTAGAGACAGACATTGGACACACACTAGAGACAGACATTGGACACACACTAGAGACAGACATTGTACACACACTAGAGACAGACATTGGACACACACTAGATACAGACATTGGACACACACTAGAGACAGACATTGGACACACACACTAGAGACAGACATTGGACACACACACTAGAGACAGACATTGGACACACACTAGAGACAGACATTGGACACACCCTAGTGACAGACATTGGACACACACTAGAGACAGACATTGGACACACACTAGAGACAGACATTGGACACACACTAGAGACAGACATTGGACACACACTAGAGACAGACATTCGACACACACTAGAGACAGACATTGGACACACACTAGAGACAGATACTGGACACACACTAGAGACAGATATTGGACACACACACTAGAGACAGACATTGGATACACACTACAGACAGACATTGGACACACACTAGAGACAGACATTGGACACACACTAGAGACAGACATTGGACACACACCAGTGACAGACATTGGACACACACTAGAGACAGACATTGGACACACACACTAGAGACAGACATTGGACACACACTAGAGACAGACATTGGACAAACACTAGAGACAGACATTTGACACACACTACAGACAGACATTGGACACACACTAGAGACAGACATTGGACACACACTAGAGACAGACATGGGACACCCACTAGTGACAGATATTGGACACACACTAGAGACAGACATTGGACACACACTAGAGACAGACATTGGACACACACTTGAGACAGACATTGGACACACACACTAGTGACATATATTGGACACACACTAGAGACAGACATTGGACACACGCTAGAGACAGACATTGGACACACACCAGAGACAGACATTGGACACACACACTAGAGACAGACATTGGACACACACTAGAGACAGACATTGGACAAACACTAGAGACAGACATTGGACACACACTAGAGACAGACATTGGACACACACTAGAGACAGACATGGGACACACACTAGTGACAGATATTGCACACACACTAGAGACAGACATTGGACACACACTAGAGACAGACATTGGACACACACCAAAGACAGACATTGGACACACACAAGAGACAGACATTGGACACACATTAGAGACAGAGATTAGATACACACTAGAAACAGACATTGGACACACAATAGAAACAGACATTGGACACACACTAGAGATAGACATTGGACACACACTAGAGACAGACATTGGACACACACTAGAGACAGACATGGGACACACACTAGTGACAGATATTGCACACACACTAGAGACAGACATTGGACACACACCAAAGACAGACATTGGACACACACAAGAGACAGACATTGGACACACATTAGAGACAGAGATTAGATACACACTAGAAACAGACATTGGATACACAATAGAAACAGACATTGGACACACACTAGAGATAGACATTGGACACACACTAGAGACAGACATTGGACACACACTTGAGACAGACATTGGACACACACACTAGTGACAGACATTGGACACACACTAGAGACAGACATTGGACACACACCAGAGCCAGACATTGGACACACTCACTAGAGACAGACATTGGACACACACTAGAGACAGACATTGGACACATACTAGAGACAGACATTGGATACACACTACAGACAGACATTGGACACACACTAGAGACAGACATTGGACACACACTAGAGACAGACATTGGACACACACCAGAGACAGACATTGGACACACACTAGAGACAGACATTGGACACACACACTAGAGACAGACATTGGACACACACTAGAGACAGACATTGGACACACACTAGAGACAGACATGGGACACACACTAGTGACAGATATTGGACACACACTAGAGACAGACATTGGACACACACTAGAGACAGACATTGGACACACACTTGAGACAGACATTGGACACACACACTAGTGACATATATTGGACACACACTAGAGACAGACATTGGACACACGCTAGAGACAGACATTGGACACACACCAGAGACAGACATTGGACACACACACTAGAGACAGACATTGGACACACACTAGAGACAGACATTGGACAAACACTAGAGACAGACATTGGACACACACTAGAGACAGACATTGGACACACACTAGAGACAGACATTGGACACACACTAGAGACAGACATGGGTCACACACTAGTGACAGATATTGCACACACACTAGAGACAGACATTGGACACACACTAGAGACAGACATTGGACACACACTAGAGACAGATACTGGACACACACTAGAGACAGATATTGGACACACACACTAGAGACAGACATTGGATACACACTACAGACAGACATTGGACACACACTAGAGACAGACATTGGACACACACTAGAGACAGACATTGGACACACACCAGAGACAGACATTGGACACACACTAGAGACAGACATTGGACACACACACTAGAGACAGACATTGGACACACACTAGAGACAGACATTGGACAAACACTAGAGACAGACATTTGACACACACTACAGACAGACATTGGACACACAATAGAAACAGACATTGGACACACACTAGAGATAGACATTGGACACACACTAGAGACAGACATTGGATACACACTAGAAACAGACATTGGACACATACACTAGAGACAGACATTGGACACACACTAGAGACAGACCTTGGATACACACACTAGAGTCAGACATTGGACACACACTAGAGACAGACATTAGACACACACTTGAGACAGACATTGGACACACACACTAGTGACATATATTGGTCACACACTAGAGACAGACATTGGACACACACTAGAGACAGACATTGGACGCACACTAGAGACAGACATTGGACACACACTAGATACAGACATTGGACACACACTAGAGACAGACATTGGACACACACACTAGAGACAGACATTGGACACACACACTAGAGACGGACATTGGACACACACTAGTGACAGACATTGGACACACACTAGAGACAGACATTGGACACACACTAGAGACAGACATTGGACACACACTAGAGACAGACATTGGACACACACTAGATACAGACATTGGACACACACTAGAGACAGACATAGGACACACACTAGAGACAGACATTGGAAACACACTAGAGACAGACATTGAACAGACACTAGAGACAGACATTGGACACACACACTAGAGACAGACCTTGGACACACACACTAGAGACAGACATTGGACACACACTAGAGACAGACATTGGACACACACTAGAGACAGACATTGGACACACACTAGAGACAGACATTGTACACACACTAGAGACAGACATTGGACACACACTAGATACAGACATTGGACACACACTAGAGACAGACATTGGACACACACACTAGAGACAGACATTGGACACACACACTAGAGACAGACATTGGACACACACTAGAGACAGACATTGGACACACCCTAGTGACAGACATTGGACACACACTAGAGACAGACATTGGACACACACTAGAGACAGACATTGGACACACACTAGAGACAGACATTGGACACACACTAGAGACAGACATTCGACACACACTAGAGACAGACATTGGACACACACTAGAGACAGATACTGGACACACACTAGAGACAGATATTGGACACACACACTAGAGACAGACATTGGATACACACTACAGACAGACATTGGACACACACTAGAGACAGACATTGGACACACACTAGAGACAGACATTGGACACACACCAGAGACAGACATTGGACACACACTAGAGACAGACATTGGACACACACACTAGAGACAGACATTGGACACACACTAGAGACAGACATTGGACAAACACTAGAGACAGACATTTGACACACACTACAGACAGACATTGGACACACACTAGAGAAAGACATTGGACACACACTAGAGATAGACATGGGACACCCACTAGTGACAGATATTGGACACACACTAGAGACAGACATTGGACACACACTAGAGACAGACATTGGACACACACTAGAGACAGACATTGGACACACACTAGAGACAGATACTGGACACACACTAGAGACAGATATTGGACACACACACTAGAGACAGACATTGGATACACACTACAGACAGACATTGGACACACACTAGAGACAGACATTGGACACACACTAGAGACAGACATTGGATACACACTAGAAACAGACATTGGACACACACACTAGAGACAGACATTGGACACACACTAGAGACAGACATTGGATACACACACTAGAGTCAGACATTGGACACACACTTGAGACAGACATTGGACACACACACTAGTGACATATATTGGACACACACTAGAGACAGACATTGGATACACACTAGAAACAGACATTGGACACACACACTAGAGACAGACATTGGACACACACTAGAGACAGACATTGGATACACACACTAGAGTCAGACATTGGACACACACTAGAGACAGACATTGGACACACACTTGAGACAGACATTGGACACACACACTAGAGACAGACATTGGACACACGCTAGAGACAGACATTGGACACACACCAGAGACAGACATTGGACACACACACTAGAGACAGACATTGGACACACACTAGAGACAGACATTGGACAAACAATAGAGACAGACATTGGACACACACTAGAGACAGACATTGGACACACACTAGAGACAGACATTGGACACACACTAGAGACAGACATGGGACACACACTAGTGACAGATATTGCACACACACTAGAGACAGACATTGGACACACACTAGAGACAGACATTGGACACACACCAAAGACAGACATTGGACACACACAAGAGACAGACATTGGACACACATTAGAGACAGAGATTAGATACACACTAGAAACAGACATTGGACACACAATAGAAACAGACATTGGACACACACTAGAGATAGACATTGGACACACACTAGAGACAGACATTGGACACACACTTGAGACAGACATTGGACACACACACTAGTGACAGACATTGGACACACACTAGACACAGACATTGGACACACACCAGAGCCAGACATTGGACACACTCACTAGAGACAGACATTGGACACACACTAGAGACAGACATTGGACACATACTAGAGACAGACATTGGATACACACTACAGACAGACATTGGACACACACTAGAGACAGACATTGGACACACACTAGAGACAGACATTGGACACACACCAGAGACAGACATTGGACACACACTAGAGACAGACATTGGACACACACACTAGAGACAGACATTGGACACACACTAGAGACAGACATTGGACACACACTAGAGACAGACATGGGACACACACTAGTGACAGATATTGGACACACACTAGAGACAGACATTGGACACACACTAGAGACAGACATTGGACACACACTTGAGACAGACATTGGACACACACACTAGTGACATATATTGGACACACACTAGAGACAGACATTGGACACACGCTAGAGACAGACATTGGACACACACCAGAGACAGACATTGGACACACACACTAGAGACAGACATTGGACACACACTAGAGACAGACATTGGACAAACACTAGAGACAGACATTGGACACACACTAGAGACAGACATTGGACACACACTAGAGACAGACATTGGACACACACTAGAGACAGACATGGGTCACACACTAGTGACAGATATTGCACACACACTAGAGACAGACATTGGACACACACTAGAGACAGACATTGGACACACACCAAAGACAGACATTGGACACACACAAGAGACAGACATTGGACACACATTAGAGACAGAGATTGGATACACACTAGAAACAGACATTGGACACACAATAGAAACAGACATTGGAGACACACTAGAGATAGACATTGGACACACACTAGAGACAGACATTGGATACACACTAGAAACAGACATTGGACACACACACTAGAGACAGACATTGGACACACACTAGACACAGACATTGGATACACACACTAGAGTCAGACATTGGACACACACTTGAGACAGACATTGGACACACACACTAGTGACATATATTGGACACACACTAGAGACAGACATTGGACACACACTAGAGACAGACATTGGACGCACACTAGAGACAGACATTGGACACACACTAGATACAGACATTGGACACACACTAAGACAGACATTGGACACACACACTAGAGACAGACATTGGACACACACAGTAGAGACGGACATTGGACACACACTAGTGACAGACATTGGACACACACTAGAGACAGACATTGGACACACACTAGAGACAGACATTGGACACACACTAGAGACAGACATTGGACACACACTAGATACAGACATTGGACACACACTAGAGACAGACATTGGACACACACTAGAGACAGACATTGGACACACACACTAGAGACAGACATTGGACACACACTAGAGACAGACATTGGACAAACACTAGAGACAGACATTGGACACACACTAGAGACAGACATCGGACACACACTAGAGACAGACATTGGACACACACTAGAGACAGACATGGGACACACAATAGAAACAGACATTGGACACACACTAGAGACAGACATGGGACACCCACTAGTGACAGATATTGGACACACACTAGAGACAGACATTGGACACACACTAGAGACAGACATTGGACACACACTTGAGACAGACATTGGACACACACACTAGTGACAGATATTGCACACACACTAGAGACAGACATTGGACACACACTAGAGACAGACATTGGACACACATTAGAGACAGAGATTAGATACACACTAGAAACAGACATTGGACACACAATAGAAACAGACATTGGACACACACTAGAGATAGACATTGGACACACACTAGAGACAGACATTGGACACATACTAGAGACAGACATTGGATACACACTACAGACAGACATTGGACACACACTAGAGACAGACATTGGACACACACTAGAGACAGACATTGGACACACACCAGAGACAGACATTGGACACACACTAGAGACAGACATTGGACACACACACTAGAGACAGACATTGGACACACACTAGAGACAGACATTGGACACACACTAGAGACAGACATGGGACACACACTAGTGACAGATATTGGACACACACTAGAGACAGACATTGGACACACACTAGAGACAGACATTGGACACACACTTGAGACAGACATTGGACACACACACTAGTGACATATATTGGACACACACTAGAGACAGACATTGGACACACGCTAGAGACAGACATTGGACACACACCAGAGACAGACATTGGACACACACACTAGAGACAGACATTGGACACACACTAGAGACAGACATTGGACAAACACTAGAGACAGACATTGGACACACACTAGAGACAGACATTGGACACACACTAGAGACAGACATTGGACACACACTAGAGACAGACATGGGTCACACACTAGTGACAGATATTGCACACACACTAGAGACAGACATTGGACACACACTAGAGACAGACATTGGACACACACCAAAGACAGACATTGGACACACACAAGAGACAGACATTGGACACACATTAGACACAGACATTGGATACACACACTAGAGATAGACATTGGACACACACTAGAGACAGACATTGGATACACACTAGAAACAGACATTGGACACACACACTAGAGACAGACATTGGACACACACTAGACACAGACATTGGATACACACACTAGAGTCAGACATTGGACACACACTTGAGACAGACATTGGACACACACACTAGTGACATATATTGGACACACACTAGAGACAGACATTGGACACACACTAGAGACAGACATTGGACGCACACTAGAGACAGACATTGGACACACACTAGATACAGACATTGGACACACACTAAGACAGACATTGGACACACACACTAGAGACAGACATTGGACACACACACTAGAGACGGACATTGGACACACACTAGTGACAGACATTGGACACACACTAGAGACAGACATTGGACACACACTAGAGACAGACATTGGACACACACTAGAGACAGACATTGGACACACACTAGATACAGACATTGGACACACACTAGAGACAGACATTGGACACACACTAGAGACAGACATTGGACACACACACTAGAGACAGACATTGGACACACACTAGAGACAGACATTGGACAAACACTAGAGACAGACATTGGACACACACTAGAGACAGACATTGGACACACACTAGAGACAGACATTGGACACACACTAGAGACAGACATGGGACACACAATAGAAACAGACATTGGAGACACACTAGAGATAGACATTGGACACACACTAGAGACAGACATTGGATACACACTAGAAACAGACATTGGACACACACACTAGAGACAGACATTGGACACACACTAGAGTCAGACATTGGACACACACTTGAGACAGACATTGGACACACACACTAGTGACATATATTGGACACACACTAGAGACAGACATTGGATACACACTAGAAACAGACATTGGACACACACACCAGAGACAGACATTGGACACACACTAGAGACAGACATTGGATACACACACTAGAGTCAGACATTGGACACACACTAGAGACAGACATTGGACACACACTTGAGACAGACATTGGACACACACACTAGTGACATATATTGGACACACACTAGAGACAGACATTGGACACACACTAGAGACAGACATTGGACGCACACTAGAGACAGACATTGGACACACACTAGATACAGACATTGGACACACACTAGAGACAGACATTGGACACACACACTAGAGACAGACATTGGACACACACACTAGAGACGGACATTGGACACACACTAGTGACAGACATTGGACACACACTAGAGACAGACATTGGACACACACTAGAGACAGACATTGGACACACACTAGAGACAGACATTGGACACACACTAGATACAGACATTGGACACACACTAGAGACAGACATTGGACACACACTAGAGACAGACATTGGACACACACTAGAGACAGACATTGGACACACACGAGAGACAGACATTGGACACACACTAGAGACAGACATTGGATACACACAAGAGACAGACATTGGACACACACTAGAGACAGACATTGGACACACACTAGAGACAGACATTGGACACACACCAGAGACAGACATTGGACACACACTAGAGACAGACATTGGACACACACACTAGAGACAGACATTGGACACACACTAGAGACAGACATTGGACACACACTAGAGACAGACATGGGACACACACTAGTGACAGATATTGGACACACACTAGAGACAGACATTGGACACACACTAGAGACAGACATTGGACACACACTTGAGACAGACATTGGACACACACACTAGTGACATATATTGGACACACACTAGAGACAGACATTGGACACACGCTAGAGACAGACATTGGACACACACCAGAGACAGACATTGGACACACACACTAGAGACAGACATTGGACACACACTAGAGACAGACATTGGACAAACACTAGAGACAGACATTGGACACACACTAGAGACAGACATTGGACACACACTAGAGACAGACATGGGACACACAATAGAAACAGACATTGGAGACACACTAGAGATAGACATTGGACACACACTAGAGACAGACATTGGATACACACACTAGAGACAGACATTGGACACACACTAGAGACAGACATTGGATACACACACTAGAGTCAGACATTGGACACACACTTGAGACAGACATTGGACACACACACTAGTGACATATATTGGACACACACTAGAGACAGACATTGGACACACACTAGAGACACACATTGGACGCACACTAGAGACAGACATTGGACACACACTAGATACAGACATTGGACACACACTAGAGACAGACATTGGACACACACATAGAGACAGACATTGGACACACACACTAGAGACGGACATTGGACACACACTAGTGACAGACATTGGACACACACTAGAGACAGACATTGGACATACACTAGAGACAGACATTGGACACACACTAGAGACAGACATTGGACACACACTAGATACAGACATTGGACACACACTAGAGACAGACATTGGACACACACTAGAGACAGACATTGGACACACACACTAGAGACAGACATTGGACACACACTAGAGACAGACATTGGACAAACACTAGAGACAGACATTGGACACACACTAGAGACAGACATTGGACACACACTAGAGACAGACATTGGACACACACTAGAGACAGACATGGGACACACACTAGTGACAGATATTGCACACACACTAGAGACAGACATTGGACACACACCAAAGACAGAGATTGGACACACACAAGAGACAGACATTGGACACACATTAGAGACAGAGATTGGATACACACTAGAAACAGACATTGGACACACA
The DNA here is from genome assembly GCA_964016885.1 of Eledone cirrhosa. NCBI lineage: Eukaryota > Metazoa > Mollusca > Cephalopoda > Octopoda > Eledonidae > Eledone > Eledone cirrhosa. The sequence continues at coordinate 43,005,430 of OZ024756.1, forward strand.
ATAGAAACAGAAATTGGACACACACTAGAGATAGACATTGGACACACACTAGAGACAGACATTGGATACACACTAGAAACAGACATTGGACACACACACTAGAGACAGACATTGGACACACACTAGAGACAGACATTGGATACACGCACTAGAGTCAGACATTGGACACACACTAGAGACAGACATTGGACACACACTTGAGACAGACATTGGACACACACACTAGTGACATATATTGGACACACACTAGAGACAGACATTGGACACACACTAGAGACAGACATTGGACGCACACTAGAGACAGACATTGGACACACACTAGATACAGACATTGGACACACACTAGAGACAGACATTGGACACACACACTAGAGACAGACATTGGACACACACACTAGAGACGGACATTGGACACACACTAGTGACAGACATTGGACACACACTAGAGACAGACATTGGACACACACTAGAGACAGACATTGGACACACACTAGAGACAGACATTGGACACACACTAGATACAGACATTGGACACACACTAGAGACAGACATTGGACACACACTAGAGACAGACATTGGAAACACACTAGAGACAGACATTGGACAGACACTAGAGACAGACATTGGACACACACACTAGAGACAGACCTTGGACACACACACTAGAGACAGACATTGGACACACACTAGAGACAGACATTGGACACACACTAGAGACAGACATTGGACACACACTAGAGACAGACATTGTACACACACTAGAGACAGACATTGGACACACACTAGATACAGACATTGGACACACACTAGAGACAGACATTGGACACACACACTAGAGACAGACATTGGACACACACACTAGAGACAGACATTGGACACACACTAGAGACAGACATTGGACACACACTAGTGACAGACATTGGACACACACTAGAGACAGACATTGGACACACACTAGAGACAGACATTGGACACACACTAGAGACAGACATTGGACACACACTAGAGACAGACATTGGACACACACTAGAGACAGACATTGGACACACACTAGATACAGACATTGGACACACACTAGAGACAGATATTGGACACACACACTAGAGACAGACATTGGATACACACTACAGACAGACATTGGACACACATTAGAGACAGACATTGGACACACACTAGAGACAGACATTGGACACACACCAGAGACAGACATTGGACACACACTAGAGACAGACATTGGGGACACACACTAGAGACAGACATTGGACACACACTAGAGACAGACATTGGACAAACACTAGAGACAGACATTGGACACACACTAGAGACAGACATTGGACACACACTAGAGACAGACATTGGACACACACTAGAGACAGACATGGGACACCCACTAGTGACAGATATTGGACACACACTAGAGACAGACATTGGACACACACTAGAGACAGACATTGGACACACACTAGAGACAGACATTGGACACACACTAGAGACAGACATTGGACACACACTAGAGACAGACATGGGACACACACTAGTGACAGATATTGCACACACACTAGAGACAGACATTGGACACACACTAGAGACAGACATTGGACAAACACTAGAGACAGACATTGGACACACACTAGAGACAGACATTGGACACACACTAGAGACAGACATTGGACACACACTAGAGACAGACATGGGACACACACTAGTGACAGATATTGCACACACACTAGAGACAGACATTGGACACACACTAGAGACAGACATTGGACACACACCAAAGACAGACACTGGACACACACAAGAGACAGACATTGGATACACACTAGAAACAGACATTGGACACACAATAGAAACAGACATTGGACACACACTAGAGATAGACATTGGACACACACTAGAGACAGACATTGGACACACACTTGAGACAGACATTGGACACACACACTAGTGACAGACATTGGACACACACTAGAGACAGACATTGGACACACACCAGAGCCAGACATTGGACACACTCACTAGAGACAGACATTGGACACACACTAGAGACAGACATTGGACACATACTAGAGACAGACATTGGATACACACTACAGACAGACATTGGACACACACTAGAGACAGACATTGGACACACACTAGAGACAGACATTGGACACACACCAGAGACAGACATTGGACACACACTAGAGACAGACATTGGACATACACACTAGAGACAGACATTGGACACACACTAGAGACAGACATTGGACACACACTAGAGACAGACATTGGACACACACTAGAGACAGACATGGGACACACACTAGTGACAGATATTGGACACACACTAGAGACAGACATTGGACACACACTAGAGACAGACATTGGACACACACTTGAGACAGACACTGGACACACACACTAGTGACATATATTGGACACACACTAGAGACAGACATTGGACAAACGCTAGAGACAGACATTGGACACACACCAGAGACAGACATTGGACACACACACTAGAGACAGACATTGGACACACACTAGAGACAGACATTGGACAAACACTAGAGACAGACATTGGACACACACTAGAGACAGACATTGGACACACACTAGAGACAGACATTGGACACACACTAGAGACAGACATGGGACACACACTAGTGACAGATATTGCACACACACTAGAGACAGACATTGGACACACACTAGAGACAGACATTGGACACACACCAAAGACAGACATTGGACACACACAAGAGACAGACATTGGACACACATTAGAGACAGACATTGGACAAACACTAGAAACAGACATTGGACACACAATAGAAACAGACATTGGACACACATTAGAGATAGACATTGGACACACACTAGAGACAGAGATTGGATACACACTAGAAACAGACATTGGACACACACACTAGAGACAGACATTGGACACACACTAGAGACAGACATTGGATACACACACTAGAGTCAGACATTGGACACACACTAGAGACAGACATTGGACACACACTTGAGACAGACATTGGACACACACACTAGTGACATATATTGGACACACACTAGAGACAGACATTGGACACACACTAGAGACAGACATTGGACGCACACTAGTGACAGACATTGGACACACACTAGATACAGACATTGGACACACACTAGAGACAGACATTGGACACACACACTAGAGACAGACATTGGACACACACACTAGAGACGGACATTGGACACACACTAGTGACAGACATTGGACACACACTAGAGACAGACATTGGAAACACACTAGAGACAGACATTGGACAGACACTAGAGACAGACATTGGACACACACACTAGAGACAGACCTTGGACACACACACTAGAGACAGACATTGGACACACACTAGAGACAGACATTGGACACACACTAGAGACAGACATTGGACACACACTAGAGACAGACATTGTACACACACTAGAGACAGACATTGGACACACACTAGATACAGACATTGGACACACACTAGAGACAGACATTGGACACACACACTAGAGACAGACATTGGACACACACACTAGAGACAGACATTGGACACACACTAGAGACAGACATTGGACACACACTAGTGACAGACATTGGACACACACTAGAGACAGACATTGGACACACACTAGAGACAGACATTGGACACACACTAGAGACAGACATTGGACACACACTAGAGACAGACATTGGACACACACTAGAGACAGACATTGGACACACACTAGAGACAGATACTGGACACACACTAGAGACAGATATTGGACACACACACTAGAGACAGACATTGGATACACACTACAGACAGACATTGGACACACATTAGAGACAGACATTGGACACACACTAGAGACAGACATTGGACACACACCAGAGACAGACATTGGACACACACTAGAGACAGACATTGGGGACACACACTAGAGACAGACATTGGACACACACTAGAGACAGACATTGGACAAACACTAGAGACAGACATTGGACACACACTAGAGACAGACATTGGACACACACTAGAGACAGACATTGGACACACACTAGAGACAGACATGGGACACCCACTAGTGACAGATATTGGACACACACTAGAGACAGACATTGGACACACACTAGAGACAGACATTGGACACACACTAGAGACAGACATTGGACACACACTAGAGACAGACATTGGACACACACTAGAGACAGACATGGGACACACACTAGTGACAGATATTGCACACACACTAGAGACAGACATTGGACACACACTAGAGACAGACATTGGACAAACACTAGAGACAGACATTGGACACACACTAGAGACAGACATTGGACACACACTAGAGACAGACATTGGACACACACTAGAGACAGACATGGGACACACACTAGTGACAGATATTGCACACACACTAGAGACAGACATTGGACACACACTAGAGACAGACATTGGACACACACCAAAGACAGACACTGGACACACACAAGAGACAGACATTGGACACACATTAGAGACAGAGATTGGATACACACTAGAAACAGACATTGGACACACAATAGAAACAGACATTGGACACACACTAGAGATAGACATTGGACACACACTAGAGACAGACATTGGACACACACTTGAGACAGACATTGGACACACACACTAGTGACAGACATTGGACACACACTAGAGACAGACATTGGACACACACCAGAGCCAGACATTGGACACACTCACTAGAGACAGACATTGGACACACACTAGAGACAGACATTGGACACATACTAGAGACAGACATTGGATACACACTACAGACAGACATTGGACACACACTAGAGACAGACATTGGACACACACTAGAGACAGACATTGGACACACACCAGAGACAGACATTGGACACACACTAGAGACAGACATTGGACATACACACTAGAGACAGACATTGGACACACACTAGAGACAGACATTGGACACACACTAGAGACAGACATTGGACACACACTAGAGACAGACATGGGACACACACTAGTGACAGATATTGGACACACACTAGAGACAGACATTGGACACACACTAGAGACAGACATTGGACACACACTTGAGACAGACACTGGACACACACACTAGTGACATATATTGGACACACACTAGAGACAGACATTGGACAAACGCTAGAGACAGACATTGGACACACACCAGAGACAGACATTGGACACACACACTAGAGACAGACATTGGACACACACTAGAGACAGACATTGGACAAACACTAGAGACAGACATTGGACACACACTAGAGACAGACATTGGACACACACTAGAGACAGACATTGGACACACACTAGAGACAGACATGGGACACACACTAGTGACAGATATTGCACACACACTAGAGACAGACATTGGACACACACTAGAGACAGACATTGGACACACACCAAAGACAGACATTGGACACACACAAGAGACAGACATTGGACACACATTAGAGACAGACATTGGACAAACACTAGAAACAGACATTGGACACACAATAGAAACAGACATTGGACACACATTAGAGATAGACATTGGACACACACTAGAGACAGAGATTGGATACACACTAGAAACAGACATTGGACAAACACACTAGAGACAGACATTGGACACACACTAGAGACAGACATTGGATACACACACTAGAGTCAGACATTGGACACACACTAGAGACAGACATTGGACACACACTTGAGACAGACATTGGACACACACACTAGTGACATATATTGGACACACACTAGAGACAGACATTGGACACACACTAGAGACAGACATTGGACGCACACTAGTGACAGACATTGGACACACACTAGATACAGACATTGGACACACACTAGAGACAGACATTGGACACACACACTAGAGACAGACATTGGACACACACACTAGAGACGGACATTGGACACACACTAGTGACAGACATTGGACACACACTAGAGACAGACATTGGACACACACTAGAGACAGACATTGGACACACACTAGAGACAGACATTGGACACACACTAGATACAGACATTGGACACACACTAGAGACAGACATTGGACACACACTAGAGACAGACATTGGAAACACACTAGAGACAGACATTGGACAGACACTAGAGACAGACATTGGACACACACACTAGAGACAGACCTTGGACACACACACTAGAGACAGACATTGGACACACACTAGAGACAGACATTGGACACACACTAGAGACAGACATTGGACACACACTAGAGACAGACATTTTACACACACTAGAGACAGACATTGGACACACACTAGATACAGACATTGGACACGCACTAGGGACAGACATTGGACACACACTAGAGACAGACATTGGACACACACACTAGAGACAGACATTGGACACACACTAGAGACAGACATTGGACACACACCAGAGACAGACATTGGACACACACTTGAGACAGACATTGGACACACACACTAGTGACATATATTGGACACACACTAGAGACAGACATTGGACACACACGAGAGACAGACATTGGACACACACTAGAGACAGACATTGGACACACACTAGAGACAGACATTGGACACACACTAGAGACAGACATTGGACACACACTAGAGACAGACATTGGACACACACTAGAGACAGATACTGGACACACACAAGAGACAGATATTGGACACACACACTAGAGACAGACATTGGATACACACTACAGACAGACATTGGACACACACTAGAGACAGACATTGGACACACACTAGAGACAGACATTGGACACACACCAGAGACAGACATTGGACACACACTAGAGACAGACATTGGACACACACACTAGAGACAGAAATTAGACACACACTAGAGACAGACATTGGACACACACTAGAGACAGACATTGGACAAACACTAGAGACAGACATTGGACACACACTAGAGACAGACATTGGACACACACTAGAGACAGACATTGGACACACACTAGAGACAGACATGGGACACACACACTAGAGACAGACATTGGACACACACTAGAGACAGACATTGGACAAACACTAGAGACAGACATTGGACACACACTAGAGACAGACATTGGACACACACTAGAGACAGACATTGGACACACACTAGAGACAGACATGGGACACACACTAGTGACAGATATTGCACACACACTAGAGACAGACATTGGACGCACACTCGAGACAGACATTGGACACACACCAAAGACAGACATTGGACACACACAAGAGACAGACATTGGACACACATTAGAGACAGAGATTGCATACACACTAGAAACAGACATTGGACACACAATAGAAACAGACAATGGACACACACTAGAGATAGACATTGGACACACACTAGAGACAGACATTGGATACACACTAGAAACAGACATTGGACACACACACTAGAGACAGACATTGGACACACACTAGAGACAGACATTGGATACACACACTAGAGTCAGACATTGGACACACATTAGAGACAGACATTGGACACACACTTGAGACAGACATTGGACACACACACTAGTGACATATATTGGACACACACTAGAGACAGACATTGGACACACACTAGAGACAGACATTGGACGCACACTAGAGACAGACATTGGACACACACTAGATACAGACATTGGACACACACTAGTGACAGACATTGGACACACACTAGAGACAGACATTGGACACACACTAGAGACAGACATTGGACACACACTAGATACAGACGTTGGACACACACTAGAGACAGACATTGGACACACACTAGAGACAGACATTGGAAACACACTAGAGACAGACATTGGACAGACACTAGAGACAGACATTGGACACACACACTAGAGACAGACCTTGGACACACACACTAGAGACAGACATTGGACACACACTAGAGACAGACATTTACACACACTAGAGACAGACATTGGACACACACTAGAGACAGACATTGTACACACACTAGAGACAGACATTGGACACACACTAGATACAGACATTGGACACACACTAGAGACAGACATTGGACACACACACTAGAGACAGACATTGGACACACACACTAGAGACAGACATTGGACACACACTAGAGACAGACATTGGACACACACTAGTGACAGACATTGGACACACACTAGATACAGACGTTGGACACACACTAGAGACAGACATTGGACACACACTAGAGACACACATTGGACGCACACTAGAGACAGACATTGGACACACACTAGATACAGACATTGGACACACACTAGAGACAGACATTGGACACACACATAGAGACAGACATTGGACACACACACTAGAGACGGACATTGGACACACACTAGTGACAGACATTGGACACACACTAGAGACAGACATTGGACACACACTAGAGACAGACATTGGACACACACTAGAGACAGACATTGGACAAACACTAGAGACAGACATTGGACACACACTAGAGACAGACATTGGACACACACTAGAGACAGACATTGGACACACACTAGAGACAGACATGGGTCACACACTAGTGACAGATATTGCACACACACTAGAGACAGACATTGGACACACACTAGAGACAGACATTGGACACACACCAAAGACAGACATTGGACACACACAAGAGACAGACATTGGACACACATTAGAGACAGAGATTGGATACACACTAGAAACAGACATTGGACACACAATAGAAACAGACATTGGAGACACACTAGAGATAGACATTGGACACACACTAGAGACAGACATTGGATACACACTAGAAACAGACATTGGACACACACACTAGAGACAGACATTGGACACACGCTAGACACAGACATTGGATACACACACTAGAGTCAGACATTGGACACACACTTGAGACAGACATTGGACACACACACTAGTGACATATATTGGACACACACTAGAGACAGACATTGGACACACACTAGAGACAGACATTGGACGCACACTAGAGACAGACATTGGACACACACTAGATACAGACATTGGACACACACTAAGACAGACATTGGACACACACACTAGAGACAGACATTGGACACACACAGTAGAGACGGACATTGGACACACACTAGTGACAGACATTGGACACACACTAGAGACAGACATTGGACACACATTAGAGACAGACATTGGACACACACTAGAGACAGACATTGGACACACACTAGATACAGACATTGGACACACACTAGAGACAGACATTGGACACACACTAGAGACAGACATTGGACACACACACTAGAGACAGACATTGGACACACACTAGAGACAGACATTGGACAAACACTAGAGACAGACATTGGACACACACTAGAGACAGACATCGGACACACACTAGAGACAGACATTGGACACACACTAGAGACAGACATGGGACACACAATAGAAATAGACATTGGACACACACTAGAGACAGACATGGGACACCCACTAGTGACAGATATTGGACACACACTAGAGACAGACATTGGACACACACTAGAGACAGACATTGGACACACACTTGAGACAGACATTGGACACACACACTAGTGACATATATTGGACACACACTAGAGACAGACATTGGACACACGCTAGAGACAGACATTGGACACACACCAGAGACAGACATTGGACACACACACTAGAGACAGACATTGGACACACACTAGAGACAGACATTGGACAAACACTAGAGACAGACATTGGACACACACTAGAGACAGACATTGGACACACACTAGAGACAGACATTGGACACACACTAGAGACAGACATGGGACACACACTAGTGACAGATATTGCACACACACTAGAGACAGACATTGGACACACACTAGAGACAGACATTGGACACACATTAGAGACAGAGATTAGATACACACTAGAAACAGACATTGGACACACAATAGAAACAGACATTGGACACACACTAGAGATAGACATTGGACACACACTAGAGACAGACATTGGACACACACTTGAGACAGACATTGGACACACACACTAGTGACAGACATTGGACACACACTAGAGACAGACATTGGACACACACCAGAGCCAGACATTGGACACACTCACTAGAGACAGACATTGGACACACACTAGAGACAGACATTGGACACATACTAGAGACAGACATTGGATACACACTACAGACAGACATTGGACACACACTAGAGACAGACATTGGACACACACTAGAGACAGACATTGGACACACACCAGAGACAGACATTGGACACACACTAGAGACAGACATTGGACACACACACTAGAGACAGACATTGGACACACACTAGAGACAGACATTGGACACACACTAGAGACAGACATGGGACACACACTAGTGACAGATATTGGACACACACTAGAGACAGACATTGGACACACACTAGAGACAGACATTGGACACACACTTGAGACAGACATTGGACACACACACTAGTGACATATATTGGACACACACTAGAGACAGACATTGGACACACGCTAGAGACAGACATTGGACACACACCAGAGACAGACATTGGACACACACACTAGAGACAGACATTGGACACACACTAGAGACAGACATTGGACAAACACTAGAGACAGACATTGGACACACACTAGAGACAGACATTGGACACACACTAGAGACAGACATTGGACACACACTAGAGACAGACATGGGTCACACAGTAGTGACAGATATTGCACACACACTAGAGACAGACATTGGACACACACTAGAGACAGACATTGGACACACACCAAAGACAGACATTGGACACACACAAGAGACAGACATTGGACACACATTAGAGACAGAGATTGGATACACACTAGAAACAGACATTGGACACACAATAGAAACAGACATTGGAGACACACTAGAGATAGACATTGGACACACACTAGAGACAGACATTGGATACACACTAGAAACAGACATTGGACACACACACTAGAGACAGACATTGGACACACACTAGACACAGACATTGGATACACACACTAGAGTCAGACATTGGACACACACTTGAGACAGACATTGGACACACACACTAGTGACATATATTGGACACACACTAGAGACAGACATTGGACACACACTAGAGACAGACATTGGACGCACACTAGAGACAGACATTGGACACACACTAGATACAGACATTGGACACACACTAAGACAGACATTGGACACACACACTAGAGACAGACATTGGACACACACACTAGAGACGGACATTGGACACACACTAGTGACAGACATTGGACACACACTAGAGACAGACATTGGACACACACTAGAGACAGACATTGGACACACACTAGAGACAGACATTGGACACACACTAGATACAGACATTGGACACACACTAGAGACAGACATTGGACACACACTAGAGACAGACATTGGACACACACACTAGAGACAGACATTGGACACACACTAGAGACAGACATTGGACAAACACTAGAGACAGACATTGGACACACACTAGAGACAGACATTGGACACACACTAGAGACAGACATTGGACACACACTAGAGACAGACATGGGACACACAATAGAAACAGACATTGGAGACACACTAGAGATAGACATTGGACACACACTAGAGACAGACATTGGATACACACTAGAAACAGACATTGGACACACACACTAGAGACAGACATTGGACACACACTAGAGACAGACATTGGATACACACACTAGAGTCAGACATTGGACACACACTTGAGACAGACATTGGACACACACACTAGTGACATATATTGGACACACACTAGAGACAGACATTGGATACACACTAGAAACAGACATTGGACACACACACTAGAGACAGACATTGGACACACACTAGAGACAGACATTGGATACACACACTAGAGTCAGACATTGGACACACACTAGAGACAGACATTGGACACACACTTGAGACAGACATTGGACACACACACTAGTGACATATATTGGACACACACTAGAGACAGACATTGGACACACACTAGAGACAGACATTGGACGCACACTAGAGACAGACATTGGACACACACTAGATACAGACATTGGACACACACTAGAGACAGACATTGGACACACACACTAGAGACAGACATTGGACACACACACTAGAGACGGACATTGGACACACACTAGTGACAGACATTGGACACACACTAGAGACAGACATTGGACACACACTAGAGACAGACATTGGACACACACTAGAGACAGACATTGGACACACACTAGATACAGACATTGGACACACACTAGAGACAGACATTGGACACACACTAGAGACAGACATTGGACACACACTAGAGACAGACATTGGACACACACGAGAGACAGACATTGGACACACACTAGAGACAGACATTGGATACACACTACAGACAGACATTGGACACACACTAGAGACAGACATTGGACACACACTAGAGACAGACATTGGACACACACCAGAGACAGACATTGGACACACACTAGAGACAGACATTGGACACACACACTAGAGACAGACATTGGACACACACTAGAGACAGACATTGGACACACACTAGAGACAGACATGGGACACACACTAGTGACAGATATTGGACACACACTAGAGACAGACATTGGACACACACTAGAGACAGACATTGGACACACACTTGAGACAGACATTGGACACACACACTAGTGACATATATTGGACACACACTAGAGACAGACATTGGACACACGCTAGAGACAGACATTGGACACACACCAGAGACAGACATTGGACACACACACTAGAGACAGACATTGGACACACACTAGAGACAGACATTGGACAAACACTAGAGACAGACATTGGACACACACTAGAGACAGACATTGGACACACACTAGAGACAGACATGGGACACACAATAGAAACAGACATTGGAGACACACTAGAGATAGACATTGGACACACACTAGAGACAGACATTGGATACACACACTAGAGACAGACATTGGACACACACTAGAGACAGACATTGGATACACACACTAGAGTCAGACATTGGACACACACTTGAGACAGACATTGGACACACACACTAGTGACATATATTGGACACACACTAGAGACAGACATTGGACACACACTAGAGACACACATTGGACGCACACTAGAGACAGACAGTGGACACACACTAGATACAGACATTGGACACACACTAGAGACAGACATTGGACACACACATAGAGACAGACATTGGACACACACACTAGAGACGGACATTGGACACACACTAGTGACAGACATTGGACACACACTAGAGACAGACATTGGACACACACTAGAGACAGACATTGGACACACACTAGAGACAGACATTGGACACACACTAGATACAGACATTGGACACACACTAGAGACAGACATTGGACACACACTAGAGACAGACATTGGACACACACACTAGAGACAGACATTGGACACACACTAGAGACAGACATTGGACAAACACTAGAGACAGACATTGGACACACACTAGAGACAGACATTGGACACACACTAGAGACAGACATTGGACACACACTAGAGACAGACATGGGACACACACTAGTGACAGATATTGCACACACACTAGAGACAGACATTGGACACACACCAAAGACAGAGATTGGACACACACAAGAGACAGACATTGGACACACATTAGAGACAGAGATTGGATACACACTAGAAACAGACATTGGACACACAATAGAAACAGAAATTGGACACACACTAGAGATAGACATTGGACACACACTAGAGACAGACATTGGATACACACTAGAAACAGACATTGGACACACACACTAGAGACAGACATTGGACACACACTAGAGACAGACATTGGATACACGCACTAGAGTCAGACATTGGACACACACTAGAGACAGACATTGGACACACACTTGAGACAGACATTGGACACACACACTAGTGACATATATTGGACACACACTAGAGACAGACATTGGACACACACTAGAGACAGACATTGGACGCACACTAGAGACAGACATTGGACACACACTAGATACAGACATTGGACACACACTAGAGACAGACATTGGACACACACACTAGAGACAGACATTGGACACACACACTAGAGACGGACATTGGACACACACTAGTGACAGACATTGGACACACACTAGAGACAGACATTGGACACACACTAGAGACAGACATTGGACACACACTAGAGACAGACATTGGACACACACTAGAGACAGACATTGGACACACACTAGAGACAGACATTGGAAACACACTAGAGACAGACATTGGACAGACACTAGAGACAGACATTGGACACACACACTAGAGACAGACCTTGGACACACACACTAGAGACAGACATTGGACACACACTAGAGACAGACATTGGACACACACTAGAGACAGACATTGGACACACACTAGAGACAGACATTGTACACACACTAGAGACAGACATTGGACACACACTAGATACAGACATTGGACACACACTAGAGACAGACATTGGACACACACACTAGAGACAGACATTGGACACACACACTAGAGACAGACATTGGACACACACTAGAGACAGACATTGGACACACACTAGTGACAGACATTGGACACACACTAGAGACAGACATTGGACACACACTAGAGACAGACATTGGACACACACTAGAGACAGACATTGGACACACACTAGAGACAGACATTGGACACACACTAGAGACAGACATTGGACACACACTAGAGACAGATACTGGACACACACTAGAGACAGATATTGGACACACACACTAGAGACAGACATTGGATACACACTACAGACAGACATTGGACACACATTAGAGACAGACATTGGACACACACTAGAGACAGACATTGGACACACACCAGAGACAGACATTGGACACACACTAGAGACAGACATTGGGGACACACACTAGAGACAGACATTGGACACACACTAGAGACAGACATTGGACAAACACTAGAGACAGACATTGGACACACACTAGAGACAGACATTGGACACACACTAGAGACAGACATTGGACACACACTAGAGACAGACATGGGACACCCACTAGTGACAGATATTGGACACACACTAGAGACAGACATTGGACACACACTAGAGACAGACATTGGACACACACTAGAGACAGACATTGGACACACACTAGAGACAGACATTGGACACACACTAGAGACAGACATGGGACACACACTAGTGACAGACATGGGACACACAATAGAAACAGACATTGGACACACACTAGAGACAGACATGGGACACCCACTAGTGACAGATATTGGACACACACTAGAGACAGACATTGGACACACACTAGAGACAGACATTGGACACACACTTGAGACAGACATTGGACACACACACTAGTGACATATATTGGACACACACTAGAGACAGACATTGGACACACGCTAGAGACAGACATTGGACACACACCAGAGACAGACATTGGACACACACACTAGAGACAGACATTGGACACACACTAGAGACAGACATTGGACAAACACTAGAGACAGACATTGGACACACACTAGAGACAGACATTGGACACACACTAGAGACAGACATTGGACACACACTAGAGACAGACATGGGACACACACTAGTGACAGATATTGCACACACACTAGAGACAGACATTGGACACACACTAGAGACAGACATTGGACACACATTAGAGACAGAGATTAGATACACACTAGAAACAGACATTGGACACACAATAGAAACAGACATTGGACACACACTAGAGATAGACATTGGACACACACTAGAGACAGACATTGGACACACACTTGAGACAGACATTGGACACACACACTAGTGACAGACATTGGACACACACTAGAGACAGACATTGGACACACACCAGAGCCAGACATTGGACACACTCACTAGAGACAGACATTGGACACACACTAGAGACAGACATTGGACACATACTAGAGACAGACATTGGATACACACTACAGACAGACATTGGACACACACTAGAGACAGACATTGGACACACACTAGAGACAGACATTGGACACACACCAGAGACAGACATTGGACACACACTAGAGACAGACATTGGACACACACACTAGAGACAGACATTGGACACACACTAGAGACAGACATTGGACACACACTAGAGACAGACATGGGACACACACTAGTGACAGATATTGGACACACACTAGAGACAGACATTGGACACACACTAGAGACAGACATTGGACACACACTTGAGACAGACATTGGACACACACACTAGTGACATATATTGGACACACACTAGAGACAGACATTGGACACACGCTAGAGACAGACATTGGACACACACCAGAGACAGACATTGGACACACACACTAGAGACAGACATTGGACACACACTAGAGACAGACATTGGACAAACACTAGAGACAGACATTGGACACACACTAGAGACAGACATTGGACACACACTAGAGACAGACATTGGACACACACTAGAGACAGACATGGGTCACACAGTAGTGACAGATATTGCACACACACTAGAGACAGACATTGGACACACACTAGAGACAGACATTGGACACACACCAAAGACAGACATTGGACACACACAAGAGACAGACATTGGACACACATTAGAGACAGAGATTGGATACACACTAGAAACAGACATTGGACACACAATAGAAACAGACATTGGAGACACACTAGAGATAGACATTGGACACACACTAGAGACAGACATTGGATACACACTAGAAACAGACATTGGACACACACACTAGAGACAGACATTGGACACACACTAGACACAGACATTGGATACACACACTAGAGTCAGACATTGGACACACACTTGAGACAGACATTGGACACACACACTAGTGACATATATTGGACACACACTAGAGACAGACATTGGACACACACTAGAGACAGACATTGGACGCACACTAGAGACAGACATTGGACACACACTAGATACAGACATTGGACACACACTAAGACAGACATTGGACACACACACTAGAGACAGACATTGGACACACACACTAGAGACGGACATTGGACACACACTAGTGACAGACATTGGACACACACTAGAGACAGACATTGGACACACACTAGAGACAGACATTGGACACACACTAGAGACAGACATTGGACACACACTAGATACAGACATTGGACACACACTAGAGACAGACATTGGACACACACTAGAGACAGACATTGGACACACACACTAGAGACAGACATGGGACACACACTAGAGACAGACATTGGACAAACACTAGAGACAGACATTGGACACACACTAGAGACAGACATTGGACACACACTAGAGACAGACATTGGACACACACTAGAGACAGACATGGGACACACAATAGAAACAGACATTGGAGACACACTAGAGATAGACATTGGACACACACTAGAGACAGACATTGGATACACACTAGAAACAGACATTGGACACACACACTAGAGACAGACATTGGACACACACTAGAGACAGACATTGGATACACACACTAGAGTCAGACATTGGACACACACTTGAGACAGACATTGGACACACACACTAGTGACATATATTGGACACACACTAGAGACAGACATTGGATACACACTAGAAACAGACATTGGACACACACACTAGAGACAGACATTGGACACACACTAGAGACAGACATTGGATACACACACTAGAGTCAGACATTGGACACACACTAGAGACAGACATTGGACACACACTTGAGACAGACATTGGACACACACACTAGTGACATATATTGGACACACACCAGAGCCAGACATTGGACACACTCACTAGAGACAGACATTGGACACACACTAGAGACAGACATTGGACACATACTAGAGACAGACATTGGATACACACTACAGACAGACATTGGACACACACTAGAGACAGACATTGGACACACACTAGAGACAGACATTGGACACACACCAGAGACAGACATTGGACACACACTAGAGACAGACATTGGACACACACACTAGAGACAGACATTGGACACACACTAGAGACAGACATTGGACACACACTAGAGACAGACATGGGACACACACTAGTGACAGATATTGGACACACACTAGAGACAGACATTGGACACACACTAGAGACAGACATTGGACACACACTTGAGACAGACATTGGACACACACACTAGTGACATATATTGGACACACACTAGAGACAGACATTGGACACACGCTAGAGACAGACATTGGACACACACCAGAGACAGACATTGGACACACACACTAGAGACAGACATTGGACACACACTAGAGACAGACATTGGACAAACACTAGAGACAGACATTGGACACACACTAGAGACAGACATTGGACACACACTAGAGACAGACATTGGACACACACTAGAGACAGACATGGGTCACACAGTAGTGACAGATATTGCACACACACTAGAGACAGACATTGGACACACACTAGAGACAGACATTGGACACACACCAAAGACAGACATTGGACACACACAAGAGACAGACATTGGACACACATTAGAGACAGAGATTGGATACACACTAGAAACAGACATTGGACACACAATAGAAACAGACATTGGAGACACACTAGAGATAGACATTGGACACACACTAGAGACAGACATTGGATACACACTAGAAACAGACATTGGACACACACACTAGAGACAGACATTGGACACACACTAGACACAGACATTGGATACACACACTAGAGTCAGACATTGGACACACACTTGAGACAGACATTGGACACACACACTAGTGACATATATTGGACACACACTAGAGACAGACATTGGACACACACTAGAGACAGACATTGGACGCACACTAGAGACAGACATTGGACACACACTAGATACAGACATTGGACACACACTAAGACAGACATTGGACACACACACTAGAGACAGACATTGGACACACACACTAGAGACGGACATTGGACACACACTAGTGACAGACATTGGACACACACTAGAGACAGACATTGGACACACACTAGAGACAGACATTGGACACACACTAGAGACAGACATTGGACACACACTAGATACAGACATTGGACACACACTAGAGACAGACATTGGACACACACTAGAGACAGACATTGGACACACACACTAGAGACAGACATGGGACACACACTAGAGACAGACATTGGACAAACACTAGAGACAGACATTGGACACACACTAGAGACAGACATTGGACACACACTAGAGACAGACATTGGACACACACTAGAGACAGACATGGGACACACAATAGAAACAGACATTGGAGACACACTAGAGATAGACATTGGACACACACTAGAGACAGACATTGGATACACACTAGAAACAGACATTGGACACACACACTAGAGACAGACATTGGACACACACTAGAGACAGACATTGGATACACACACTAGAGTCAGACATTGGACACACACTTGAGACAGACATTGGACACACACACTAGTGACATATATTGGACACACACTAGAGACAGACATTGGATACACACTAGAAACAGACATTGGACACACACACTAGAGACAGACATTGGACACACACTAGAGACAGACATTGGATACACACACTAGAGTCAGACATTGGACACACACTAGAGACAGACATTGGACACACACTTGAGACAGACATTGGACACACACACTAGTGACATATATTGGACACACACTAGAGACAGACATTGGACACACACTAGAGACAGACATTGGACGCACACTAGAGACAGACATTGGACACACACTAGATACAGACATTGGACACACACTAGAGACAGACATTGGACACACACACTAGAGACAGACATTGGACACACACACTAGAGACGGACATTGGACACACACTAGTGACAGACATTGGACACACACTAGAGACAGACATTGGACACACACTAGAGACAGACATTGGACACACACTAGAGACAGACATTGGACACACACTAGATACAGACATTGGACACACACTAGAGACAGACATTGGACACACACTAGAGACAGACATTGGACACACACTAGAGACAGACATTGGACACACACGAGAGACAGACATTGGACACACACTAGAGACAGACATTGGATACACACTACAGACAGACATTGGACACACACTAGAGACAGACATTGGACACACACTAGAGACAGACATTGGACACACACCAGAGACAGACATTGGACACACACTAGAGACAGACATTGGACACACACACTAGAGACAGACATTGGACACACACTAGAGACAGACATTGGACACACACTAGAGACAGACATGGGACACACACTAGTGACAGATATTGGACACACACTAGAGACAGACATTGGACACACACTAGAGACAGACATTGGACACACACTTGAGACAGACATTGGACACACACACTAGTGACATATATTGGACACACACTAGAGACAGACATTGGACACACGCTAGAGACAGACATTGGACACACACCAGAGACAGACATTGGACACACACACTAGAGACAGACATTGGACACACACTAGAGACAGACATTGGACAAACACTAGAGACAGACATTGGACACACACTAGAGACAGACATTGGACACACACTAGAGACAGACATGGGACACACAATAGAAACAGACATTGGAGACACACTAGAGATAGACATTGGACACACACTAGAGACAGACATTGGATACACACACTAGAGACAGACATTGGACACACACTAGAGACAGACATTGGATACACACACTAGAGTCAGACATTGGACACACACTTGAGACAGACATTGGACACACACACTAGTGACATATATTGGACACACACTAGAGACAGACATTGGACACACACTAGAGACACACATTGGACGCACACTAGAGACAGACATTGGACACACACTAGATACAGACATTGGACACACACTAGAGACAGACATTGGACACACACATAGAGACAGACATTGGACACACACACTAGAGACGGACATTGGACACACACTAGTGACAGACATTGGACACACACTAGAGACAGACATTGGACACACACTAGAGACAGACATTGGACACACACTAGAGACAGACATTGGACACACACTAGATACAGACATTGGACACACACTAGAGACAGACATTGGACACACACTAGAGACAGACATTGGACACACACACTAGAGACAGACATTGGACACACACTAGAGACAGACATTGGACAAACACTAGAGACAGACATTGGACACACACTAGAGACAGACATTGGACACACACTAGAGACAGACATTGGACACACACTAGAGACAGACATGGGACACACACTAGTGACAGATATTGCACACACACTAGAGACAGACATTGGACACACACCAAAGACAGAGATTGGACACACACAAGAGACAGACATTGGACACACATTAGAGACAGAGATTGGATACACACTAGAAACAGACATTGGACACACAATAGAAACAGAAATTGGACACACACTAGAGATAGACATTGGACACACACTAGAGACAGACATTGGATACACACTAGAAACAGACATTGGACACACACACTAGAGACAGACATTGGACACACACTAGAGACAGACATTGGATACACGCACTAGAGTCAGACATTGGACACACACTAGAGACAGACATTGGACACACACTTGAGACAGACATTGGACACACACACTAGTGACATATATTGGACACACACTAGAGACAGACATTGGACACACACTAGAGACAGACATTGGACGCACACTAGAGACAGACATTGGACACACACTAGATACAGACATTGGACACACACTAGAGACAGACATTGGACACACACACTAGAGACAGACATTGGACACACACACTAGAGACGGACATTGGACACACACTAGTGACAGACATTGGACACACACTAGAGACAGACATTGGACACACACTAGAGACAGACATTGGACACACACTAGAGACAGACATTGGACACACACTAGAGACAGACATTGGACACACACTAGAGACAGACATTGGAAACACACTAGAGACAGACATTGGACAGACACTAGAGACAGACATTGGACACACACACTAGAGACAGACCTTGGACACACACACTAGAGACAGACATTGGACACACACTAGAGACAGACATTGGACACACACTAGAGACAGACATTGGACACACACTAGAGACAGACATTGTACACACACTAGAGACAGACATTGGACACACACTAGATACAGACATTGGACACACACTAGAGACAGACATTGGACACACACACTAGAGACAGACATTGGACACACACACTAGAGACAGACATTGGACACACACTAGAGACAGACATTGGACACACACTAGTGACAGACATTGGACACACACTAGAGACAGACATTGGACACACACTAGAGACAGACATTGGACACACACTAGAGACAGACATTGGACACACACTAGAGACAGACATTGGACACACACTAGAGACAGACATTGGACACACACTAGAGACAGATACTGGACACACACTAGAGACAGATATTGGACACACACACTAGAGACAGACATTGGATACACACTACAGACAGACATTGGACACACATTAGAGACAGACATTGGACACACACTAGAGACAGACATTGGACACACACCAGAGACAGACATTGGACACACACTAGAGACAGACATTGGGGACACACACTAGAGACAGACATTGGACACACACTAGAGACAGACATTGGACAAACACTAGAGACAGACATTGGACACACACTAGAGACAGACATTGGACACACACTAGAGACAGACATTGGACACACACTAGAGACAGACATGGGACACCCACTAGTGACAGATATTGGACACACACTAGAGACAGACATTGGACACACACTAGAGACAGACATTGGACACACACTAGAGACAGACATTGGACACACACTAGAGACAGACATTGGACACACACTAGAGACAGACATGGGACACACACTAGTGACAGATATTGCACACACACTAGAGACAGACATTGGACACACACTAGAGACAGACATTGGACAAACACTAGAGACAGACATTGGACACACACTAGAGACAGACATTGGACACACACTAGAGACAGACATTGGACACACACTAGAGACAGACATGGGACACACACTAGTGACAGATATTGCACACACACTAGAGACAGACATTGGACGCACACTAGAGACAGACATTGGACACACACCAAAGAAACAGACATTGGACGCACACTAGAGACAGACATTGGACACACACTAGATACAGACATTGGACACACACTAGAGACAGACATTGGACACACACACTAGAGACAGACATTGGACACACACACTAGAGACGGACATTGGACACACACTAGTGACAGACATTGGACACACACTAGAGACAGACATTGGACACACAATAGAAACAGACATTGGACACACACTAGAGATAGACATTGGACACACACTAGAGACAGACATTGGACACACACTTGAGACAGACATTGGACACACACACTAGTGACAGACATTGGACACACACTAGAGACAGACATTGGACACACACCAGAGCCAGACATTGGACACACTCACTAGAGACAGACATTGGACACACACTAGAGACAGACATTGGACACATACTAGAGACAGACATTGGATACACACTACAGACAGACATTGGACACACACTAGAGACAGACATTGGACACACACTAGAGACAGACATTGGACACACACCAGAGACAGACATTGGACACACACTAGAGACAGACATTGGACATACACACTAGAGACAGACATTGGACACACACTAGAGACAGACATTGGACACACACTAGAGACAGACATTGGACACACACTAGAGACAGACATGGGACACACACTAGTGACAGATATTGGACACACACTAGAGACAGACATTGGACACACACTAGAGACAGACATTGGACACACACTTGAGACAGACACTGGACACACACACTAGTGACATATATTGGACACACACTAGAGACAGACATTGGACAAACGCTAGAGACAGACATTGGACACACACCAGAGACAGACATTGGACACACACACTAGAGACAGACATTGGACACACACTAGAGACAGACATTGGACAAACACTAGAGACAGACATTGGACACACACTAGAGACAGACATTGGACACACACTAGAGACAGACATTGGACACACACTAGAGACAGACATGGGACACACACTAGTGACAGATATTGCACACACACTAGAGACAGACATTGGACACACACTAGAGACAGACATTGGACACACACCAAAGACAGACATTGGACACACACAAGAGACAGACATTGGACACACATTAGAGACAGACATTGGACAAACACTAGAAACAGACATTGGACACACAATAGAAACAGACATTGGACACACACTAGAGATAGACATTGGACACACACTAGAGACAGAGATTGGATACACACTAGAAACAGACATTGGACACACACACTAGAGACAGACATTGGACACACACTAGAGACAGACATTGGATACACACACTAGAGTCAGACATTGGACACACACTAGAGACAGACATTGGACACACACTTGAGACAGACATTGGACACACACACTAGTGACATATATTGGACACACACTAGAGACAGACATTGGACACACACTAGAGACAGACATTGGACGCACACTAGTGACAGACATTGGACACACACTAGATACAGACATTGGACACACACTAGAGACAGACATTGGACACACACACTAGAGACAGACATTGGACACACACACTAGAGACGGACATTGGGGACACACTAGTGACAGACATTGGACACACACTAGAGACAGACATTGGACACACACTAGAGACAGACATTGGACACACACTAGAGACAGACATTGGACACACACTAGATACAGACATTGGACACACACTAGAGACAGACATTGGACACACACTAGAGACAGACATTGGAAACACACTAGAGACAGACATTGGACAGACACTAGAGACAGACATTGGACACACACACTAGAGACAGACCTTGGACACACACACTAGAGACAGACATTGGACACACACTAGAGACAGACATTGGACACACACTAGAGACAGACATTGGACACACACTAGAGACAGACATTGTACACACACTAGAGACAGACATTGGACACACACTAGATACAGACATTGGACACACACTAGGGACAGACATTGGACACACACTAGAGACAGACATTGGACACACACACTAGAGACAGACATTGGACACACACTAGAGACAGACATTGGACACACACTAGAGACAGACATTGGACACACACTTGAGACAGACATTGGACACACACACTAGTGACATATATTGGACACACACTAGAGACAGACATTGGACACACACGAGAGACAGACATTGGACACACACTAGAGACAGACATTGGACACACACTAGAGACAGACATTGGACACACACTAGAGACAGACATTGGACACACACTAGAGACAGACATTGGACACACACTAGAGACAGATACTGGACACACACAAGAGACAGATATTGGACACACACACTAGAGACAGACATTGGATACACACTACAGACAGACATTGGACACACACTAGAGACAGACATTGGACACACACTAGAGACAGACATTGGACACACACCAGAGACAGACATTGGACACACACTAGAGACAGACATTGGACACACACACTAGAGACAGAAATTAGACACACACTAGAGACAGACATTGGACACACACTAGAGACAGACATTGGACAAACACTAGAGACAGACATTGGACACACACTAGAGACAGACATTGGACACACACTAGAGACAGACATTGGACACACACTAGAGACAGACATGGGACACACACACTAGAGACAGACATTGGACACACACTAGAGACAGACATTGGACAAACACTAGAGACAGACATTGGACACACACTAGAGACAGACATTGGACACACACTAGAGACAGACATTGGACACACACTAGAGACAGACATGGGACACACACTAGTGACAGATATTGCACACACACTAGAGACAGACATTGGACGCACACTAGAGACAGACATTGGACACACACCAAAGACAGACATTGGACACACACAAGAGACAGACATTGGACACACATTAGAGACAGAGATTGCATACACACTAGAAACAGACATTGGACACACAATAGAAACAGACAATGGACACACACTAGAGATAGACATTGGACACACACTAGAGACAGACATTGGATACACACTAGAAACAGACATTGGACACACACACTAGAGACAGACATTGGACACACACTAGAGACAGACATTGGATACACACACTAGAGTCAGACATTGGACACACACTAGAGACAGACATTGGACACACACTTGAGACAGACATTGGACACACACACTAGTGACATATATTGGACACACACTAGAGACAGACATTGGACACACACTAGAGACAGACATTGGACGCACACTAGAGACAGACATTGGACACACACTAGATACAGACATTGGACACACACTAGTGACAGACATTGGACACACACTAGAGACAGACATTGGACACACACTAGAGACAGACATTGGACACACACTAGATACAGACGTTGGACACACACTAGAGACAGACATTGGACACACACTAGAGACAGACATTGGAAACACACTAGAGACAGACATTGGACAGACACTAGAGACAGACATTGGACACACACACTAGAGACAGACCTTGGACACACACACTAGAGACAGACATTGGACACACACTAGAGACAGACATTTACACACACTAGAGACAGACATTGGACACACACTAGAGACAGACATTGTACACACACTAGAGACAGACATTGGACACACACTAGATACAGACATTGGACACACACTAGAGACAGACATTGGACACACACACTAGAGACAGACATTGGACACACACACTAGAGACAGACATTGGACACACACTAGAGACAGACATTGGACACACACTAGTGACAGACATTGGACACACACTAGATACAGACGTTGGACACACACTAGAGACAGACATTGGACACACACTAGAGACAGACATTGGACACACACTAGAGACAGACATTGGACACACACTAGATACAGACGTTGGACACACACTAGAGACAGACATTGGACACACACTAGAGACAGACATTGGACACACACTAGAGACAGACATGGGACACCCACTAGTGACAGATATTGGACACACACTAGAGACAGACATTGGACACACACTAGAGACAGACATTGGACACACACTAGAGACAGACATTGGACACACCCTAGAGACAGACATTGGACACACACTAGAGACAGACATTGGACACACACTAGAGACGGACATTGGACACACACTAGAGACAGATACTGGACACACACTAGAGACAGATATTGGACACACACTCGATACAGACATTGGACACACACTAGAGACAGACATTGGATACACACTAGAGACAGACATTGGACACACACTAGAGACAGACATTGGACACACACTACAGACAGACATTGGACACACACTAGATACAGACATTGGACACACACTAGAGACAGAAATTGGACACACACACTAGAGACAGACTTTGGACACACACTAGAGACAGACATTGGACACACACTAGAGACAGATACTGGACAAACAGTAGAGACAGATATTGGACACACACTAGATACAGACATTGGACACACACTAGAGACAGACATTGGATACACACTAGAGACAGACATTGGACACACACTAGAGACAGACATTGGACACACACTACAGACAGACATTGGACACACACTAGATACAGACATTGGACACACACTAGAGACAGAAATTGGACACACACACTAGAGACAGACATTGGACACACACACTAGAGACGGACATTGGACACACACTAGTGACAGACATTGGACACACACTAGAGACAGACATTGGACACACACTAGAGACAGACATTGGACACACACACTAGAGACAGACATTGGACACACACACTAGAGACGGACATTGGACACACACTAGTGACAGACATTGGACACACACTAGAGACAGACATTGGACACACACTAGAGACAGACATTGGACACACACTAGAGCCAGACATTGGACACACACTAGATACAGACATTGGACACACACTAGAGACAGACATTGGACACACACTAGAGACAGACATTGGAAACACACTAGAGACAGACATTGGACAGACACTAGAGACAGACATTGGACACACACACTAGAGACAGACCTTGGACACACACACTAGAGACAAACATTGGACACACACTAGAGACAGACATTGGACACACACTAGAGACAGACATTGGACACACACTTGAGACAGACATTGGACACACACACTAGTGACATATATTGGACACACACTAGAGACAGACATTGGACACACACTAGAGACAGACATTCGACACACACTAGTGACATATATTGGACACACACTAGAGACAGACATTGGACACACACTAGAGACAGACATGGGACACCCACTAGTGACAGATATTGGACACACACTAGAGACAGACATTGGACACACACTAGAGACAGACATTGGACACACACTTGAGACAGACATTGGACACACACACTAGTGACATATATTGGACACACACTAGAGACAGACATTGGACACACGCTAGAGACAGACATTGGACACACACCAGAGACAGACATTGGACACACACACTAGAGACAGACATTGGACACACACTAGAGACAGACATTGGACACACACTAGAGACAGACATTGGACACACACTAGAGACAGACATGGGACACACACTAGTGACAGATATTGCACACACACTAGAGACAGACATTGGACGCACACTAGAGACAGACATTGGACACACACCAAAGACAGACATTGGACACACACAAGAGACAGACATTGGACACACATTAGAGACAGAGATTGGATACACACTAGAAACAGACATTGGACACACAATAGAAACAGACATTGGACACACACTAGAGATAGACATTGGACACACACTAGAGACAGACATTGGTCGCACACTAGAGACAGACATTGGACACACACTAGATACAGACATTGGACACACACTAGTGACAGACATTGGACACACACTAGAGACAGACATTGGACACACACTAGAGACAGACATTGGACACACACTAGAGACAGACATTGGACACACACTAGATACAGACGTTGGACACACACTAGAGACAGACATTGGACACACACTAGAGACAGACATTGGAAACACACTAGAGACAGACATTGGACAGACACTAGAGACAGACATTGGACACACACACTAGAGACAGACCTTGGACACACACACTAGAGACAGACATTGGACACACACTAGAGACAGACATTGGACACACACTAGAGACAGACATTGGACACACACTAGAGACAGACATTGGACGCACACTAGAGACAGACATTGGACACACACCAAAGAAACAGACATTGGACACACACAAGAGACAGACATTGGACACACATTAGAGACAGAGATTGGATACACACTAGAAACAGACATTGGACACACAATAGAAACAGACATTGGACACACACTAGAGATAGACATTGGACACACACTAGAGACAGACATTGGATACACACTAGAAACAGACATTGGACACACACACTAGAGACAGACATTGGACACACACTAGAGACAGACATTGGATACACACGCTAGAGTCAGACATTGGACACACACTAGAGACAGACATTGGACACACACTTGAGACAGACATTGGACACACACACTAGTGACATATATTGGACACACACTAGAGATAGACATTGGACACACACTAGAGACAGACATTGGACGCACACTAGAGACAGACATTGGACACACACTAGATACAGACATTGGACACACACTAGTGACAGACATTGGACACACACTAGAGACAGACATTGGACACACACTAGAGACAGACATTGGACACACACTAGATACAGACGTTGGACACACACTAGAGACAGACATTGGACACACACTAGAGACAGACATTGGACACACACTAGAGACAGACATTGGACACACACTAGAGACAGACATTGTACACACACTAGAGACAGACATTGGACACACACTAGATACAGACATTGGACACACACTAGAGACAGACATTGGACACACACACTAGAGACAGACATTGGACACACACACTAGAGACAGACATTGGACACACACTAGAGACAGACATTGGACACACACTAGTGACAGACATTGGACACACACTAGATACAGACATTGGACACACACTAGAGACAGACATTGGACACACACTAGAGACAGACATTGGACACACACTAGAGACAGACATTGGACACACACTAGATACAGACGTTGGACACACACTAGAGACAGACATTGGACACACACTAGAGACAGACATTGGACACACACTAGAGA
This sequence comes from Eledone cirrhosa, assembly GCA_964016885.1. Taxonomy (NCBI): domain Eukaryota; kingdom Metazoa; phylum Mollusca; class Cephalopoda; order Octopoda; family Eledonidae; genus Eledone; species Eledone cirrhosa. Next base: position 43,035,952 of record OZ024756.1, read on the forward strand.
CAGACATGGGACACCCACTAGTGACAGATATTGGACACACACTAGAGACAGACATTGGACACACACTAGAGACAGACATTGGACACACACTAGAGACAGACATTGGACACACCCTAGAGACAGACATTGTACACACACTAGAGACAGACATTGGACACACACTAGAGACAGACATTGGACACACACTAGAGACAGATACTGGACACACACTAGAGACAGATATTGGACACACACTAGAGACAGACATTGGACACACACTACAGACAGACATTGGACACACACTAGAGACAGACATTGGACACACACTACAGACAGACATTGGACACACACTAGATACAGACATTGGACACACACTAGAGACAGAAATTGGACACACACACTAGAGACAGACATTGGACACACACTAGAGACAGACATTGGACACACACTAGAGACAGATACTGGACACACAGTAGAGACAGATATTGGACACACACTAGATACAGACATTGGACACACACTAGAGACAGACATTGGATACACACTAGAGACAGACATTGGACACACACTAGAGACAGACATTGGACACACACTACAGACAGACATTGGACACACACTAGATACAGACATTGGACACACACTAGAGACAGAAATTGGACACACACACTAGAGACAGACATTGGACACACACACTAGAGACGGACATTGGACACACACTAGTGAGAGACATTGGACACACACTAGAGACAGACATTGGACACACACTAGAGACAGACATTGGACACACACACTAGAGACAGACATTGGACACACACACTAGAGACGGACATTGGACACACACTAGTGACAGACATTGGACACACACTAGAGACAGACATTGGACACACACTAGAGACAGACATTGGACACACACTAGAGACAGACATTGGACACACACTAGATACAGACATTGGACACACACTAGAGACAGACATTGGACACACACTAGAGACAGACATTGGAAACACACTAGAGACAGACATTGGACAGACATTAGAGACAGACATTGGACACACACACTAGAGACAGACCTTGGACACACACACTAGAGACAGACATTGGACACACACTAGAGACAGACATTGGACACACACTAGAGACAGACATTGTACACACACTAGAGACAGACATTGGACACACACTAGATACAGACATTGGACACACACTAGGGACAGACATTGGACACACACTAGAGACAGACATTGGACACACACACTAGAGACAGACATTGGACACACACTAGAGACAGACATTGGACACACACTAGAGACAGACATTGGACACACACTTGAGACAGACATTGGACACACACACTAGTGACATATATTGGACACACACTAGAGACAGACATTGGACACACACTAGAGACAGACATTGGACACACACTAGAGACAGACATTGGACACACACTAGAGACAGACATTGGACACACACTAGAGACAGACATTGGACACACACTAGAGACAGACATTGGACACACACTAGAGACATATACTGGACACACACAAGAGACAGATATTGGACACACACACTAGAGACAGACATTGGATACACACTACAGACAGACATTGGACACACACTAGAGACAGACATTGGACACACACTAGAGACAGACATTGGACACACACCAGAGACAGACATTGGACACACACTAGAGACAGACATTGGACACACACACTAGAGACAGACATTGGACACACACTAGAGACAGACATTGGACACACACTAGAGACAGACATTGGACAAACACTAGAGACAGACATTGGACACACACTAGAGACAGACATTGGACACACACTAGAGACAGACATGGGACACCCACTAGTGACAGATATTGGACACACACTAGAGACAGACATTGGACACACACTAGAGACAGACATTGGACACACACTAGAGACAGACATTGGATACACACTACAGACAGACATTGGACACACACTAGTGACATATATTGGACACACACTAGAGACAGACATTGGACACACGCTAGTGACAGACATTGGACACACACCAGAGACAGACATTGGACACACACACTAGAGACAGACATTGGACACACACTAGAGACAGACATTGGACAAACACTAGAGACAGACATTGGACACACACTAGAGACAGACATTGGACACACACTAGAGACAGACATTGGACGCACACTAGAGACAGACATTGGACACACACCAAAGACAGACATTGGACACACACAAGAGACAGACATTGGACACACATTAGAGACAGAGATTGGATACACACTAGAAACAGACATTGGACACACAATAGAAACAGACATTGGACACACACTAGAGATAGACATTGGACACACACTAGAGACAGACATTGGATACACACTAGAAACAGACATTGGACACACACACTAGAGACAGACATTGGACACACACTAGAGACAGACATTGGACACACACTAGAGACAGACATTGGTCGCACACTAGAGACAGACATTGGACACACACTAGATACAGACATTGGACACACACTAGTGACAGACATTGGACACACACTAGAGACAGACATTGGACACACACTAGAGACAGACATTGGACACACACTGGAGACAGACATTGGACACACACTAGATACAGACGTTGGACACACACTAGAGACAGACATTGGACACACACTAGAGACAGACATTGGAAACACACTAGAGACAGACATTGGACAGACACTAGAGACAGACATTGGACACACACACTAGAGACAGACCTTGGACACACACACTAGAGACAGACATTGGACACACACTAGAGACAGACATTGGACACACACTAGAGACAGACATTGGACACACACTAGAGACAGACATTGGACGCACACTAGAGACAGACATTGGACACACACCAAAGACAGACATTGGACACACACAAGAGACAGACATTGGACACACATTAGAGACAGAGATTGGATACACACTAGAAACAGACATTGGACACACAATAGAAACAGACATTGGACACACACTAGAGATAGACATTGGACACACACTAGAGACAGACATTGGATACACACTAGAAACAGACATTGGACACACACACTAGAGACAGACATTGGACACACACTAGAGACAGACATTGGATGCACACACTAGAGTCAGACATTGGACACACACTAGAGACAGACATTGGACACACACTTGAGACAGACATTGGACACACACACTAGTGACATATATTGGACACACACTAGAGACAGACATTGGACACACACTAGAGACAGACATTGGACGCACACTAGAGACAGACATTGGACACACACTAGATACAGACAGTGGACACACACTAGTGACAGACATTGGACACACACTAGAGACAGACATTGGACACACACTAGAGACAGACATTGGACACACACTAGATACAGACGTTGGACACACACTAGAGACAGACATTGGACACACACTAGAGACAGACATTGGACACACACTAGAGACAGACATTGGACACACACTAGAGACAGACATTGTACACACACTAGAGACAGACATTGGACACACACTAGATACAGACATTGGACACACACTAGAGACAGACATTGGACACACACACTAGAGACAGACATTGGACACACACACTAGAGACAGACATTGGACACACACTAGAGACAGACATTGGACACACACTAGTGACAGACATTGGACACACACTAGATACAGACATTGGACACACACTAGAGACAGACATTGGACACACACTAGAGACAGACATTGGACACACACTAGAGACAGACATTGGACACACACTAGATACAGACGTTGGACACACACTAGAGACAGACATTGGACACACACTAGAGACAGACATTGGACACACACTAGAGACAGACATGGGACACCCACTAGTGACAGATATTGGACACACACTAGAGACAGACATTGGACACACACTAGAGACAGACATTGGACACACACTAGAGACAGACATTGGACACACCCTAGAGACAGACATTGTACACACACTAGAGACAGACATTGGACACACACTAGAGACAGACATTGGACACACACTAGAGACAGATACTGGACACACACTAGAGACAGATATTGGACACACACTAGAGACAGACATTGGACACACACTACAGACAGACATTGGACACACACTAGAGACAGACATTGGACACACACTACAGACAGACATTGGACACACACTAGATACATACAGACATTGGACACACACTAGAGACAGAAATTGGACACACACACTAGAGACAGACATTGGACACACACTAGAGACAGACATTGGACACACACTAGAGACAGATACTGGACACACAGTAGAGACAGATATTGGACACACACTAGATACAGACATTGGACACACACTAGAGACAGACATTGGATACACACTAGAGACAGACATTGGACACACACTAGAGACAGACATTGGACACACACTACAGACAGACATTGGACACACACTAGATACAGACATTGGACACACACTAGAGACAGAAATTGGACACACACACTAGAGACAGACATTGGACACACACACTAGAGACGGACATTGGACACACACTAGTGAGAGACATTGGACACACACTAGAGACAGACATTGGACACACACTAGAGACAGACATTGGACACACACACTAGAGACAGACATTGGACACACACACTAGAGACGGACATTGGACACACACTAGTGACAGACATTGGACACACACTAGAGACAGACATTGGACACACACTAGAGACAGACATTGGACACACACTAGAGACAGACATTAGACACACACTAGATACAGACATTGGACACACACTAGAGACAGACATTGGACACACACTAGAGACAGACATTGGAAACACACTAGAGACAGACATTGGACAGACATTAGAGACAGACATTGGACACACACACTAGAGACAGACCTTGGACACACACACTAGAGACAGACATTGGACACACACTAGAGACAGACATTGGACACACACTAGAGACAGACATTGTACACACACTAGAGACAGACATTGGACACACACTAGATACAGACATTGGACACACACTAGGGACAGACATTGGACACACACTAGAGACAGACATTGGACACACACACTAGAGACAGACATTGGACACACACTAGAGACAGACATTGGACACACACTAGAGACAGACATTGGACACACACTTGAGACAGACATTGGACACACACACTAGTGACATATATTGGACACACACTAGAGACAGACATTGGACACACACTAGAGACAGACATTGGACACACACTAGAGACAGACATTGGACACACACTAGAGACAGACATTGGACACACACTAGAGACAGACATTGGACACACACTAGAGACAGACATTGGACACACACTAGAGACATATACTGGACACACACAAGAGACAGATATTGGACACACACACTAGAGACAGACATTGGATACACACTACAGACAGACATTGGACACACACTAGAGACAGACATTGGACACACACTAGAGACAGACATTGGACACACACTAGAGACAGACATTGGACACACACACTAGAGACAGACATTGGACACACACTAGAGACAGACATTGGACACACACTAGAGACAGACATTGGACAAACACTAGAGACAGACATTGGACACACACTAGAGACAGACATTGGACACACACTAGAGACAGACATTGGACACACACTAGAGACAGACATTGGACACACACTAGAGACAGACATGGGACACCCACTAGTGACAGATATTGGACACACACTAGAGACAGACATTGGACACACACTAGAGACAGACATTGGACACACACTTGAGACAGACATTGGACACACACACTAGTGACATATATTGGACACACACTAGAGACAGACATTGGACACACGCTAGTGACAGACATTGGACACACACCAGAGACAGACATTGGACACACACACTAGAGACAGACATTGGACACACACTAGAGACAGACATTGGACAAACACTAGAGACAGACATTGGACACACACTAGAGACAGACATTGGACACACACTAGAGACAGACATTGGACACACACTAGAGACAGACATGGGACACACACTAGTGACAGATATTGCACACACACTAGAGACAGACATTGGACGCACACTAGAGACAGACATTGGACACACATTAGAGACAGAGATTGGATACACACTAGAAACAGACATTGGACACACAATAGAAACAGACATTGGACACACACACTAGAGACAGACATTGGACACACACTAGAGACAGACATTGGACACACACACTAGAGTCAGACATTGGACACACCCTAGATACAGACATTGGACACACACTAGAGACAGACATTGGACACACACAAGAGACAGACATTGGACACACATTAGAGACAGAGATTGGATACACACTAGAAACAGACATTGGACACACAATAGAAACAGACATTGGACACACACTAGAGATAGACATTGGACACACACTAGAGACAGACATTGGATACACACTAGAAACAGACATTGGACACACACACTAGAGACAGACATTGGACACACACTAGAGACAGACATTGGATACACACACTAGAGTCAGACATTGGACACACACTAGAGACAGACATTGGACACACACTTGAGACAGACATTGGACACACACACTAGTGACATATATTGGACACACACTAGAGACAGACATTGGACACACACTAGAGACAGACATTGGACGCACACTAGAGACAGACATTGGACACACACTAGATACAGACAGTGGACACACACTAGTGACAGACATTGGACACACACTAGAGACAGACATTGGACACACACTAGAGACAGACATTGGACACACACTAGATACAGACGTTGGACACACACTAGAGACAGACATTGGACACACACTAGAGACAGACATTGGACACACACTAGAGACAGACATTGGACACACACTAGAGACAGACATTGTACACACACTAGAGACAGACATTGGACACACACTAGATACAGACATTGGACACACACTAGAGACAGACATTGGACACACACACTAGAGACAGACATTGGACACACACACTAGAGACAGACATTGGACACACACTAGAGACAGACATTGGACACACACTAGTGACAGACATTGGACACACACTAGATACAGACATTGGACACACACTAGAGACAGACATTGGACACACACTAGAGACAGACATTGGACACACACTAGAGACAGACATTGGACACACACTAGATACAGACGTTGGACACACACTAGAGACAGACATTGGACACACACTAGAGACAGACATTGGACACACACTAGAGACAGACATGGGACACCCACTAGTGACAGATATTGGACACACACTAGAGACAGACATTGGACACACACTAGAGACAGACATTGGACACACACTAGAGACAGACATTGGACACACCCTAGAGACAGACATTGTACACACACTAGAGACAGACATTGGACACACACTAGAGACAGACATTGGACACACACTAGAGACAGATACTGGACACACACTAGAGACAGATATTGGACACACACTAGAGACAGACATTGGACACACACTACAGACAGACATTGGACACACACTAGAGACAGACATTGGACACACACTACAGACAGACATTGGACACACACTAGATACAGACATTGGACACACACTAGAGACAGAAATTGGACACACACACTAGAGACAGACATTGGACACACACTAGAGACAGACATTGGACACACACTAGAGACAGATACTGGACACACAGTAGAGACAGATATTGGACACACACTAGATACAGACATTGGACACACACTAGAGACAGACATTGGATACACACTAGAGACAGACATTGGACACACACTAGAGACAGACATTGGACACACACTACAGACAGACATTGGACACACACTAGATACAGACATTGGACACACACTAGAGACAGAAATTGGACACACACACTAGAGACAGACATTGGACACACACACTAGAGACGGACATTGGACACACACTAGTGAGAGACATTGGACACACACTAGAGACAGACATTGGACACACACTAGAGACAGACATTGGACACACACACTAGAGACAGACATTGGACACACACACTAGAGACGGACATTGGACACACACTAGTGACAGACATTGGACACACACTAGAGACAGACATTGGACACACACTAGAGACAGACATTGGACACACACTAGAGACAGACATTAGACACACACTAGATACAGACATTGGACACACACTAGAGACAGACATTGGACACACACTAGAGACAGACATTGGAAACACACTAGAGACAGACATTGGACAGACATTAGAGACAGACATTGGACACACACACTAGAGACAGACCTTGGACACACACACTAGAGACAGACATTGGACACACACTAGAGACAGACATTGGACACACACTAGAGACAGACATTGTACACACACTAGAGACAGACATTGGACACACACTAGATACAGACATTGGACACACACTAGGGACAGACATTGGACACACACTAGAGACAGACATTGGACACACACACTAGAGACAGACATTGGACACACACTAGAGACAGACATTGGACACACACTAGAGACAGACATTGGACACACACTTGAGACAGACATTGGACACACACACTAGTGACATATATTGGACACACACTAGAGACAGACATTGGACACACACTAGAGACAGACATTGGACACACACTAGAGACAGACATTGGACACACACTAGAGACAGACATTGGACACACACTAGAGACAGACATTGGACACACACTAGAGACAGACATTGGACACACACTAGAGACATATACTGGACACACACAAGAGACAGATATTGGACACACACACTAGAGACAGACATTGGATACACACTACAGACAGACATTGGACACACACTAGAGACAGACATTGGACACACACTAGAGACAGACATTGGACACACACTAGAGACAGACATTGGACACACACACTAGAGACAGACATTGGACACACACTAGAGACAGACATTGGACACACACTAGAGACAGACATTGGACAAACACTAGAGACAGACATTGGACACACACTAGAGACAGACATTGGACACACACTAGAGACAGACATTGGACACACACTAGAGACAGACATGGGACACCCACTAGTGACAGATATTGGACACACACTAGAGACAGACATTGGACACACACTAGAGACAGACATTGGACACACACTTGAGACAGACATTGGACACACACACTAGTGACATATATTGGACACACACTAGAGACAGACATTGGACACACGCTAGTGACAGACATTGGACACACACCAGAGACAGACATTGGACACACACACTAGAGACAGACATTGGACACACACTAGAGACAGACATTGGACAAACACTAGAGACAGACATTGGACACACACTAGAGACAGACATTGGACACACACTAGAGACAGACATTGGACACACACTAGAGACAGACATGGGACACACACTAGTGACAGATATTGCACACACACTAGAGACAGACATTGGACGCACACTAGAGACAGACATTGGACACACATTAGAGACAGAGATTGGATACACACTAGAAACAGACATTGGACACACAATAGAAACAGACATTGGACACACACACTAGAGACAGACATTGGACACACACTAGAGACAGACATTGGACACACACACTAGAGTCAGACATTGGACACACACTAGATACAGACATTGGACACACACTAGAGACAGACATTGGACACACACAAGAGACAGACATTGGACACACATTAGAGACAGAGATTGGATACACACTAGAAACAGACATTGGACACACAATAGAAACAGACATTGGACACACACTAGAGATAGACATTGGACACACACTAGAGACAGACATTGGATACACACTAGAAACAGACATTGGACACACACACTAGAGACAGACATTGGACACACACTAGAGACAGACATTGGATACACACACTAGAGTCAGACATTGGACACACACTAGAGACAGACATTGGACACACACTTGAGACAGACATTGGACACACACACTAGTGACATATATTGGACACACACTAGAGACAGACATTGGACACACACTAGAGACAGACATTGGACGCACACTAGAGACAGACATTGGACACACACTAGATACAGACATTGGACACACACTAGTGACAGACATTGGACACACACTAGAGACAGACATTGGACACACACTAGAGACAGACATTGGACACACACTAGAGACAGACATTGGACACACACTAGATACAGACGTTGGACACACACTAGAGACAGACATTGGACACACACTAGAGACAGACATTGGAAACACACTAGAGACAGACATTGGACAGACACTAGAGATAGATATTGGACACACACACTAGAGACAGACCTTGGACACACACACTAGAGACAGACATTGGACACACATTAGAGACAGACATTGGACACACACTAGAGACAGACATTGGACACACACTAGAGACAGACATTGTACACACACTAGAGACAGACATTGGACACACACTAGATACAGACATTGGACACACACTAGAGACAGACATTGGACACACACACTAGAGACAGACATTGGACACACACACTAGAGACAGACATTGGACACACACTAGAGACAGACATGGGACACACACTAGTGACAGACATTGGACACACACTAGATACAGACATTGGACACACACTAGAGACAGACATTGGACACACACTAGAGACAGACATTGGACACACACTAGAGACAGACATTGGACACACACTAGATACAGACGTTGGACACACACTAGAGACAGACATTGGACACACACTAGAGACAGACATGGGACACCCACTAGTGACAGATATTGGACACACACTAGAGACAGACATTGGACACACACTAGAGACAGACATTGGACACACACTAGAGACAGACATTGGACACACCCTAGAGTCAGACATTGGACACACACTAGAGACAGACATTGGACACACACTAGAGACAGACATTGGACACACACTAGAGACAGATACTGGACACACACTAGAGACAGATATTGGACACACACTCGATACAGACATTGGACACACACTAGAGACAGACATTGGATACACACTAGAGACAGACATTGGACACACACTAGAGACAGACATTGGACACGCACTACAGACAGACATTGGACACACACTAGATACAGACATTGGACACACACTAGAGACAGAAATTGGACACACACACTAGAGACAGACATTGGACACACGCTAGAGACAGACATTGGACACACACTAGAGACAGATACTGGACACACAGTAGAGACAGATATTGGACACACACTAGATACAGACATTGGACACACACTAGAGACAGACATTGGATACACACTAGAGACAGACATTGGACACACACTAGAGACAGACATTGGACACACACTACAGACAGACATTGGACACACACTAGATACAGACATTGGACACACACTAGAGACAGAAATTGGACACACACACTAGAGACAGACATTGGACACACACACTAGAGACAGACATTGGACACACACTAGAGACAGACATTGGACACGCACTAGAGACAGACATTGGCACACACTAGATACAGACATTGGACACACACACTAGAGACATACATTGGACACACACACTAGAGACAGACTTTGGACACACACTAGAGACAGATATTGGTTACACACTAGAGACAGACATTGGACACACGCTAGAGACTGACATTGGACACACACTAGAGACTGACATTGGACACACACTTGAGACAGACATTGGACACACACACTAGTGACAGACATTGGACACACACTAGAGACAGACATTGGACACACACCAGAGCCAGACATTGGACACACTCACTAGAGACAGACATTGGACACACACTTGAGACAGACATTGGACACATACTAGAGACAGACATTGGATACACACTACAGACAGACATTGGACACACACTAGAGACAGACATTGGACACACACTAGAGACAGACATTGGACACACACTAGAGACAGACATTGGACACACACACTAGAGACAGACATTGGATACACACTAGAGACAGACATTGGACACACGCTAGAGACAGAGATTGGATACACACTAGAGACAGACATTGGACACACACCAGAAACAGACATTGGACACACACTAGAGATAGACATTGGACACACACTAGAGACAGACATTGGACACACACTAGAAACAGACATTGGACACACACACTAGAGACAGACATTGGACACACACTAGAGACAGACATTGGACACACACACTAGAGTCAGACATTGGACACACACTAGAGACAGACATTGGACACACACACTAGAGACAGAATTTAGACACACACTAGAGACAGACATTGGAACACACTAGAGACAGACATTGGACACACACTAGAGACAGACATTGGACACACACACTAGAGACAGACGTTGGACACACACTAGAAACAGACATTGGACACACAGACTAGAGACAGACATTGGACACACACTAGATACAGACATTGGACACACACACTAGAGTCAGACATTGGACACACACTAGACACAGACATTGGACACACACTAGATACAGACATTGGACCCACACTAGAGACATACATTGGACACACACTAGAGACAGACATTGGACACACACACTAGAGACAGACATTGGACACACACACTAGAGACAGACATTGGACACACACTAGAGACAGACATTGGACACACACTAGAGACAGACATTGGACACACCCTAGAGACAGACATTGGACACACACTAGAGACAGACATTGGACACACACTAGAGACAGACATTGGACACACACACTAGAGACAGACATTGGACACACACACTAGAGACAGTCTTTGGACACACACTAGAGACAGACATTGGTTACACACTAGAGACAGACATTGGACACACAGTAGAGACTGACATTGGACACACACTAGAGACAGACATTGGACACACACTTGAGACAGACATTGGACACACACACTAGTGACAGACATTGGACACACACTAGAGACAGACATTGGACACACACCAGAGCCAGACATTGGACACACTCACTAGAGACAGACATTGGACACACACTAGAGACAGACATTGGACACATACTAGAAACAGACATTGGATACACACTACAGACAGACATTGGACACACACTAGAGACAGACATTGGACACACACTAGAGACAGACATTGGACACACACCAGAGACAGACATTGGACACACACTAGAGACAGACATTGGACACACACACTAGAGACAGACATTGGACACACACTAGAGACAGCCATTGGACACACGCTAGAGACAGAGATTGGATACACACTAGAGACAGACATTGGACACACACCAGAAACAGACATTGCACACACACTAGAAACAGACATTGGACACACACTAGAGACAGACATTGGACACACACACTAGAGACAGACATTGGACACACACTAGAGACAGACATTGGACACACACACTAGAGTCAGACATTGGACACACACTAGAGACAGACATTGGACAGACACACTAGAGACAGAATTTAGACACACACTAGAGACAGACATTGGACACACACTAGAGACAGACATTGGACACACACTAGAGACAGACATTGGACACACACTAGAGACAGACATTGGACACACACTAGTGACAGAAATTGGACACACACTAGAGACAGACATTGGACACACACACTAGAGACAGACATTGGACACACACTAGAGACAGACATAGGACACACACTACATACAGACATTGGACCCACACTAGAGACATACATTGGACACACACTAGATACAGACATTGGACCCACACTAGAGACAGACATTGGACACACACTAGTGACAGAAATTGGACACACACTAGAGACAGACATTGGACACACACACTAGAGACAGACATTGGACACACACACTAGTGACAGATATTGGACACACACTAGAGACAGACATTGGACACACGCTAGAGGCAGACATTGGACACACACCAGAGACAGACATTGGACACACGCACTAGAGACAGACAGTGGACACACACTAGAGACAGACATTGGACACACACTTGAGACAGACATTGGACACACACACTAGTGACATATATTGGACACACACTAGAGACAGACATTGGACACACGCTAGAGACAGACATTGGACACACACTAGAGACAGACATTGGACACACACCAGAGACAGACATTGGACACACACTAGAGACAGACATTGGACACACACACTAGAGACAGACATTGGACACACACTAGAGACAGACATTGGACAATCACTAGAGACAGACATTGGACACACACTAGAGACAGACATTGGACACACATTAGAGACAGACATTGGATACACACTAGAGACAGACATTGGACACACACCAGAAACAGACATTGGACACACACTAGAAACAGACATTGGACACACACTAGAGATAGACATTGGACACACACTAGAGACAGACATTGGACACACACTAGAGACAGACTTTGGACACACACACTAGAGACAGAAATTAGACACACACTAGAGACAGACATTGGACACACACACTAGAGACAGACATTGGACACACACACTACAGACAGACATTGGACACACACTAGAGATAGACATTGGACACACACTAGAGACAGACATTGGACACACACTAGAGACAGACTTTGGACACACACACTAGAGTCAGACATTGGACACACACTAGAGACAGACATTGGACACACACACTAGAGACAGAAATTAGACACACACTAGAGACAGACATTGGACACACACACTAGAGACAGACATTGGACACACACAATAGAGACATACATTGGACACATACTAGAGACAGAGATTGGACACACACTAGAGACAGACATTGGACACACACTAGTAACAGACATTGGACACACACTAGACAGACATTGGACACACAATAGAGACAGACATTGGACACACACTAGAGAGAGACATTAGACACATACCAGAGACAGACATTGGACACACACTAGCGACAGACATTGGACACACACTAGAGACAGACATTGGACACACACACTAGAGACATATATTGGACACACACTAGAGACAGACATTGGACACACACACTAGAGACAGTCATTGGACACACACACTAGAGACAGACATTGGACACACACTAGAGACAGACATTGGACACACACACTAGAGACAGACATTGGACACACACACTACAGACAGACATTGGACACACACTAGAGACAGACATTGGACACACACTAGAGACAGACTTTGGACACACACACTAGAGTCAGACATTGGACACACACTAGAGACAGACATTGGACACACACACTAGAGACAGAAATTAGACACACACTAGAGACAGACATTGGACACACACACTAGAGACAGACATTGGACACACACAATAGAGACATACATTGGACACATACTAGAGACAGAGATTGGACACATACTAGAGACAGACATTGGACACACACTAGAGACAGACATTGGACACACACTAGACAGACATTGGACACACAATAGAGACAGACATTGGACACACACTAGAGAGAGACATTAGACACATACCAGAGACAGACATTGGACACACACTAGAGACAGACATTGCACACACGCAAGAGACAGATATTGGACACACACACTAGAGACAGACATTGGACACACACTAGAGACGGACATTGGACACACACACTAGAGACAGACATTGGACACACACTAGAGACATACATTGGACACACACCAGAGACAGACATTGGACACACACACTAGAGACAGACATTGGAGACACACTAGGGACAGACATTGGGCACACACTAGAGACAGACATTGGACACTCACTAGAGACAGACATTGGACACACACTAGAGACAGACATTGGACACACACACTAGAGACAGACATTGGACACACACTAGAGACATACATTGGACACACACTAGAGACAGACATTGGACACACACTAGAGACAGACATTGGACACACACTAGAGACAGACATTGGACACTCACTAGAGACAGACATTGGACACACACTAGAGACAGACATTGGAGACACACTAGATATAGACATTGGACACACACTAGAGACAGACATTGGGCACACACTAGAGACAGACATTGGACACACACTAGAGACATACATTGGACACACCCACTAGAGACAGACATTGGACACACACTAGAGACAGACATGGGATACACACTACAGACAGATATTTGACACGCACTAGAGACAGACATTGGACACACACTAGAGACAGACATTGGACACACACTAGAGACAGAGATTGGACACACACCAGAGACAGACATTGGACACACACTAGAGACAGACATTGGACACACACTAGAGACAGACATTGGATACACACTAGATACAGACATTAGACACACACTAGAGACAGACATTGGACTCACACTAGAGACAGACATTGGACAGACACTAGAGACAGACATTGGATACACACTAGATACAGACATTGGACACACACTAGAGACAGACATTGGACACACACACTAGAGACAGACATTAGACACACACACTAGAGACAGACATTGGACACACACTAGAGACAGAGATTGGAGACACACTAGTGACAGACATTGGACACACACTAGAGACAGATATTGGACACACACTAGAGACATACATTGGATACACAGGAGAGACAGACATTGGACACACACCCGAGACAGACATTGGACACACACTAGAGACAGACATTGGACACACACACTAGAGACAGAAATTAGACACACACTAGAGACAGACATTGGACACACACTAGTGACAGACATTGGACACACACTAGAGACAGACATTGGACACACACTAGAGACAGACATTGGACACACACTAGACAGACATTGGACACACAATAGAGACAGACATTGGACACACACTAGAGAGAGACATTAGACACATACCAGAGACAGACATTGGACACACACTAGAGACAGACATTGCACACACGCAAGAGACAGATATTGGACACACACACTAGAGACAGACATTGGACACACACTAGAGACGGACATTGGACACACACACTAGAGTCAGACATTGGACACACACTATAGACAGACATTGGACACACACACTAGAGACAGAAATTGGACACACACTAGAGACAGACATTGGACACACACACTAGAGACAGACATTGGACACACACACTAGAGACAGACATTGGACACACACTAGAGACAGACATTGGACACACACTAGAGACAGACATTGGACACACACTAGTGACAGACATTGGACACACACTAGAGACAGACATTGGACACACACTAGAGACAGACATTGGACACACACTAGACAGACATTGGACACACAATAGAGACAGACATTGGACACACACTAGAGAGAGACATTAGACACATACCAGAGACAGACATTGGACAAACACTAGCGACAGACATTGGACACACACTAGGGACAGACATTTGACACACACACTAGAGACAGACATTTGACACACACACTAGAGACAGACATTGGACAAACACACTAGAGACAGACATTGGACACACACTAGATACAGACATTGGACCCACACTAGAGACATATATTGGACACCCACTAGAGACAGACGTTGGACACACACTAGAGACAGACATTGGACACACACTAGATACAGACATTGGACACACACTAGAGACAGACATTGGACACACACTAGAGACAGACATTGGACACACACTAGAGACAGACATTGGACACACACTAGAGACAGACATTGGACACACACTAGAGAGACATTGGACACACACTAGAGACAGACATTGGACACACACTAGAGACAGACATTCGAGACACACTAGAGACACACTAGAGACAGATATTGGGCGCACACTAGAGACAGACATTGGACACACACTAGATACAGACATTGGACACACACCAGAGACAGACATTGGACACACACCAGAGACAGACATTGGACACACACACTAGAGACAGACATTGGAGACACACTAGGGACAGACATTGGGCACACACTAGAGACAGACATTGGACACTCACTAGAGACAGACATTGGACACACACTAGAGACAGACATTGGACATACACACTAGAGACAGACATTGGACACACACTAGAGACAGACATTGGACACACACTAGAGACAGACATTGGACACACACTAGAGACAGACATTGGACACACACACTAGAGACAGACATTGGACACTCACTAGAGACAGACATTGGACACACACTAGAGACAGACATTGGACACACACTAGATACAGACATTGAACACACACTAGAGACAGACATTGGACACACACACTAGAGACATACATTGGACACACACACTAGAGACAGACATTGGACACACACTAGAGACAGACATGGGATACACACTACAGACAGATATTTGACACACACTAGAGACAGACATTGGACACACACTAGAGACAGACATTGGGCACACACTAGAGACAGACATTGGACACACACTAGAGACAGACATTGGACACACACTAGATACAGACATTGAACACACACTAGAGACAGACATTGGACACACACACTAGAGACATACATTGGACACACACACTAGAGACAGACATTGGACACACACTAGAGACAGACATGGGATACACACTACAGACAGATATTTGACACACACTAGAGACAGACATTGGTCACACACTGGAGACAGACATTGGACACACACCAGAGACAGACATTGGACACACACACTAGAGACAGACATTGGAGACACACTAGGGACAGACATTGGGCACACACTAGAGACAGACATTGGACACTCACTAGAGACAGACATTGGACACACACTAGAGACAGACATTGGACACACACACTAGAGACAGACATTGGACACACACAAGAGACATACATTGGACACACACTAGAGACAGACATTGGACACACACTAGAGACAGACATTGGAGACACACTAGATACAGACATTGAACACACACTAGAGACAGACATTGGACACACATACTAGAGACATACATTGGACACACCCACTAGAGACAGACATTGGACACACACTAGAGACAGACATGGGATACACACTACAGACAGATATTTGACACACACTAGAGACAGACATTGGACACACACGAGAGACAGACATTGGACACACACTAGAGACAGAGATTGGACACACACCAGAGACAGACATTGAACACACACTAGAGACAGACATTGGACACACACTAGAGACTGACATTGGACAAACACTAGAGACAGACATTGGACACACACACTAGTGACATTTATTGGACACACACTAGAGACAGACATTGGACACACACTAGAGACAGAGATTTGACACACACTAGAGACAGACATTGGACACACACTAGAGACAGACATTGGATACACACTAGAAACAGACATTGGACACACACTAGAGATAGACATTGGACACACACTAGAGACAGACATTGGACACACACTAGAGACAGACATTGGACACACACACTAGTGACATTTATTGGACACACACTAGAGACAGACATTGGACACACACTAGAGACAGAGATTTGACACACACTAGAGACAGACATTGGACACACACTAGAGACAGACATTGGATACACACTAGAAACAGACATTGGACACACACTAGAGATAGACATTGGACACACACTAGAGACAGACATTGGACACACACTAGAGACAGACTTTGGACACACACACTAGAGTCAGACATTGGACACACACTAGAGACAGACATTGGACACACACACTAGAGACAGAAATTAGACACACACTAGAGACAGACATTGGACACACACACTAGAGACAGACATTGGACACACACACTACAGACAGACATTGGACACACACTAGAGATAGACATTGGACACACACTAGAGACAGACATTGGACACACACTAGAGACAGACTTTGGACACACACACTAGAGTCAGACATTGGACACACACTAGAGACAGACATTGGACACACACACTAGAGACAGAAATTAGACACACACTAGAGACAGACATTGGACACACACACTAGAGACAGACATTGGACACACACACTAGAGACAGACATTGGACACACACACTAGAGACAGACATTGGACACACACTAGAGACAGACATTGGACACACACTAGTGACAGACATTGGACACACACTAGACAGACATTGGACACACAATAGAGACAGACATTGGACACACACTAGAGAGAGACATTAGACACATAACAGAGACAGACATTGGACACACACTAGCGACAGACATTGGACACACACTAGAGACAGACATTGGACACACACACTAGAGACAGACATTGGACACACACTAGAGACAGATATTGGGTACACACTAGAGACAGACATTGGACACACACTAGAGACAGACATTGGACACACACTAGAGACAGACATTGGACACACACTAGATACAAACATTGGACACACACTAGAGACAGACATTGGACACACACTAGAGACAGATATTGGACACACACTAGAGACAGACATTGGACACACCCACTAGAGACAGACATTGGACACACACTAGAGACTGACATTGGACACATACTAGAGACAGACATTGGACACACACTAGAGACAGATATTGGACACACACACTAGAGACAGACATTGGACACACACTAGAGACAGACATTGGACACATACTAGAGACAGACATTGGAGACACACTAGGGACAGACATTGGGCACACACTAGAGACAGACATTGGACACTCACTAGAGACAGACATTGGACACACACTAGAGACAGACATTGGACACACACACTAGAGACAGACATTGGACACACACAAGAGACATACATTGGACACACACTAGAGACAGACATTGGACACACACTAGAGACAGACATTGGACACACACACTAGAGACAGACATTGGACACTCACTAGAGACAGACATTGGACACACACTAGAGACAGACATTGGAGACACACTAGATATAGACATTGGACACACACTAGAGACAGACATTGGGCACACACTAGAGACAGACATTGGACACACACTAGAGACAGACATTGGACACACACTAGATACAGACATTGAACACACACTAGAGACAGACATTGGACACACATACTAGAGACATACATTGGACACACCCACTAGAGACAGACATTGGACACACACTAGAGACAGACATGGGATACACACTACAGACAGATATTTGACACACACTAGAGACAGACATTGGACACACACGAGAGACAGACATTGGACACACACTAGAGACAGAGATTGGACACACACCAGAGACAGACATTGAACACACACTAGAGACAGACATTGGACACACACTAGAGACTGACATTGGACAAACACTAGAGACAGACATTGGACACACACACTAGTGACATTTATTGGACACACACTAGAGACAGACATTGGACACACACTAGAGACAGAGATTTGACACACACTAGAGACAGACATTGGACACACACTAGAGACAGACATTGGATACACACTAGAAACAGACATTGGACACACACTAGAGATAGACATTGGACACACACTAGAGACAGACATTGGACACACACTAGAGACAGACTTTGGACACACACACTAGAGTCAGACATTGGACACACACTAGAGACAGACATTGGACACACACACTAGAGACAGAAATTAGACACACACTAGAGACAGACATTGGACACACACACTAGAGACAGACATTGGACACACACACTACAGACAGACATTGGACACACACTAGAGATAGACATTGGACACACACTAGAGACAGACATTGGACACACACTAGAGACAGACATTGGACACACACACTAGAGTCAGACATTGGACACACACTAGAGACAGACATTGGACACACACACTAGAGACAGAAATTAGACACACACTAGAGACAGACATTGGACACACACACTAGAGACAGACATTGGACACACACAATAGAGACATACATTGGACACACACTAGAGACAGAGATTGGACACACACTAGAGACAGACATTGGACACACACTAGTGACAGACATTGGACACACACTAGACAGACATTGGACACACAATAGAGACAGACATTGGACACACACTAGAGAGAGACATTAGACACATACCAGAGACAGACATTGGACACACACTAGCGACAGACATTGGACACACACTAGAGACAGACATTGGACACACACACTAGAGACAGACATTGGACACACACTAGAGACAGATATTGGGTACACACTAGAGACAGACATTGGACACACACTAGAGACAGACATTGGACACACACTAGAGACAGACATTGGACACACACTAGATACAAACATTGGACACACACTAGAGACAGACATTGGACACACACTAGAGACAGATATTGGACACACACTAGAGACAGACATTGGACACACCCACTAGAGACAGACATTGGACACACACTAGAGACTGACATTGGACACATACTAGAGACAGACATTGGACACACACTAGAGACAGATATTGGACACACACACTAGAGACAGACATTGGACACACACTAGAGACAGACATTGGACACACACTAGAGACAGACATTGGACACACACTAGAGACAGACATTGGACACACACACTAGAGACAGATATTAGACACTCACTAGAGACAGACATTGGACACACACTAGAGACAGACATTGGAGACACACTAGATATAGACATTGGACACACACTAGAGACATACATTGGGCACACACTTGAGACAGACATTGGACACACACTAGCGACAGACATTGGACACACACTAGATACAGATATTGAACACACACTAGAGACAGACATTGGACACACATACTAGAGACATACATTGGACACACACACTAGAGACAGACATTGGACACACACTAGAGACAGACATGGGATACACACTACAGACAGATATTTGACACACACTAGAGACAGACATTGGACACACACTAGAGACAGACATTGGACACACACTAGAGACAGAGATTGGACACACACCAGAGACAGACATTGAACACACACTAGAGACAGACATTGGACACACACTAGAGACTGACATTGGACAAACACTAGAGACAGACATTGGACACACACACTAGTGACAGTTATTGGACACACACTAGAGACAGACATTGGACACATATTGGAGACAGACATTGGACACACACTAGAGACAGACATTGGACACACACTAGAGACAGACATTGGATACACACTAGAGACAGACATTGGACACACACCAGAAACAGACATTGGACACACACTAGAGATAGACATTGGACACACACTAGAGACAGACATTGGACACACACTAGAGACAGACTTTGGACACACACACTAGAGACAGAAATTAGACACACACTAGAGACAGACATTGGACACACACACTAGAGACAGACATTGGACACACACACTACAGACAGACATTGGACACACACTAGAGATAGACATTGGACACACACTAGAGACAGACATTGGACACACACTAGAGACAGACTTTGGACACACACACTAGAGTCAGACATTTGACACACACACTAGAGACAGAAATTAGACACACACTAGAGACAGACATTGGACACACACACTAGAGACAGACATTGGACACACACAATAGAGACATACATTGGACACATACTAGAGACAGAGATTGGACACACACTAGAGACAGACATTGGACACACACTAGTGACAGACATTGGACACACACTAGACAGACATTGGACACACAATAGAGACAGACATTGGACACACATTAGAGAGAGACATTAGACACATACCAGAGACATATATTGGACACACACTACAGACAGACATTGGACACACACACTAGAGACAGACATTGGACACACACACTAGAGACAGACATTGGACACACACTAGAGACAGACATTGGACACACACACTAGAGACAGACATTGGACACACACACTACAGACAGACATTGGACACACACTAGAGATAGACATTGGACACACACTAGAGACAGACATTGGACACACACTAGAGACAGACTTTGGACACACACACTAGAGTCAGACATTGGACACACACTAGAGACAGACATTGGACAAACACACTAGAGACAGAAATTAGACACACACTAGAGACAGACATTGGACACACACACTAGAGACAGACATTGGACACACACAATAGAGACATACATTGGAAACATACTAGAGACAGAGATTGGACACACACTAGAGACAGACATTGGACACACACTAGTGACAGACATTGGACACACACTAGACAGACATTGGACACACAATAGAGACAGACATTGGACACACACTAGAGACAGACATTGGACACACACCCTAGAGACATATATTGGACACACACTAGAGACAGACATTGGACACACACACTAGAGACAGACATTGGACACACACACTAGAGACAGACATTGGACACACACTAGAGACAGACATTGGGTACACACTAGAGACAGACATTGGACACACACTAGAGAAAGACATTGGACACACACTAGAGACAGACATTGGACACACACTAGATACAAACATTGGACACACACTAGAGACAGACATTGGACACACACTAGAGACAGATATTGGACACACACTAGAGACAGACATTGGACACACCCACTAGAGACAGACATTGGACACACACTAGAGACAGACATTGGATACACACTAGATACAGACATTGGACACACAATAGAGACAGACATTGGACACACACTAGAGAGAGACATTAGACACATACCAGAGACAGACTTTGGACACAGCCACTAGAGACAGACATTGGACACACACTAGAGACAGACATTGGATACACACTAGAGACAGACATTGGACACACACTAGATACAGACATTGGACACACACTAGAGACAGACATTGGAAACACACTAGAGACAGACATTGGATACACACTAGATACAGACATTAGACACACACTAGAGACAGACATTGGACTCACACTAGAGACAGACATTGGACAGACACTAGAGACAGACATTGGATACACACTAGATACAGACATTGGAAACACACTAGAGACAGACATTGGACACACACACTAGAGACAGACATAAGACACACACACTAGAGACAGAAATTAGACACACACTAGAGACAGACATTGGACACACACTAGTGACAGACATTGGACACACACTAGAGACAGACATTGGACACACACTAGAGACAGACATTGGACACACACTAGACAGACATTGGACACACAATAGAGACAGACATTGGACACACACTAGAGAGAGACATTGGACACATACCAGAGACAGACATTGGACACACACTAGCGACAGACATTGCACACACACTAGAGACAGACATTTGACACACACACTAGATATAGACATTGGACACACACTAGAGACAGACATTGGACACACACACTAGAGACAGACATTGGACACACACTAGAAACAGACATTGGACACACACTAGAGACAGACATTGGACACACACACTAGAGACATATATTGGACACACACTAGAGACAGACATTGGACACACACACTAGAGACAGACATTGGACACACACACTAGAGACAGACATTGGACACACACTAGAGACAGACATTGGACACACACACTAGAGACAGACATTGGACACACACACTACAGACAGACATTGGACACACACTAGAGATAGACATTGGACACACACTAGAGACAGACATTGGACACACACTAGAGACAGACTTTGGACACACACACTAGAGTCAGACATTGGACACACACTAGAGACAGACATTGGACAAACACACTAGAGACAGAAATTAGACACACACTAGAGACAGACATTGGACACACACACTAGAGACAGACATTGGACACACACAATAGAGACATACATTGGAAACATACTAGAGACAGAGATTGGACACACACTAGAGACAGACATTGGACACACACTAGTGACAGACATTGGACACACACTAGACAGACATTGGACACACAATAGAGACAGACATTGGACACACACTAGAGACAGACATTGGACACACACCCTAGAGACATATATTGGACACACACTAGAGACAGACATTGGACACACACACTAGAGACAGACATTGGACACACACACTAGAGACAGACATTGGACACACACTAGAGACAGACATTGGGTACACACTAGAGACAGACATTGGACACACACTAGAGAAAGACATTGGACACACACTAGAGACAGACATTGGACACACACTAGATACAAACATTGGACACACACTAGAGACAGACATTGGACACACACTAGAGACAGATATTGGACACACACTAGAGACAGACATTGGACACACCCACTAGAGACAGACATTGGACACACACTAGAGACAGACATTGGATACACACTAGATACAGACATTGGACACACAATAGAGACAGACATTGGACACACACTAGAGAGAGACATTAGACACATACCAGAGACAGACTTTGGACACAGCCACTAGAGACAGACATTGGACACACACTAGAGACAGACATTGGATACACACTAGAGACAGACATTGGACACACACTAGATACAGACATTGGACACACACTAGAGACAGACATTGGAAACACACTAGAGACAGACATTGGATACACACTAGATACAGACATTAGACACACACTAGAGACAGACATTGGACTCACACTAGAGACAGACATTGGACAGACACTAGAGACAGACATTGGATACACACTAGATACAGACATTGGAAACACACTAGAGACAGACATTGGACACACACACTAGAGACAGACATAAGACACACACACTAGAGACAGAAATTAGACACACACTAGAGACAGACATTGGACACACACTAGTGACAGACATTGGACACACACTAGAGACAGACATTGGACACACACTAGAGACAGACATTGGACACACACTAGACAGACATTGGACACACAATAGAGACAGACATTGGACACACACTAGAGAGAGACATTGGACACATACCAGAGACAGACATTGGACACACACTAGCGACAGACATTGCACACACACTAGAGACAGACATTGGACACACACTAGAGACAGACATTGGACACAAACTAGAGACAGACATTGGATACACACTAGAGACAGACATTGGACACACACCAGAAACTGACATTGGACACACACTAGAAACAGACATTGGACACACACTAGAGATAGACATTGGACACACACTAGAGACAGCCATTGGACACACACTAGAGACAGACATTGGACACACACACTAGAGACAGACATTGGATACACACTAGAGACAGACATTGGACACACACCAGAAACAGACATTGGACACACACTAGAAACAGACATTGGACACACACTAGAGATAGACATTGGACACACACTAGAGACAGACAATGGACACACACTAGAGACAGACTTTGGACACACACACTAGAGTCAGACATTGGACACACACTAGAGACAGACATTGGACACACACACTAGAGACAGAAATTAGACACACACTAGAGACAGACATTGGACACACACACTAGAGACAGACATTGGACACACACACTACAGACAGACATCGGACACACACTAGAGATAGACATTGGACACACACTAGAGACAGACATTGGACACACACTAGAGACAGACTTTGGACACACACACTAGAGTCAGACATTGGACACACACTAGAGACAGACATTGGACACACACACTAGAGACAGAAATTAGACACACACTAGAGACAGACATTGGACACACACACTAGAGACAGACATTGGACACACACAATAGAGACATACATTGGACACACACTAGAGACAGAGATTGGACACACACTAGAGACAGACGTTCGACACACACTAGTGACAGACATTGGACACACACTAGACAGACATTGGACACACAATAGAAACAGACATTGGACACACACTAGAGAGAGACATTAGATACATACCAGAGACAGACATTGGACACACACTAGCGACAGACATTGGACACACACTAGAGACAGACATTTGACACACACACTAGAGACATATATTGGACACACACTAGAGACAGACATTGGACACACACACTACAGACAGACATTGGACACACACACTAGAGACAGACATTGGACACACACTAGAGACAGACATTGGGTACACACTAGAGACAGACATTGGACACACACTAGAGACAGACATTGGACACACACTAGAGACAGACATTGGACACACACTAGATACAAACATTGGACACACACTAGAGACAGACATTGGACACACACTAGAGACAGATATTGGACACACACTAGAGACAGACATTGGACACACCCACTAGAGACAGACATTGGACACACACTAGAGACTGACATTGGACACATACTAGAGACAGACATTGGACACACACTAGAGACAGACATTGGACACACACACTAGAGACAGACATTGGACACACACTAGAGACAGACATTGGAGACACACTAGATATAGACATTGGACACACACTAGAGACAGACATTGGGCACACACTAGAGACAGACATTGGACACACACTAGAGACAGACATTGGACACACACTAGATACAGACATTGAACACACACTAGAGACAGACATTGGACCCACATACTAGAGACATACATTGGACACACACACTAGAGACAGACATTGGACACACACTAGAGACAGACATGGGATACACACTACAGACAGATATTTGACACACACTAGAGACAGACATTGGACACACACTAGAGACAGACATTGGACACACACTAGAGACAGAGATTGGACACACACCAGAGACAGACGTTGAACACACACTAGAGACAGACATTGGACACACACTAGAGACTGACATTGGACAAACACTAGAGACAGACATTGGACACACACACTAGTGACAGTTATTGGACACACACTAGAGACAGACATTGGACACACACTAGAGACAGACATTGGACACACACTAGAGACAGACATTGGACACACACTAGAGACAGACATTGGATACACACTAGAGACAGACATTGGACACACACCAGAAACAGACATTGGGCACACACTAGAAACAGACATTGGACACACACTAGAGATAGACATTGGACACACACTAGAGACAGACATTGGACACACACTAGAGACAGACTTTGGACACACACACTAGAGTCAGACATTGGACACACACACTAGAGACAGACATTGGATACACACACTACAGACAGACATTGGACACACACTAGAGATAGACATTGGACACACACTAGAGACAGACATTGGACACACACTAGAGACATACTTTGGACACACACACTAGAGTCAGACATTGGACACACACTAGAGACAGACATTGGACACACACACTAGAGACAGAAATTAGACACACACTAGAGACAGACATTGGACACACACACTAGAGACAGACATTGGACACACACAATAGAGACATACATTGGACACACACTAGAGACAGAGATTGGACACACTAGAGACAGACATTGGACACACACTAGTGACAGACATTGGACACACACTAGACAGACATTGGACACACAATAGAGACAGACATTGGACACACACTAGAGAGAGACATTAGACACATACCAGAGACAGACATTGGACACACACTAGCGACAGACATTGGACACACACTAGAGACAGACATTTGACACACACACTAGAGACATATATTGGACACACACTAGAGACAGACATTGGACACACACACTAGAGACAGACATTGGACACACACACTAGAGACAGACATTGGACACACACTAGAGACAGACATTGGGTACACACTAGAGACAGACATTGGACACACACTAGAGACAGACATTGGACACACACTAGAGACAGACATTGGACACACACTAGATACAGACATTGGACACTCACTAGAGACAGATATTGGACGCACACTAGAGACAGACATTGGACACACCCACTAGAGACAGACATTGGACACACACTAGAGAAAGACATTGGATACACACTAGATACAGACATTGGACACACACTAGAGACAGACATTGGACACACACTAGAGACAGACATTGGACACACACTAGAGACAGACATTGGACACACACTAGAGACAGACATTGGATACACACTAGATACAGACATTGGGGACACACACTAGAGACAGACATTGGACTCACACTAGAGACAGACATTGGACAGACACTAGAGACAGACATTGGATACACACTACATACAGACATTGGACACACACTAGAGACAGACATTGGACACACACACTAGAGACAGACATTAGACACACACACTAGAGACAGACATTGGACACACACTAGAGACAGAGATTGGAGACACGCTAGTGACAGACATTGGACACACACTAGAGACAGATATTGGACACACACTAGAGACAGACATTGGATACACAGGAGAGACAGACATTGGACACACACCCGAGACAGACATTGGACACACACTAGAGACAGACATTGGACACACACACTAGAGACAGAAATTAGACACACACTAGAGACAGACATTGGACACACACTAGTGACAGACATTGGACACACACTAGAGACAGACATTGGACACACACTAGAGACAGACATTAGACACACTAGACATACATTGGACACACAATAGAGACAGACATTGGACACACACTAGCGACAGACATTGCACACACACTAGAGACAGACATTTGACACACACACTAGAGACAGACATTGGACACACACTAGAGACAGACATTGGATACACACTAGAGACAGACATTGGACACACACCAGAAACAGACATTGGACAGACACTAGAAACAGACATTGGACACACACTAGAGATAGACATTGGACACACACTAGAGACAGACATTGGACACACACACTAGAGACAGACATTGGACACACACTAGAGACAGACATCGGGGACACACACTAGAGACAGACATTGGACACACACTAGAGACAGACATTGGACACACACACTAGAGTCAGACATTGGACACACACTAGAGACAGACATTGGACACACACACTAGAGACAGAAATTAGACACACACTAGAGACAGACATTGAACACACACTAGTGACAGACATTGGACACACACTAGAGACCGTCATTGGACACACACTAGAGACAGACATTGGACACACACTAGACAGACATTGGACACACAATAGAGACAGACATTGGACACACACTAGAGAGAGACATTAGACACATACCAGAGACAGTCATTGGACACACACTAGCGACAGACATTGGACACACACTAGAGACAGACATTTGAGACACACACTAGAGACAGACATTGGACAAACACACTAGAGACAGAAATTGGACACACACTAGATACAGATATTGGACCCACACTAGAGACATATATTGGACACACACTAGAGACAGACATTGGACACACACTAGAAACAGACATTGGACACACACTAGATACAGACATTGGACACACACTAGAGACAGCCATTGGACACACACTAGAGACAGACATTGGACACACACTAGATACAGACATTGGACACACAGACTAGAGACAGACATTGGACGCACCCACTAGAGAAAAACATTGGACACACACTAGAGACAGACATTTGACACACACTAGAGACAGATATTGGATACACACTATATACAGACATTGGACAGACACACTAGAGACAGACATTGGACTCACACTAGAGACAGACATTGGACACACACTAGAGACAGACATGGGACACACACACTAGAGACAAACATTGGACACACACACTAGAGACAGACATTGGACACACACTAGAGACCGAAATTGGAGACACACTAGTGACAGACATTGGACAGACACTAGAGACAGACATTGGACACACACTAGAGACAGACATTGGATACACAGGAGAGACAGACATTGGACACACACCAGAGACAGACATTGGACACACACACAAGAGACAGACATTGGACACACACTAGAGACAGACATTGGACACATACTAGAGACAGACATTGGATACACACTAGAGACAGACATTGGACACACACCAGAAACAGACATTGGACACACACTAGAAACAAACATTGGACACACACTAGAGATAGACATTGGACACACACTAGAGACAGACATTGGACACACACAAGAGACAGACATTGGACACACACACTAGAGACAGACATTGGACACACACACTAGAGACAGACATTGGACACACACTAGAGACAGACATCGGACACACACACTAGAGACAGACATTGGACACACACTAGAGACAGACATTGGACACACACACTAGAGTCAGACATTGGACACACACTAGAGACAGACATTGGACACACACACACGAGACAGAAATTAGACACACACTAGAGACAGACATTGGACACACACTAGTGACAGACATTGGACACACACTAGAGACAGACATTGGACACACACTAGAGACAGACATTGGACACACACTAGACAGACATTGGACACACAATAGAGACAGACATTGGACACACACTAGAGAGAGACATTAGACACATACCAGAGACAGTCATTGGACACACACTAGCGACAGACATTGGACACACAGTAGAGACAGACATTTGACACACACACTAGAGACAGACATTGGACAAACACACTAGAGACGGACATTGGACACACACTAGATACAGACATTGGACCCACACTAGAGACATATATTGGACACACACTAGAGACAGACATTGGACACACACTAGAAACAGACATTGGACACACACTAGATACAGACATTGGACACACACTAGAGACAGCCATTGGACACACACTAGAGACAGCCATTGGACACACACTAGAGACAGACATTGGACACGCACTAGATACAGACATTGGACACACAGACTAGAGACAGACATTGGACGCACCCACTAGAGAAAAACATTGGACACACACTAGAGACAGACATTGGACACACACTAGAGACAGACATTGGATACACATTATATACAGACATTGGACAGACACACTAGAGACAGACATTGGACTCACACTAGAGACAGACATTGGACACACACTAGAGACAGACATTGGATACACACTAGATACAGACATTGGACACACACTAGGGACAGACATTGGACACACACACTAGAGACAAACATTGGACACACACACTAGAGACAGACATTGGACACACACTAGAGACAGAGATTGGAGACACACTAGTAACAAACATTGGACACACACTAGAGACAGACATTGGACACACACTAGCGACAGACATTGGACACACACTAGAGACAGACATTTGACACACACACTAGAGACAGACAATGGACAAACACACTAGAGACAGACATTGGACACACACTAGATACAGACATTGGACCCACACTAGAGACATATATTGGACACACACTAGATACAGACATTGGACACACACTAGAGACAGACATTGGACACACACTAGATACAGACATTGGACACACACAAGAGACCGACATTGGACACACACTAGAGACAGACATTGGACACACACTAGATACAGACATTGGACACACACTAGAGAGACATTGGACACACACTAGAGACAGACATTGGACACACACTACAGACAGACATTCGAGACACACTAGAGAGAGAAATTGGACACACATTAGAGACAGACATTGGACACACACTAGAGACAGACATTGGACACACACACTAGAGACAGACAATGGACAAACACACTAGAGACAGACATTGGACACACACTAGAGACAGACATTAGATACACACTAGATACTGACATTGGACACACACTAGAGACAGACATTGGCCACACACACTAGAGACAAACATTGGACACACACACTAGAGACAGTCATTGGACACACACTAGAGACAGAGATTGGAGACACACTAGTGACAGACATTGGACACACACCAGAGACAGACATTGGACACACACACTAGAGACAGACATTGGACACACACTAGAGACAGACATTGGACACGTACTAGAGACAGACATTGGATACACACTAGAGACAGACATTGGACACACACCAGAAACAGACATTGGACACACACTAGAAACAGACATTGGACACACACTAGAGATAGACATTGGACACACACTAGAGACAGACATTGGACACACACAAGAGACAGACATTGGACACACACACTAGAGTCAGACATTGGACACACACTAGAGACAGACATTGGACACACACACTAGAGACAAAAATTAGACGCACACTAGAGACAGACGTTGGACACACACACTAGAGACAGACATTGGACACACACACTAGAGACAGACATTGGACACACACTAGAGACAGACATTGGACACACACTAGTGACAGACATTGGACACACACTAGAGACAGACATTGGACACACACTAGAGACAGACATTGGACACACAATAGAGACAGACATTGGACACACACTAGAGACAGACATTGGACACACAATAGAGACAGACATTGGACACACACTCGAGAGAGACATTAGACACATACCAGAGACAGACATTGGACACACACTAGCGACCGAGATTGGACACACACTAGAGACAGACATTTGACACACACACTAGAGACAGACATTGGACAAACACACTAGAGACAGACATTGGACACACACTAGATACAGACATTGGACCCACACTAGATACAAACATTGGACACACACAAGAGACAGACATTGGACACACACTAGAGACAGACATTGGACACACACACTAGAGACAGAAATTAGACACACACTAGAGACAGACATTGGACACACACACTAGAGACAGACATTGGACACACACAATAGAGACATACATTGGACACACACTAGAGACAGAGATTGGACACACACTAGAGACAGACATTGGACACACACTAGTGAGAGACATTGGACACACACTAGACAGACATTGGACACACGATAGAGACAGACATTGGACACACACTAGAGAGAGACATTAGACACATACCACAGACAGACATTGGACACACACTAGCGACAGACATTGGACACACACTAGAGACAGACATTTGACACACACAATAGAGACATATATTGGACACACACTAGAGACAGACATTGGACACACACACTAGAGACAGACATTGGACACACACACTAGAGACAGACATTGGACACACACTAGAGACAGACATTGGGTACACATTAGAGACAGACATTGGACACACACTAGAGACAGACATTGGACACACACTAGAGACAGACATTGGACACACACTAGAGACAGACATTGGACACACACTAGACAGACATTGGACACACAATAGAGACAGACATTGGACACACACTAGAGAGAGACATTAGACACATACCAGAGACAGACTTTGGACACAGCCACTAGAGACAGACATTGGACACACACTAGAGACAGACATTGGATACACACTAGAGACAGACATTGAACACACACTAGATACAGACATTGGACACACACTAGAGACAGACATTGGACACACACTAGAGACAGACATTAGACACACTAGACATACATTGGACACACAATAGAGACAGACATTGGACACACACTAGCGACAGACATTGCACACACACTAGAGACAGACATTTGACACACACACTAGAGACAGACATTGGACACACACTAGAGACAGACATTGGATACACACTAGAGACAGACATTGGACACACACCAGAAACAGACATTGGACAGACACTAGAAACAGACATTGGACACACACTAGAGATAGACATTGGACACACACTAGAGACAGACATTGGACACACACACTAGAGACAGACATTGGACACACACTAGAGACAGACATCGGGGACACACACTAGAGACAGACGTTGGACACACACTAGAGACAGACATTGGACACACACACTAGAGTCAGACATTGGACACACACTAGAGACAGACATTGGACACACACACTAGAGACAGAAATTAGACACACACTAGAGACAGACATTGGACACACACTAGTGACAGACATTGGACACACACTAGAGACCGTCATTGGACACACACTAGAGACAGACATTGGACACACACTAGACAGACATTGGACACACAATAGAGACAGACATTGGACACACACTAGAGAGAGACATTAGACACATACCAGAGACAGTCATTGGACACACACTAGCGACAGACATTGGACACACACTAGATACAGACATTTGACACACACACTAGAGACAGACATTGGACAAACACACTAGAGACAGACATTGGACACACACTAGATACAGACATTGGACCCACACTAGAGACATATTTTGGACACACACTAGAGAGAGACATTGGACACACACTAGAGACTGACATTGGACACACACTAGAGACAGACATTGTACACACACTAGAGACAGACATTGGACACACACTAGAGACAGACATTGGACACATACTAGAAACAGACATTGGACACACACTAGAGACAGATATTGGACACACACTAGAGACAGACATTGGACATACACTAGAGACAGACATTGGACACACACTAGAGACAGACATTAGACACACACTAGAGACAGACATTGGACACACACTAGAAAGAGACATTGGACACACACTAGAAACAGACATTGGACACACACTAGAGACTGACATTGGACACACACAAGAGACAGACATTTTACACACACTAGAGACAGACATTGGACACACACTAGAGACAGGCATTGGACACACACTAGAGAGAGACATTGGACACACACTAGAGACTGACATTGAACACACACTAGAGACAGACATTGTACACACACTAGAGACAGAGATTGGACACACACTAGAGACAGACATTTGACACACACTAGAGATAAACATTAGACACGCACTAGAGACAGACATTGGACACACACTAG
Source organism: Eledone cirrhosa (assembly GCA_964016885.1). NCBI lineage: Eukaryota > Metazoa > Mollusca > Cephalopoda > Octopoda > Eledonidae > Eledone > Eledone cirrhosa. The sequence continues at coordinate 43,072,642 of OZ024756.1, forward strand.
AGACAGACATTGGACACACACTAGAGACAGACATTGGAGACACACTAGAGACAGACATTGGACACACACACGAAATATGGACATTGGACACACACTAGAGATAGACATTAGACACACACTAGAGACAGACATTGGACACACACTAGAGACAGACATTAGACACGCACTAGAGACAGACATTGGACACACACTAGAGACAGACATTAGACACGCACTAGAGACAGACATTGGACACACACTAGAGACGGACATTGGACACACACAAGAGACAGACATTGGACACACACACGAAATACGGACATTGGACACACACTAGAGACAGACATTAGACACACACTAGAGACAGACATTGGACACACACTAGAGACACACATTAGACCCACACTAGAGACAGACATTAGACACACACTAGAGTCAGACATTGGACACACACTAGAGACAGACATTGGACACACACTAGAGACTGACATTGGACACACACAAGAGACAGACATTTTACACACACTAGAGAGAGACATTGGACACACACTAGAGTCAGGCATTGGACACACACTAGAGACAGACATTGGACACACACTAGAGACAGACATTGGACACACATTAGAGACAGACATTGGACACACACTAGAGACAGACATTAGACACACACTAGAGACAGACATTGGACACACACTAGAGACAGACATTGGACACACACACTAGAGACAGACATTGGACACACACTAGAAACAGACATTGGACACACACTAGAGACAGACATTGGACACACACACTAGAGTCAGACATTGGACACACACTAGAGACAGACATTGGATACACACTAGAGACAGATATTGGACATACACTAGAGACAGACATTGGACACATACTAGAAACAGACATTGGACACACACTAGAGACAGACATTGGACACACACTAGAGACAGCCATTGGACACACACTAGAGACAGACATTGGACACGCACTAGATACAGACATTGGACACACAGACTAGAGACAGACATTGGACGCACCCACTAGAGAAAAACATTGGACACACACTAGAGACAGACATTGGACACACACTAGAGACAGACATTGGATACACATTATATACAGACATTGGACAGACACACTAGAGACAGACATTGGACTCACACTAGAGACAGACATTGGACACACACTAGAGACAGACATTGGATACACACTAGATACAGACATTGGACACACACTAGGGACAGACATTGGACACACACACTAGAGACAAACATTGGACACACACACTAGAGACAGACATTGGACACACACTAGAGACGGAGATTGGAGACACACTAGTAACAAACATTGGACACACACTAGAGACAGACATTGGACACACACTAGAGACAGACATTGGATACACAGGAGAGACAGACATTGGACACACACCAGAGACAGACATTGGACACACACACTAGTGACAGACATTGGACACACACTAGAGACAGACATTGGACACATACTAGAGACAGACATTGGATACACACTAGAGACAGACATTGGACACACACCAGAAACAGACATTGGACACACACTAGAAACAGACATTGGACACACTCTAGAGATAGACATTGGACACACACTAGAGACAGACATTGGACACACACAAGAGACAGACATTGGACACACACACTAGAGACAGACATTGGACACACACTAGAGACAGACATTGGACACACATTAGAGACAGACATTGGACACACACTAGAGACAGACATTGGACACACATACTAGAGTCAGACATTGGACACACACTAGAGACAGACATTGGACACACACACTAGAGACAGAAATTAGACGCACACTAGAGACAGACATTGGAAACACACACAAGAGACAGACATTGGACACACACACTAGAGACAGACATTGGACACACACTAGAGACAGACATTGGACACACACTAGTGACAGACATTGGACACACACTAGAGACAGACATTCGACACACACTAGAGACAGACATTGGACACACACTTGTGACAGACATTGGACACACACTAGAGACAGACATTGGGCACACACTAGAAACAGACATTGGACACACACTAGAGACAGACATTGGACACACACTCGAGAGAGACATTAGACACATACCAGAGACAGACATTTGACACACACTAGCGACAGACATTGGACACACACTAGAGACAGACATTTGACACACACACTAGAGACAGACAATGGACAAACACACTAGAGACAGACATTGGACACACACTAGATACAGACATTGGACCCACACTAGAGACATATATTGGACACACACTAGATACAGACATTGGACACACACTAGAGACAGACATTGGACACACACTAGAGACAGACATTGGGCACACACTAGAGACAGACATTGGACACACACTAGAGACAGACATTGGACACGCACTAGATACAGACATTGGACACACAGACTAGAGACAGACATTGGACGCACCCACTAGAGAAAAACATTGGACACACACTAGAGACAGACATTGGACACACACTAGAGACAGACATTGGATACACATTATATACAGACATTGGACAGACACACTAGAGACAGACATTGGACTCACACTAGAGACAGACATTGGACACACACTAGAGACAGACATTGGATACACACTAGATACAGACATTGGACACACACTAGGGACAGACATTGGACACACACACTAGAGACAAACATTGGACACACACACTAGAGACAGACATTGGACACACACTAGAGACGGAGATTGGAGACACAATAGTAACAAACATTGGACACACACTAGAGACAGACATTGGACACACACTAGAGACAGACATTGGATACACAGGAGAGACAGACATTGGACACACACCAGAGACAGACATTGGACACACACACTAGTGACAGACATTGGACACACACTAGAGACAGACATTGGACACATACTAGAGACAGACATTGGATACACACTAGAGACAGACATTGGACACACACCAGAAACAGACATTGGACACACACTAGAAACAGACATTGGACACACTCTAGAGATAGACATTGGACACACACTAGAGACAGACATTGGACACACACAAGAGACAGACATTGGACACACACACTAGAGACAGACATTGGACACACACTAGAGACAGACATTGGACACACATTAGAGACAGACAATGGACACACACTAGAGACAGACATTGGACACACATACTAGAGTCAGACATTGGACACACACTAGAGACAGACATTGGACACACACACTAGAGACAGAAATTAGACGCACACTAGAGACAGACATTGGACACACACACAAGAGACAGACATTGGACACACACACTAGAGACAGACATTGGACACACACTAGAGACAGACATTGGACACACACTAGTGACAGACATTGGACACACACTAGAGACAGACATTCGACACACACTAGAGACAGACATTGGACACACACTTGTGACAGACATTGGACACACACTAGAGACAGACATTGGGCACACACTAGAAACAGACATTGGACACACACTAGAGACAGACATTGGACACACACTCGAGAGAGACATTAGACACATACCAGAGACAGACATTTGACACACACTAGCGACAGACATTGGACACACACTAGAGACAGACATTTGACACACACACTAGAGACAGACAATGGACAAACACACTAGAGACAGACATTGGACACACACTAGATACAGACATTGGACCCACACTAGAGACATATATTGGACACACACTAGATACAGACATTGGACACACACTAGAGACAGACATTGGACACACACTAGAGACAGACATTGGGCACACACTAGAGACAGACATTGGACACACAATAGAGACAGACATTGGACACACACTCGAGAGAGACATTAGACACATACCAGAGACAGACATTTGACACACACTAGCGACAGACATTGGACACACACTAGAGACAGACATTTGACACACACACTAGAGACAGTCAATGGACAAACACACTAGAGACAGACATTGGACACACACTAGATACAGACATTGGACCCACACTAGAGACATATATTGGACACACACTAGATACAGACATTGGACACACACTAGAGACAGACATTGGACACACACTAGATACAGACATTGGACACACACAAGAGACCGACATTGGACACACACTAGAGACAGACATTGGACACACACTAGATACAGACATTGGACACACACTAGAGAGACATTGGACACACACTAGAGACAGACATTGGACACACACTACAGACAGACATTCGAGACACACTAGAGAGAGAAATTGGACACACATTAGAGACAGACATTGGACACACACTAGAGACAGACATTGGACACACACACTAGAGACAGACAATGGACAAACACACTAGAGACAGACATTGGACACACACTAGAGACAGACATTGGATACACACTAGATACAGACATTGGACACACACTAGAGACAGACATTGGACACACACACTAGAGACAAACATTGGACACACACACTAGAGACAGTCATTGGACACACACTAGAGACAGAGATTGGAGACACACTAGTGACAGACATTGGACACACACTAGAGACAGACATTGGACACACACTAGAGACAGACATTGGATACACAGGAGAGACAGACATTGGACACACACCAGAGACAGACATTGGACACACACACTAGAGACAGACATTGGACACACACTAGAGACAGACATTGGACACGTACTAGAGACAGACATTGGATACACACTAGAGACAGACATTGGACACACACCAGAAACAGACATTGGACACACACTAGAAACAGACATTGGACACACACTAGAGATAGACATTGGACACACACTAGAGACAGACATTGGACACACACAAGAGACAGACATTGGACACACACACTAGAGACAGACATTGGACACACACTAGAGACAGACATTGGACACACATTAGAGACAGACATTGGACACACACTAGAGACAGACATTGGACACACACACTAGAGTCAGACATTGGACACACACTAGAGACAGACATTGGACACACACACTAGAGACAAAAATTAGACGCACACTAGAGACAGACGTTGGACACACACACTAGAGACAGACATTGGACACACACACTAGAGACAGACATTGGACACACACTAGAGACAGACATTGGACACACACTAGTGACAGACATTGGACACACACTAGAGACAGACATTGGACACACACTAGAGACAGACATTGGACACACAATAGAGACAGACATTGGACACACACTAGAGACAGACATTGGACACACAATAGAGACAGACATTGGACACACACTCGAGAGAGACATTAGACACATACCAGAGACAGACATTGGACACACACTAGCGACAGACATTGGACACACACTAGAGACAGACATTTGACACACACACTAGAGACAGACATTGGACAAACACACTAGAGACAGACATTGGACACACACTAGATACAGACATTGGACCCACACTAGATACAGACATTGGACACACACAAGAGACAGACATTGGACACACACTAGAGACAGAGATTGGACACACACTAGAGACAGACATTGGACACACACTAATGAGAGACATTGGACACACACTAGACAGACATTGGACACACGATAGAGACAGACATTGGACACACACTAGAGAGAGACATTAGACACATACCACAGACAGACATTGGACACACACTAGCGACAGACATTGGACACACACTAGAGACAGACATTTGACACACACAATAGAGACATATATTGGACACACACTAGAGACAGACATTGGACACACACACTAGAGACAGACATTGGACACACACACTAGAGACAGACATTGGGTACACACTAGAGACAGACATTGGACACACACTAGAGACAGACATTGGACACACACTAGAGACAGACATTGGACACACACTAGAGACAGAGATTGGACACACAATAGACAGACATTGGACACACAATAGAGACAGACATTGGACACACACTAGAGAGAGACATTAGACACATACCAGAGACAGACTTTGGACACAGCCACTAGAGACAGACATTGGACACACACTAGAGACAGACATTGGACACACACTAGAGACAGACATTGGACACACACTAGAGACAGACATTGGATACACACTAGATACAGACATTGGGGACACACACTAGAGACAGACATTGGACTCACACTAGAGACAGACATTGGACAGACACTAGAGACAGACATTGGATACACACTACATACAGACATTGGACACACACTAGAGACAGAGATTGGACACACACACTAGAGACAGACATTAGACACACACACTAGAGACAGACATTGGACACACACTAGAGACAGAGATTGGAGACACACTAGTGACAGACATTGGACACACACTAGAGACAGATATTGGACACACACTAGAGACAGACATTGGATACACAGGAGAGACAGACATTGGACACACACCCGAGACAGACATTGGACACACACTAGAGACAGACATTGGACACACACACTAGAGACAGAAATTAGACACACACTAGAGACAGACATTGGACACACACTAGTGACAGACATTGGACACACACTAGAGACAGACATTGGACACACACTAGAGACAGACATTAGACACACTAGACATACATTGGACACACAATAGAGACAGACATTGGACACACACTAGAGAGAGACATTAGACACATACCAGAGACAGACATTGGACACACACTAGCGACAGACATTGCACACACACTAGAGACAGACATTTGACACACACACTAGAGACAGACATTGGACACACACTAGAGACAGACATTGGATACACACTAGAGACAGACATTGGACACACACCAGAAACAGACATTGGACAGACATTGGACACACACTAGAGATAGACATTGGACACACACTAGAGACAGACATTGGACACACACACTAGAGACAGACATTGGACACACACTAGAGACAGACATCGGGGACACACACTAGAGACAGACATTGGACACACACTAGAGACAGACATTGGACACACACACTAGAGTCAGACATTGGACACACACTAGAGACAGACATTGGACACACACACTAGAGACAGAAATTAGACACACACTAGAGACAGACATTGGACACACACTAGTGACAGACATTGGACACACACTAGAGACCGTCATTGGACACACACTAGAGACAGACATTGGACACACACTAGACAGACATTGGACACACAATAGAGACAGACATTGGACACACACTAGAGAGAGACATTAGACACATACCAGAGACAGTCATTGGACACACACTAGCGACAGACATTGGACACACACTAGAGACAGACATTTGACACACACACTAGAGACAGACATTGGACAAACACACTAGAGACAGACATTGGACACACACTAGATACAGACATTGGACCCACACTAGAGACATATATTGGACACACACTAGAGACAGACATTGGACACACACTAGAAACAGACATTGGACACACACTAGATACAGACATTGGACACACACTAGAGACAGCCATTGGACACACACTAAAGACAGACATTGGACACACACTAGATACAGACATTGGACACACAGACTAGAGACAGACATTGGACGCACCCACTAGAGAAAAACATTGGACACACACTAGAGACAGACATTTGACACACACTAGAGACAGATATTGGATACACACTATATACAGACATTGGACAGACACACTATATACAGACATTGGACACACACTAGAGACAGACATTGGACACACACTAGAGACAGACATTGGATACACACTAGATACAGACATTGGACACACACTAGAGACAGACATTGGACACACACACTAGAGACAAACATTGGACACACACACTAGAGACAGACATTGGACACACACTAGAGACCGAGATTGGAGACACACTAGTGCCAGACATTGGACAGACACTAGAGACAGACATTGGACACACACTAGAGACAGACATTGGATACACAGGAGAGACAGACATTGGATACACACTAGAGACAGACATTGGACACACACCAGAAACAGACATTGGACACACACTAGAAACAGACATTGGACACACACTAGAGATAGACATTGGACACACACTAGAGACAGACATTGGACGCACACAAGAGACAGACATTGGACACACACACTAGAGACAGACATTGGACACACACACTAGAGACAGACATTGGACACACACTAGAGACAGACATCGGACACACACACTAGAGACAGACATGTGACACACACTAGAGACAGACATTGGACACACACACTAGAGTCAGACATTGGACACACACTAGAGACAGACATTGGACACACACTAGTGACAGACATTGGACACACACTAGAGACAGACATTGGACACACACTAGAGACAGACATTGGACACACACTAGACAGACATTGGACACACAATAGAGACAGACATTGGACACACACTAGCGACAGACATTGGACACACACTAGAGACAGACATTTGACACACACACTAGAGACAGACATTGGACAAACACACTAGAGACGGACATTGGACACACACTAGATACAGACATTGGACCCACACTAGAGACATATATTGGACACACACTAGAGACAGACATTGGACACACACTAGAAACAGACATTGGACACACACTAGATACAGACATTGGACACACACTAGAGACAGCCATTGGACACACACACTAGAGAAAAACATTGGACACACACTAGAGACAGACATTGGATACACATTATATACAGACATTGGACAGACACACTAGAGACAGACATTGGACTCACACTAGAGACAGACATTGGACACACACTAGAGACAGACATTGGATACACACTAGATACAGACATTGGACACACACTAGGGACAGACATTGGACACACACACTAGAGACAAACATTGGACACACACACTAGAGACAGACATTGGACACACACTAGAGACAGACATTGGACACATACTAGAGACAGACATTGGATACACACTAGAGACAGACATTGGACACACACCAGAAACAGACATTGGACACACACTAGAAACAGACATTGGACACACACTAGATACAGACATTGGACACACACTAGGGACAGACATTGGACACACACACTAGAGACAAACATTGGACACACACACTAGAGACAGACATTGGACACACACCAGAAACAGACATTGGACACACACTAGAGACAGACATTGGACACACACTTGAGACAGACATTGGACACACACTAGAGACAGACATGGGACACACACTAGAGACAGACATTGGACACACACACTAGAGACAGACATTGGACACACACACTAGAGACAGACATTGGACACACACCAGAGACAGACATTGGACACACACACTAGAGACAGACATTGGACACACACTAGAGACAGACATTGGACACACACAAGAGACAGACATTGGACACACACACTAGAGACAGACATTGGACACACACTAGAGACAGACATTGGACACACACACTAGAGACAGACATTGGACACACACACTAGAGACAGAAATTAGACGCACACTAGAGACAGACATTGGACACGCACACTAGAGACAGACATTGGACACACACACTAGAGACAGACATTGGACACACACTAGAGACAGACATTGGACACACACTAGTGACAGACATTGGACACACACTAGAGACAGACATTGGACACACACTAGAGACAGACATTGGACACACACTAGTGACAGACATTGGACACACACTAGAGACAGACATTGGGCACACACTAGAAACAGACATTGGACACACACTAGAGACAGACATTGGACACACAATAGAGACAGACATTGGACACATACCAGAGACAGACATTTGACACACACTAGCGACAGACATTGGACACACACTAGATACAGACATTGGACCCACACTAGAGACATATATTGGACACACACTAGATACAGACATTGGACACACACTAGATACAGACATTGGACACACACTAGAGAGACATTGGACACACACTAGAGACAGACATTGGACACACACTACAGACAGACATTCGAGACACACTAGAGAGAGAAATTGGACACACATTGGAGACAGACATTGGACACACACTAGAAACGAACATTGGAGACACACTAGAGACAGACATTGGGCGCACACTAGATACAGACATTGGACACACACTAGAGACAGACATTGGACACACACTAGAGACAGACATTGGACACACACTAGATACAGACATTGGACACACACTAGACACAGACATTGGATACACACTAGATACAGACATTGGACACACACTAGAGACAGACATTGGACACACACTACAGACAGACATTCGAGACACACTAGACAGAGAAATTGGACACACATTGGAGACAGACATTGGACACACACTAGAAACGAACATTGGAGACACACTAGAGACAGACATTGGGCGCACACTAGATACAGACATTGGACACACACTAGAGACAGACATTGGACACACACTAGAGACAGACATTGGACACACACTAGATACAGACATTGGACACACACTAGACACAGACATTGGATACACACTAGATACAGACATTGGACACACACTAGAGACAGACATTGGACACACACTAGAGACAGACATTGGACACACACTAGAGACAGACATTGGACACACACTAGATACAGACATTGGACACACACTAGAGACAGACATTGGACACACACCAGAGACAGACATTGGACACACACACTAGAGACATACATTGGAGACACACTAGAGACAGACATTGGGCACACACTAGAGACAGACATTGGACACTCACTAGAGACAGACATTGGACACACACTAGAGACAGACAGTGGACACACACACTAGAGACAGACATTGGACACACACTAGACAGACATTGGACACACAATAGAGACAGACATTGGACACACACTAGAGAGAGACATTAGACACATACCAGAGACAGACATTGGACACACACTAGCGACAGACATTGGACACACACTAGAGACAGACATTTGACACACACACTAGAGACAGACATTGGACACACACTAGAGACAGACATTGGACACATACTAGAGACAGACATTGGACACACACTAGAGATAGACATTGGAAACACACTAGAGACAGCCATTGGACACACACTAGAGACAGACATTGGACACACACACTAGAGACAGACATTGGACACACACTAGAGACAGACATCGGACACACACACTAGAGACAGACATTGGACACACACTAGAGACAGACATTGGACACACACACTAGAGTCAGACATTGGACACACACTAGAGACAGACATTGGACACACACACTAGAGACAGAAATTAGACACACACTAGAGACAGACATTGGACACACACTAGTGACAGACATTGGACACACACTAGAGACATATATTGGACACACACTAGAGACAGACATTGGACACACACTAGAGACAGACATTGGACACACACTAGAGACAGACATTGGACACACACTAGATACAGACATTGGACACACACTAGAGACAGCCATTGGACACACAGTAGTGACAGACATTGGACACACACTAGATACAGACATTGGACACACAGACTAGAGACAGACATTGGACGCACTCACTAGAGACAGACATTGGACACACACTAGAGACAGACATTGGACACACACTAGAGACAGACATTGGATACACACTATATACAGACATTGGACAGACACACTAGTGACAGACATTGGACTCACACTAGAGACAGACATTGGACACACACTAGAGACAGACATTGGATACACACTAGATACAGACATTGGACACACACTAGAGACAGACATTGGACACACACACTAGAGACAAACATTGGACACACACACTAGAGACAGACATTGGACACACACTAGAGACAGAGATTGGAGACACACTAGTGACAGACATTGGACACACACTAGAGACAGACATTGGACACACACTAGAGACAGACATTGGATACACAGGAGAGACAGACATTGGACACACACCAGAGACAGACATTGGACACACACACTAGAGACAGGCATTGGACACACACTAGAGACAGACATTGGACACACACTAGAGACAGACATTGGATACACACTAGAGACAGACATTGGACACACACCAGAAACAGACATTGGACACACACTAGAAACAGACATTGGACACACAATAGAGATAGACATTGGACACACACTAGAGACAGACATTGGACACACACTAGAGACAGACATTGGACACACACAAGAGACAGACATTGGACACACACACTAGAGACAGACATTGGACACACACTAGAGACAGACATTGGACACACATTAGAGACAGACATTGGACACACACTAGAGACAGACATTGGACACACACACTAGAGTCAGACATTGGACACACACTAGAGACAGACATTGGACACACACACTAGAGACAGAAATTAGACGCACACTAGAGACAGACATTGGACACACACACTAGAGACAGACATTGGACACACACACTAGAGACAGACATTGGACACACACTAGAGACAGACATTGGACACACACTAGTGACAGACATTGGACACACACTAGAGACAGACATTGGACACACACTAGTGACAGACATTGGACACACACTAGTGACAGACATTGGACACACACTAGAGACAAACATTGGACACACACTAGAGACAGACATTGGACACACACTAGAGACAGACATTGGACCCACACTAGAGACATATATTGGACACACACTAGATACAGACATTGGACACACACTAGAGACAGACATTGGACACACACTAGATACAGACATTGGACACACACAAGAGACAGACATTGGACACACACTAGAGACAGACATTGGACACACACTAGAGACAGACATTGGACACACACACTAGAGACAGAAATTAGACGCACACTAGAGACAGACATTGGACACACACACTAGAGACAGACATTGGACACACACACTAGAGACAGACATTGGACACACACTAGAGACAGACATTGGACACACAATAGAGACAGATATTTGACACACACTAGAGAGAGTCATTAGACACATACCAGAGACAGACATTGGACACACACTAGCGATAGACATTGGACACACACTAGAGACAGACATTTGACACACACACTAGAGACAGACATTGGACACACACTAGATACAGACATTGGACCCACACTAGAGACATATATTGGACACACACTAGATACAGACATTGGACACACACTAGAGACAGACATTGGACACACACTAGATACAGACATTGGACACACACAAGAGACAGACATTGGACACACACTAGAGACAGACATTGGACACACACTAGAGACAGACATTGGACACACACTAGATACAGACATTGGACACACACTAGAGAGACATTGGACACACACTAGAGACAGACATTGGACACACACTAGAAACAGCCATTCGAGACACACTAGAGAGAGAAATTGGACACACATTAGGGACAGACATTGGACACACACTAGAGACAGACATTGGACACACACTAGAGACGGACATTGGAGACACACTAGAGACAGACATTGGGCGCACACTAGAGACAGACATTTGACACACACAAGATACAGACATTGGACACACACTAGAGACAGACATTGGACACACACCAGAGACAGACATTGGACACACACACTAGAGACAGACATTGGGCACACACTAGAGACAGACATTGGACACTCACTAGAGACAGACATTGGACACACACAAGAGACAGACATTGGACACACACACTAGAGACAGACATTGGACACACACTAGATACAGACATTAGACACACACTAGAGACAGACATTGGACACATACTAGAGACAGACATTGGACACACACACTAGAGACAGACATTGGACACTCACTAGAGACAGACATTGGACACACACTAGAGACAGACATTGGAGACACACTAGATATAGACATTGGACACACACTAGAGACAGACATTGGACACACACTAGAGACAGACATTGGACACACACTAGAGACAGAGATTGGACACACACTAGAGACAGACATTGGACACACACTAGAGACAGACATTGGATACACACTAGAGACAGACATTGGGCACACACCAGAAACAGACATTGGACACACACTAGAAACAGACATTGGACACACACTAGAGATAGACATTGGACACACACTAGAGACAGGCATTGGATACACACTAGAGACAGACTTTGGACACACTCACTAGATACAGACAATGGACACACACTACAGACAGACATTGGACACACAAACTAGAGACAGAAATTAGACACACACTAGAGACAGACATTGGACACACACACTGGAGACAGACATTGGACACACACTAGAGATAGACATTGGACACACAATAGAGACAGATATTGGACACACACTAGAGACAGACTTTGGACACACACACTAGAGTCAGACATTGGACACACACTAGAGACAGACATTGGATACACACTAGATACAGACATTGGACACACACTAGAGACATACATTGGACACACACACTAGAGACAAACATTGGACACACACACTAGAGACAGACATTGGACACACACTAGAGACAGAGATTGGAGACACACTAGTGACAGACATTGGACACACACTAGAGACAGACATTGGACACACACTAGAGACAGACATTGGATACACAGGAGAGACAGACATTGGACACACACCAGAGACAGACATTGGACACACACACTAGAGACAGGCATTGGACACACACTAGAGACAGACATTGGACACACACTAGAGACAGACATTGGATACACACTAGAGACAGACATTGGACACACACCAGAAACAGACATTGAACACACACTAGAAACAGACATTGGACACACACTAGAGATAGACATTGGACACACACTAGAGACAGACATTGGACACACACTAGAGACAGACATTGGACACACACAAGAGACAGACATTGGACACACACACTAGAGACAGACATTGGACACACACTAGAGACAGACATTGGACACACATTAGAGACAGACATTGGACACACACTAGAGACAGACATTGGACACACACACTAGAGTCAGACATTGGACACACACTAGAGACAGACATTGGACACACACACTAGAGACAGAAATTAGACGCACACTAGAGACAGACATTGGACACACACACTAGAGACATACATTGGACACACACACTAGAGACAGACATTGGACACACACTAGAGACAGACATTGGACACACACTAGTGACAGACATTGGACACACACTAGAGACAGACATTGGACACACACTAGTGACAGACATTGGACACACACTAGTGACAGACATTGGACACACACTAGAGACAGACATTGGACACACACTAGAGACAGACATTGGACACACACTAGAGACAGACATTGGACACACAATAGAGACAGACATTTGACACACACTAGAGAGAGTCATTAGACACATACCAGAGACAGACATTGGACACACACTAGCGATAGACATTGGACACACACTAGAGACAGACATTTGACACACACACTAGAGACAGACATTGGACACACACTAGATACAGACATTGGACCCACACTAGAGACATATATTGGACACACACTAGATACAGACATTGGACACACACTAGAGACAGACATTGGACACACACTAGATACAGACATTGGACACACACAAGAGACAGACATTGGACACACACTAGAGACAGACATTGGACACACACTAGAGACAGACATTGGACACACACTAGATACAGACATTGGACACACACTAGAGAGACATTGGACACACACTAGAGACAGACATTGGACACACACTAGAAACAGACATTCGAGACACACTAGAGAGAGAAATTGGACACACATTAGGGACAGACATTGGACACACACTAGAGACAGACATTGGACACACACTAGAGACGGACATTGGAGACACACTAGAGACAGACATTGGGCGCACACTAGAGACAGACATTGGACACACACTAGAGACAGACATTGGACACGTACTAGAGACAGACATTGGAGACACACTACAGACAGATATTGGACACACACTAGAGACAGACATTGGACACACACTAGAGACAGACATTGGACACACACTAGAGACAGACATTGGACACACACTAGAGACAGACATTGGACACATACTAGAGACAGACATTAGAGACACACTACAGACAAATATTGGACACACACTAGAGACAGACATTGGACACACACTAGAGACAGACATTGGACACACACTAGAGACAGACATTGGACAAACACTAGAGACAGACATTGGACACTCACTAGAGACAGACATTGGACACACACACTAGAGACATACATTGGACACACACTAGAGACAGACATTGGACTCACTATAGACAGACATTGTACACACACTAGAGACAGACATTGGACACATACTAGAGACAGACATTAGAGACACACTACAGACAAATATTGGACACACACTAGAGACAGACATTGGACACACACTAGAGACAGACATTGGACACACACTAGAGACATACATTGGACAAACACTAGAGACAGACATTGGACACTCACTAGAGACAGACATTGGACACACACACTAGAGACAGACATTGGACACACACTAGAGACAGACATTGGACACATACTAGAGACAGACATTAGAGACACACTACAGACAAATATTGGACACACACTAGAGACAGACATTGGACACACACTAGAGACAGACATTGGACACACACTAGAGACAGACATTAGACACACACTAGAGACAGACATTGGACACACACTAGAGACAGACATTGGACACACACACTAGAGACAGACATTGGACACACACTAGAGACAGACATTGGACACACACACTAGAATCAGACATTGGAAACACACTATATACAGACATTGGACACACACTAGAGACAAACATTGGACACACACACTAGAGACAGACATTGGACACACACACTAGAGAGTGACATTAGACACACACTAGAGACAGACATTGGATACACACTAGAGACAGACATTGGACACACACTAGAGACAGACATTGGACACACACTAGAGACAGACATTGGACACACACTAGAGACAGAAATTGGACACACACTAGAGACAGACATTGGACACACACTAGAGACAGACATTGGACACACACTAGAGACAGACATTGGAACACACCAGAGACAGACATTGGACACACACTAGAGACAGACATTGGACACACACTAGAGACAGACATTGGACACACTCTAGAGACAGACATTGGACACACACACTAGAGACAGACATTGGACTCACACTAGAGACAGACATTGGACAAACACTAGAGACAGACATTGGACACTCACTAGAGACAGACATAAGACACACACTAGAGACAGACATTGGACACACACACTAGAGACAGACATTGGACACACACTAGAGACAGAGTTTGGAGACACTCTAGAGACAGACATTCGACACACACTAGAGACAGACATTGGACACACACTAGAGACAGACATTGGACACACACTAGAGACAGACATTGGACACACACTAGAGACAGACATTGGACACACACTAGAGACAGACATTGGATACACACTAGGGACAGACATTGGACACACACCAGAAACAGACATTGGACACACACTAGAAACAGACATTGGACACACACTAGAGACAGACATTGGACAAACACTAGAGACAGACATTGGACACTCACTAGAGACAGACATTGGACACACACTAGAGACAGACATTGGACACACACTAGAGACAGACATTGGACAAACACTAGAGACAGACATTGGACACTCACTAGAGACAGACATTGGACACACACTAGAGACATACATTGGACACACATAGAGACAGACATTGGACACACACTATAGACAGACATTGGACACACACAATAGAGAAAGACATTGGAAACACAGTAGAGACAGACATTGGACACACACTAGAGACAGACATTGGACACATACTAGAGACAGACATTGGACACACACACTAGAGACAGACATTGGACACACACACTAGAGACTGACATTGGACACACACTAGAGACAGATATTGGACACACACTAGAGACAGACATTGGACACACACTATAGACAGACATTGGACACAAACTAGAGACAGACATTGGACACCGACTAGAGACAGAAATTATATATACACTAGAGACAGACATTGGACACACACTAGAGACAGACATTGGATACACACTAGAGACAGACATTGGACACACATTAGAGACAGACATTGGACACACACTAGAGACAGACATTGGACACACACTAGATACAGACATTGAACACACACTAGAGACAGACATTGGACACACACACTAGAGAAATACATTGGACACACACTAGAGACAGACATTGGAGACACACTAGAGACAGACATTGGACACACACTAGAGACAGACATTGGACACACACTAGAGACAGACATTGGATACACCGTAGAGACAGACATTTGACACACACTAGAGACAGACATTGGGCACACACTAGAGACAGACATTTGACACACACTAGAGACAGACATTGGACACACACACTAGTGACAGACATTGGACACACACACTAGTGACAGATATTGAACACACTCTAGAGACAGACATTGGACACACACTAGAGACATACATTGAACACACATAGAGACAGACATTGGACAAACACTAGAGACAGACATTGGACACACACTAGAGACATACATTGGACAGACATAGAGACAGACATTGGACACACACTATAGACAGACATTGGACACATACAATAGAGAAAGACCTTGGACACACACACTAGAGACTGACATTGAACACACACTAGAGACAGACATTGGATACACACTAGAGACAGACATTGGACACACACTAGAGACAGACATTGGACACAAACTAGAGACAGACATTGGACACACACTAGACACAGAAATTGGATATACACTAGAGACAGACATTGGACACACACTAGAGACAGACATTGGATACACACTAGAGACAGACATTGGACACACACTAGAGACAGACATTGGACACACACTAGATACAGACATTGAACACACACTAGAGACAGACATTGGACACACAAACTACAGAAATACATTTGACACACACACTAGAGACAGACATTGGACACACACTAGAGACAGACATTGGAGACACACTAGAGACAGACATTGGACACACACTAGAGACAGACATTGGACACACACTAGACACAGACATTGGGCACACACTAGAGACAGACATTGGACACACACTAGAGACAGACATTGGACACACACTAGAGACAGACATTGGATACACAGTAGAGACAGACATTTGACACACACTAGAGACAGACATTGGGCACACACTAGAGAGAGACATTTGACACACACTAGAGACAGACATTGGACACACACACTAGTGACAGACATTGGACACACACTAGAGACAGACATTGGACACACACTAGAGACAGACATTGGACACCCACTAGAGACAGACATTGGACACACACTAGAGACAGACATTGGACACATACTAGAGACAGACATTGGAGACACACTACAGACAGATATTGGACACACACTAGAGACAGACATTGGACACACACTAGAGACAAACATTGGACACACACTAGAGACAGACATCGGACACACACTAGAGACAGACATTGGACACACACTAGAAACAGACATTGGACACACACTAGAGACAGACATTGGACACACACTAGAGACAGACATTGGACACACACACTAGAGACAGACATTGGACACACACTAGAGACAGACATTGGACACACACACTTGTCAGACATTGGACACACACTAGAGACAGACATTGGACACACACTAGAGACAGACATTAGACACACACTAGAGACAGACATTAGACACACACTAGAGACAGACATTGGACACACACTAGAAACAGACATTGGACACATACTAGAAACAGACATTGGACACACAATAGAGACAGACATTAGACACACACTAGAGACAGGCATTGGACACACACTAGAGACAGACATTGGACACACACTAGAGACAGACATTAGACACACACTAGAGACAGACATTGGACACACACTAGAAACAGACATTGGACACACACTAGAAACAGACATTGGACACACACTAGAAACAGACATTGGACATAAACTAGAGACTGACATTGGACACACACAAGAGACAGACATTTTACACACACTAGAGAGAGTCATTGGACACACACTAGAGACAGACATTGGACACACACACTAGAGACAGTCATTGGACACACACGAGAGACAGACATTAGACACACACTAGAGACAGACATTGGACACACACTAGAGACAGACGTTGGACACACACTGGAGACAGACATTAGACACACACGAGAGACAGACATTGGACACACACTAGATACAGCCATTGGACACACACTAGAGACAGACATTGGACATACATTAGAGACAGACATTGGACACACACTAGAGACAGACATTAGACACGCACTAGTGACTGACATTGGACACACTAGAGACAGACATTGGACACACACTAGAGACAGACATTAGACACACAGTAAAGACAGACATTGGACACACAGTAGAGACAGACATTGGACACACACTAGAGACAGACATTGGACACACACTAGAAACAGACATTGGACACACACTAAAGACAGACATTGAACACACACACTAGAGAGAGACATTGGAGACACACTAGAAACAGACATTGGACACACACACTAGAGACAGACATTGGACACACACTAGAGACAGACATTGGACACACACTAGAGACAGACATTAGACACACAGTAGAGAGAGACATTGGACACACACTAGAGACAGACATTGGACACACACTAGAGACAGACATTGGACACACAATAGAGACAGACATTTGACACACACTAGAGAGAGTCATTAGACACATACCAGAGACAGACATTGGACACACACTAGCGATAGACATTGGACACACACTAGAGACAGACATTTGACACACACACTAGAGACAGACATTGGACACACACTAGATACAGACATTGGACCCACACTAGAGACATATATTGGACACACACTAGATACAGACATTGGACACACACTAGAGACAGACATTGGACACACACTAGATACAGACATTGGACACACACAAGAGACAGACATTGGACACACACTAGAGACAGACATTGGACACACACTAGAGACAGACATTGGACACACACTAGATACAGACATTGGACACACACTAGAGAGACATTGGACACACACTAGAGACAGACATTGGACACACACTAGAAACAGACATTCGAGACACACTAGAGAGAGAAATTGGACACACATTAGGGACAGACATTGGACACACACTAGAGACAGACATTGGACACACACTAGAGACGGACATTGGAGACACACTAGAGACAGACATTGGGCGCACACTAGAGACAGACATTGGACACACACTAGAGACAGACATTGGACACGTACTAGAGACAGACATTGGAGACACACTACAGACAGATATTGGACACACACTAGAGACAGACATTGGACACACACTAGAGACAGACATTGGACACACACTAGAGACAGACATTGGACACACACTAGAGACAGACATTGGACACATACTAGAGACAGACATTAGAGACACACTACAGACAAATATTGGACACACACTAGAGACAGACATTGGACACACACTAGAGACAGACATTGGACACACACTAGAGACAGACATTGGACAAACACTAGAGACAGACATTGGACACTCACTAGAGACAGACATTGGACACACACACTAGAGACATACATTGGACACACACTAGAGACAGACATTGGACTCACTATAGACAGACATTGGACACACACTAGAGACAGACATTGGACACATACTAGAGACAGACATTAGAGACACACTACAGACAAATATTGGACACACACTAGAGACAGACATTGGACACACACTAGAGACAGACATTGGACACACACTAGAGACATACATTGGACAAACACTAGAGACAGACATTGGACACTCACTAGAGACAGACATTGGACACACACACTAGAGACAGACATTGGACACACACTAGAGACAGACATTGGACACATACTAGAGACAGACATTAGAGACACACTACAGACAAATATTGGACACACACTAGAGACAGACATTGGACACACACTAGAGACAGACATTGGACACACACTAGAGACAGACATTAGACACACACTAGAGACAGACATTGGACACACACTAGAGACAGACATTGGACACACACACTAGAGACAGACATTGGACACACACTAGAGACAGACATTGGACACACACACTAGAATCAGACATTGGAAACACACTATATACAGACATTGGACACACACTAGAGACAAACATTGGACACACACACTAGAGACAGACATTGGACACACACACTAGAGAGTGACATTAGACACACACTAGAGACAGACATTGGATACACACTAGAGACAGACATTGGACACACACTAGAGACAGACATTGGACACACACTAGAGACAGACATTGGACACACACTAGAGACAGAAATTGGACACACACTAGAGACAGACATTGGACACACACTAGAGACAGACATTGGACACACACTAGAGACAGACATTGGAACACACCAGAGACAGACATTGGACACACACTAGAGACAGACATTGGACACACACTAGAGACAGACATTGGACACACTCTAGAGACAGACATTGGACACACACACTAGAGACAGACATTGGACTCACACTAGAGACAGACATTGGACAAACACTAGAGACAGACATTGGACACTCACTAGAGACAGACATAAGACACACACTAGAGACAGACATTGGACACACACACTAGAGACAGACATTGGACACACACTAGAGACAGAGTTTGGAGACACTCTAGAGACAGACATTCGACACACACTAGAGACAGACATTGGACACACACTAGAGACAGACATTGGACACACACTAGAGACAGACATTGGACACACACTAGAGACAGACATTGGACACACACTAGAGACAGACATTGGATACACACTAGGGACAGACATTGGACACACACCAGAAACAGACATTGGACACACACTAGAAACAGACATTGGACACACACTAGAGACAGACATTGGACAAACACTAGAGACAGACATTGGACACTCACTAGAGACAGACATTGGACACACACTAGAGACAGACATTGGACACACACTAGAGACAGACATTGGACAAACACTAGAGACAGACATTGGACACTCACTAGAGACAGACATTGGACACACACTAGAGACATACATTGGACACACATAGAGACAGACATTGGACACACACTATAGACAGACATTGGACACACACAATAGAGAAAGACATTGGAAACACAGTAGAGACAGACATTGGACACACACTAGAGACAGACATTGGACACATACTAGAGACAGACATTGGACACACACACTAGAGACAGACATTGGACACACACACTAGAGACTGACATTGGACACACACTAGAGACAGATATTGGACACACACTAGAGACAGACATTGGACACACACTATAGACAGACATTGGACACAAACTAGAGACAGACATTGGACACCGACTAGAGACAGAAATTATATATACACTAGAGACAGACATTGGACACACACTAGAGACAGACATTGGATACACACTAGAGACAGACATTGGACACACATTAGAGACAGACATTGGACACACACTAGAGACAGACATTGGACACACACTAGATACAGACATTGAACACACACTAGAGACAGACATTGGACACACACACTAGAGAAATACATTGGACACACACTAGAGACAGACATTGGAGACACACTAGAGACAGACATTGGACACACACTAGAGACAGACATTGGACACACACTAGAGACAGACATTGGATACACCGTAGAGACAGACATTTGACACACACTAGAGACAGACATTGGGCACACACTAGAGACAGACATTTGACACACACTAGAGACAGACATTGGACACACACACTAGTGACAGACATTGGACACACACACTAGTGACAGATATTGAACACACTCTAGAGACAGACATTGGACACACACTAGAGACATACATTGAACACACATAGAGACAGACATTGGACAAACACTAGAGACAGACATTGGACACACACTAGAGACATACATTGGACAGACATAGAGACAGACATTGGACACACACTATAGACAGACATTGGACACATACAATAGAGAAAGACCTTGGACACACACACTAGAGACTGACATTGAACACACACTAGAGACAGACATTGGATACACACTAGAGACAGACATTGGACACACACTAGAGACAGACATTGGACACAAACTAGAGACAGACATTGGACACACACTAGACACAGAAATTGGATATACACTAGAGACAGACATTGGACACACACTAGAGACAGACATTGGATACACACTAGAGACAGACATTGGACACACACTAGAGACAGACATTGGACACACACTAGATACAGACATTGAACACACACTAGAGACAGACATTGGACACACAAACTACAGAAATACATTTGACACACACACTAGAGACAGACATTGGACACACACTAGAGACAGACATTGGAGACACACTAGAGACAGACATTGGACACACACTAGAGACAGACATTGGACACACACTAGACACAGACATTGGGCACACACTAGAGACAGACATTGGACACACACTAGAGACAGACATTGGACACACACTAGAGACAGACATTGGATACACAGTAGAGACAGACATTTGACACACACTAGAGACAGACATTGGGCACACACTAGAGAGAGACATTTGACACACACTAGAGACAGACATTGGACACACACACTAGTGACAGACATTGGACACACACTAGAGACAGACATTGGACACACACTAGAGACAGACATTGGACACCCACTAGAGACAGACATTGGACACACACTAGAGACAGACATTGGACACATACTAGAGACAGACATTGGAGACACACTACAGACAGATATTGGACACACACTAGAGACAGACATTGGACACACACTAGAGACAAACATTGGACACACACTAGAGACAGACATCGGACACACACTAGAGACAGACATTGGACACACACTAGAAACAGACATTGGACACACACTAGAGACAGACATTGGACACACACTAGAGACAGACATTGGACACACACACTAGAGACAGACATTGGACACACACTAGAGACAGACATTGGACACACACACTTGTCAGACATTGGACACACACTAGAGACAGACATTGGACACACACTAGAGAGAGACATTAGACACACACTAGAGACAGACATTAGACACACACTAGAGACAGACATTGGACACACACTAGAAACAGACATTGGACACATACTAGAAACAGACATTGGACACACAATAGAGACAGACATTAGACACACACTAGAGACAGGCATTGGACACACACTAGAGACAGACATTGGACACACACTAGAGACAGACATTAGACACACACTAGAGACAGACATTGGACACACACTAGAAACAGACATTGGACACACACTAGAAACAGACATTGGACACACACTAGAAACAGACATTGGACATAAACTAGAGACTGACATTGGACACACACAAGAGACAGACATTTTACACACACTAGAGAGAGTCATTGGACACACACTAGAGACAGACATTGGACACACACACTAGAGACAGTCATTGGACACACACGAGAGACAGACATTAGACACACACTAGAGACAGACATTGGACACACACTAGAGACAGACGTTGGACACACACTGGAGACAGACATTAGACACACACGAGAGACAGACATTGGACACACACTAGATACAGCCATTGGACACACACTAGAGACAGACATTGGACATACATTAGAGACAGACATTGGACACACACTAGAGACAGACATTAGACACGCACTAGTGACTGACATTGGACACACTAGAGACAGACATTGGACACACACTAGAGACAGACATTGGACACATACTAGAAACAGACATTGGACACACACTAGAGACAGACATTGGACACACACTAGAGACAGGCATTGGACACACACTAGAGACAGACATTAGACACACACTAGAGACAGACATTGGACACACACTAGAAACAGACATTGGACACACACTAGAAACAGACATTGGACACACACTAGAGACTGACATTGGACACACACAAGAGACAGACATTTTACACACACTAGAGAGAGACATTGGACACACACTAGAGACAGGCATTGGACACACACTAGAGACAGACATTGGACACATACTAGAGACTGACATTGGACACACACTAGAGACAGACATTGTACACACACTAGAGACAGACATTGGACACACACTAGAGACAGACATTGGACACACACTAGAGATAAACATTAGACACGCACTAGAGACAGACATTGGACACACACTAGAGACAGACATTGGACACACACACGAAATACGGACATTGGACACACACTAGAGACAGACATTAGACACACACTAGAAACGGACATTGGACACACACTAGAGATAGACATTGGACACACACTAGAGACAGACATTGGACACACACTAGAGACAGACATTGGACACACACTAGACACAGACATTGGGCACACACTAGAGACAGACATTGGACACACACTAGAGACAGACATTGGACACACACTAGAGACAGACATTGGATACACAGTAGAGACAGACATTTGACACACACTAGAGACAGACATTGGGCACACACTAGAGACAGACATTTGACACACACTAGAGACAGACATTGGACACACACACTAGTGACAGACATTGGACACACACTAGAGACAGACATTGGACACACACTAGAGACAGACATTGGACACACACTAGAGACAGACATTGGACACACACTAGAGACAGACATTGGACACATACTAGAGACAGACATTGGAGACACACTACAGACAGATATTGGACACACACTAGAGACAGACATTGGACACACACTAGAGACAAACATTGGACACACACTAGAGACAGACATCGGACACACACTAGAGACAGACATTGGACACACACTAGAAACAGACATTGGACACACACTAGAGACAGACATTGGACACACACTAGAGACAGACATTGGACACACACACTAGAGACAGACATTGGACACACACTAGAAACAGACATTGGACACACACTAGAGACAGACATTGGACACACACTAGAGACAGACATTGGACACACACACTTGTCAGACATTGAACACACACTAGAGACAGACATTGGACACACACTAGAGACAGACATTAGACACACACTAGAGACAGACATTAGACACACACTAGAGACAGACATTGGACACACACTAGAAACAGACATTGGACACATACTAGAAACAGACATTGGACACACACTAGAGACAGACATTAGACACACACTAGAGACAGGCATTGGACACACACTAGAGACAGACATTGGACACACACTAGAGACAGACATTGGACACACACACTAGAGACAGTCATTGGACACACACGAGAGACAGACATTAGACACACACTAGAGACAGATATTGGACACACACTAGAGACAGACGTTGGACACACACTGGAGACAGACATTAGACACACACGAGAGACAGACATTGGACACACACTAGATACAGCCATTGGACACACACTAGAGACAGACATTGGACATACACTAGAGACAGACATTGGACACACACTAGAGACAGACATTAGACACGCACTAGTGACTGACATTGGACACACTAGAGACAGACATTGGACACACACTAGAGACAGACATTGGACACATACTAGAAACAGACATTGGACACACACTAGAGACAGACATTGGACACACACTAGAGACAGGCATTGGACACACACTAGAGACAGACATTGGACACACACTAGAGACAGACATTAGACACACACTAGAGACAGACATTGGACACACACTAGAAACAGACATTGGACACACACTAGAAACAGACATTGGACACACACTAGAGACTGACATTGGACACACACAAGAGACAGACATTTTACACACACTAGAGAGAGACATTGGACACACACTAGAGACAGGCATTGGACACACACTAGAGACAGACATTGGACACATACTAGAGACAGACATTGGACACACACTAGAGACAGACATTGGACACACACTAGAGATAAACATTAGACACGCACTAGAGACAGACATTGGACACACACTAGAGACAGACATTGGACACACACACGAAATACGGACATTGGACACACACTAGAGACAGACATTAGACACACACTAGAAACGGACATTGGACACACACTAGAGATAGACATTGGACACACACTAGAGACAGACATTGGACACACACTAGAGACAGACATTAGACACACACTAGAGACAGACATTGAATACACACTAGAAACAGACATTGGACACACACTAGAGACAGACATTGGACACACACAAGAGACAGAGATTTTACACACACTAGAGAGAGACATTGGACACACACTAGAGACAGGCATTGGACACACACTAGAGACAGACGTTGGACACACACTAGAGACAGACATTGGACACATACTAGAAACAGACATTGGACACACACTAGAGACACACATTGGACACACACTAGAGACAGACATTGGACACACACTAGACAGAGACATTGGACACACACTAGAGACAGACATTAGACACACACTAGAGACAGACATTGGACACACACTAGAGACTGACATTGGACACACACAAGAGACAGACATTTTACACACACTAGAGAGAGACATTGGACACACACTAGAAACAGACATAGGACACACACTAGAGACAGACATTGGACACACACACTAGAGACAGACATTGGACACACAGTAGAGCCAGATATTGGGAACACACTAGAGACAGACATTAGACACACACTAGAGACAGACATTGGACACACACTAGAAACAGACATTGGACACTCACTAGAGACAGACATTGGACATAGACACTAGAGAGAGACATTGGACCCACACACAAGAGACAGACATTGGACACACACTTGAAACAGACATTGGACACACACTAGAGACAGACATTGGACACACACTAGAGACAGACATTGGACACACACTAGAGACAGACATTGGACACACACTAGAGACAGACATTGGACATACACTAGAGAGAGACATTAGACACACACACTAGTGAGAGACATTGGACACACACCAGAGACAGACATTGGACACACACTAGAGAGAGACATTGGACACGCACTAGAGACAGACATTGGACACACACACTAGAGACAGACATTGGACACACACTAGAGAGAGACATTGGACAAACAATAGAGACAGACATTGGAAACACACACTAGAGACAGACATTGGACACACACTAGAGACAGACATAGGACCCACACTAGAGACAGACATTGGACACACACTAGAGACAGACTTTGGACACACACACTAGAGACAGATATTAGACACACACTAGAGACAGACATTGGACACACACTAGAGACAGACATTGGACACACACACTAGAGACAGACATTGGACACACACTAGAAACAGTGATTGGACACACACTAGAGACAGACATTGGACACACACACTAGAGACAGACATTGGACACACACGAGAGACAGACATTAGACACACACTAGGGACAGACATTGGACACGCACTAGAGGCAGACGTTAGACACACATTAGAGACAGACATTGGACACACACTAGAGACAGACATTGGACACACACTAGAGACAGACATTGGAACACACCAGAGACAGACATTGGACACACACTAGAGACAGACATTGGACACACACTAGAGACAGACATTGGACACACACACTAGAGACAGACATTGGACACACACTAGAGACAGACATTGGACAAACACTAGAGACAGACATTGGACACTCACTAGAGACAGACATAAGACACACACTAGAGACAGACATTGGACACACACTAGAGACAGACATTGGACACACACACTAGAGACAGACATTGGACACACACACTAGAGACAGACATTGGACACACACTAGAGACAGACTTTAGAGACACTCTAGAGACAGACATTGGACACACACTAGAGACAGACATTGGACACACACTAGAGACAGATATTGGACACACACTAGAGACAGACATTGGACACACACTAGAGACAGACATTGAACACACACTAGAGACAGACATTGGACACACACCAGATACAGACATTGGACACACACTAGAGACTGACATTGGACAAACACTAGAGACAGACATTGGACACACACTAGAGACAGACATTGGACACACACTAGAGACAGACATTGGACACGTACTAGAGACAGACATTGGAGACACACTACAGACAGATATTGGACACACACTAGAGACAGACATTGGACACACACTAGAGACAGACATTGGACACACACTAGAGACAGACATTGGACACACACTAGAGACAGACATTGGACACATACTAGAGACAGACATTGGAGACACACTACAGACAAATATTGGACACACACTAGAGACAGACATTGGACACACACTAGAGACAGACATTGGACACACACTAGAGACAGACATTGGACAAACACTAGAGACAGACATTGGACACTCACTAGAGACAGACATTGGACACACAAACTAGAGACATACATTGGACACACACTAGAGACAGACATTGGACTCACTATAGACAGACATTGGACACACGCAATAGAGACAGACATTGGACACACACTAGAGACAGACATTGGACACACACACTAGAGACAGACATTGGACACACACTAGAGACAGACATTGGACACACACACTAGAATCAGACATTGGAAACACACTATATACAGACATTGGACACACACTAGAGACAAACATTGGACACACACACTAGAGACAGACATTGGACACACACACTAGAGAGTGACATTAGACACACACTAGAGACAGACATTGGATACACACTAGAGACAGACATTGGACACACACTAGAGACAGACATTGGACACACACTAGAGACAGACATTGGACACACACTAGAGACAGAAATTGGACACACACTAGAGACAGACATTGAACACACACTAGAGACAGACATTGGACACACACTAGAGACAGACATTGGAACACACCAGAGACAGACATTGGACACACACTAGAGACAGACATTGGACACACACTAGAGACAGACATTGGACACACTCTAGAGACAGACATTGGACACACACACTAGAGACAGACATTGGACTCACACTAGAGACAGACATTGGACAAACACTAGAGACAGACATTGGACACTCACTAGAGACAGACATAAGACACACACTAGAGACAGACATTGGACACACACACTAGAGACAGACATTGGACACACACACTAGAGACAGACATTGGACACACACTAGAGACAGAGTTTGGAGACACTCTAGAGACAGACATTCGACACACACTAGAGACAGACATTGGACACACACTAGAGACAGACATTGGACACACACTACAGACAGACATTGGACACACACTAGAGACAGACATTGGACACACACTAGAGACAGACATTGGATACAAACTAGGGACAGACATTGGACACACACCAGAAACAGACATTGGACACACACTAGAAACAGACATTGGACACACACTAGAGACAGACATTGGACAAACACTAGAGACAGACATTGGACACTCACTAGAGACAGACATTGGACACACACTAGAGACAGACATTGGACACACACTAGAGACAGACATTGGACAAACACTAGAGACAGACATTGGACACTCACTAGAGACAGACATTGGACACACACTAGAGACATACATTGGACACACATAGAGACAGACATTGGACACACACTATAGACAGACATTGGACACACACAATAGAGAAAGACATTGGAAACACAGTAGAGACAGACATTGGACACACACTAGAGACAGACATTGGACACATACTAGAGACAGACATTGGACACACACACTAGAGACAGACATTGGACACACACACTAGAGACTGACATTGGACACACACTAGAGACAGATATTGGACACACACTAGAGACAGATATTGGACACACACTAGAGACAGACATTGGACACACACTATAGACAGACATTGGACACAAACTAGAGACAGACATTGGACACACACTAGAGACAGAAATTATATATACACTAGAGACAGACATTGGACACACATTAGAGACAGACATTGGATACACACTAGAGACAGACATTGGACACACATTAGAGACAGACATTGGACACACACTAGAGACAGACATTGGACACACACTAGATACAGACATTGAACACACACTAGAGACAGACATTGGACACACACACTAGAGAAATACATTGGACACACACTAGAGACAGACATTGGAGACACACTAGAGACAGACATTGGACACACACTAGAGACAGACATTGGACACACACTAGAGACAGACATTGGATACACCGTAGAGACAGACATTTGACACACACTAGAGACAGACATTGGGCACACACTAGAGACAGACATTTGACACACACTAGAGACAGACATTGGACACACACACTAGTGACAGACATTGGACACACACACTAGTGACAGATATTGAACACACTCTAGAGACAGACATTGGACACACACTAGAGACATACATTGAACACACATAGAGACAGACATTGGACAAACACTAGAGACAGACATTGGACACTCACTAGAGACAGACATTGGACACACACTAGAGACATACATTGGACAGACATAGAGACAGACATTGGACACACACTATAGACAGACATTGGACACATACAATAGAGAAAGACCTTGGACACACACACTAGAGACTGACATTGAACACACACTAGAGACAGACATTGGATACACACTAGAGACAGACATTGGACACACACTAGAGACAGACATTGGACACAAACTAGAGACAGACATTGGACACACACTAGAGACAGAAATTGGATATACACTAGAGACAGACATTGGACACACACTAGAGACAGACATTGGATACACACTAGAGACAGACATTGGACACACACTAGAGACAGACATTGGACACACACTAGATACAGACATTGAACACACACTAGAGACAGACATTGGACACACAAACTACAGAAATACATTTGACACACACACTAGAGACAGACATTGGACACACACTAGAGACAGACATTGGACACACACTAGAGACAGACATTGGACAAACACTAGAGACAGACATTGGACACACACTAGACACAGACATTGGGCACACACTAGAGACAGACATTGGACACACACTAGAGACAGACATTGGACACACACTAGAGACAGACATTGGATACACAGTAGAGACAGACATTTGACACACACTAGAGACAGACATTGGGCACACACTAGAGACAGACATTTGACACACACTAGAGACAGACATTGGACACACACACTAGTGACAGACATTGGACACACACTAGAGACAGACATTGGACACACACTAGAGACAGACATTGGACACACACTAGAGACAGACATTGGACACACACTAGAGACAGACATTGGACACATACTAGAGACAGACATTGGAGACACACTACAGACAGATATTGGACACACACTAGAGACAGACATTGGACACACACTAGAGACAAACATTGGACACACACTAGAGACAGACATCGGACACACACTAGAGACAGACATTGGACACACACTAGAAACAGACATTGGACACACACTAGAGACAGACATTGGACACACACTAGAGACAGACATTGGACACACACACTAGAGACAGACATTGGACACACACTAGAAACAGACATTGGACACACACTAGAGACAGACATTGGACACACACTAGAGACAGACATTGGACACACACACTTGTCAGACATTGGACACACACTAGAGACAGACATTGGACACACACTAGAGACAGACATTAGACACACACTAGAGACAGACATTGGACACACACTAGAAACAGACATTGGACACATACTAGAAACAGACATTGGACACACACTAGAGACAGACATTAGACACACACTAGAGACAGGCATTGGACACACACTAGAGACAGACATTGGACACACACTAGAGACAGACATTAGACACACACTAGAGACAGACATTGGACACACACTAGAAACAGACATTGGACACACACTAGAAACAGACATTGGACACACACTAGAAACAGACATTGGACATAAACTAGAGACTGACATTGGACACACACAAGAGACAGACATTTTACACACACTAGAGAGAGTCATTGGACACACACTAGAGACAGACATTGGACACACACACTAGAGACAGTCATTGGACACACACGAGAGACAGACATTAGACACACACTAGAGACAGACATTGGACACACACTAGAGACAGACGCTGGACACACACTGGAGACAGACATTAGACACACACGAGAGACAGACATTGGACACACACTAGATACAGCCATTGGACACACACTAGAGACAGACATTGGACATACACTAGAGACAGACATTGGACACACACTAGAGACAGACATTAGACACGCACTAGTGACTGACATTGTACACACTAGAGACAGACATTGGACACACACTAGAGACAGACATTGGACACATACTAGAAACAGACATTGGACACACACTAGAGACAGACATTGGACACACACTAGAGACAGGCATTGGACACACACTAGAGACAGACATTGGACACACACTAGAGACAGACATTAGACACACACTAGAGACAGACATTGGACACACACTAGAAACAGACATTGGACACACACTAGAAACAGACATTGGACACACACTAGAGACTGACATTGGACACACACAAGAGACAGACATTTTACACACACTAGAGAGAGACATTGGACACACACTAGAGACAGGCATTGGACACACACTAGAGACAGACATTGGACACATACTAGAGACTGACATTGGACACACACTAGAGACAGACATTGTACACACACTAGAGACAGACATTGGACACACAATAGAGACAGACATTGGACACACACTAGAGATAAACATTAGACACGCACTAGAGACAGACATTGGACACACACTAGAGACAGACATTGGACACACACACGAAATACGGACATTGGACACACACTAGAGACAGACATTAGACACACACTAGAAACGGACATTGGACACACACTAGAGATAGACATTGGACACACACTAGAGACAGACATTGGACACACACTAGAGACAGACATTGGACACACAAACTACAGAAATACATTTGACACACACACTAGAGACAGACATTAGACACACACTAGAGACAGACATTGGAGACACACTAGAGACAGACATTGGACACACACTAGAGACAGACATTGGACACACACTAGACACAGACATTGGGCACACACTAGAGACAGACATTGGACACACACTAGAGACAGACATTGGACACACACTAGAGACAGACATTGGATACACAGTAGAGACAGACATTTGACACACACTAGAGACAGACATTGGGCACACACTAGAGACAGACATTTGACACACACTAGAGACAGACATTGGACACACACACTAGTGACAGACATTGGACACACACTAGAGACAGACATTGGACACACACTAGAGACAGACATTGGACACACACTAGAGACAGACATTGGACACACACTAGAGACAGACATTGGACACATACTAGAGACAGACATTGGAGACACACTACAGACAGATATTGGACACACACTAGAGACAGACATTGGACACACACTAGAGACAAACATTGGACACACACTAGAGACAGACATCGGACACACACTAGAGACAGACATTGGACACACACTAGAAACAGACATTGGACACACACTAGAGACAGACATTGGACACACACTAGAGACAGACATTGGACACACACACTAGAGACAGACATTGGACACACACTAGAAACAGACATTGGACACACACTAGAGACAGACATTGGACACACACTAGAGACAGACATTGGACACACACACTTGTCAGACATTGGACACACACTAGAGACAGACATTGGACACACACTAGAGACAGACATTAGACACACACTAGAGACAGACATTAGACACACACTAGAGACAGACATTGGACACACACTAGAAACAGACATTGGACACATACTAGAAACAGACATTGGACACACACTAGAGACAGACATTAGACACACACTAGAGACAGGCATTGGACACACACTAGAGACAGACATTGGACACACACTAGAGACAGACATTAGACACACACTAGAGACAGACATTGGACACACACTAGAAACAGACATTGGACACACACTAGAAACAGACATTGGACACACACTAGAGACTGACATTGGACACACGCAAGAGACAGACATTTTACACACACTAGAGAGAGACATTGGACACACACTAGAGACAGGCATTGGACACACACTAGAGACAGACATTGGACACATACTAGAGACTGACATTGGACTCACACTAGAGACAGACATTGTACACACACTAGAGACAGACATTGGACACACACTAGAGACAGACATTGGACACACACTAGAGATAAACATTAGACACGCACTAGAGACAGACATTGGACACACACTAGAGACAGACATTGGACACACACACGAAATACGGACATTGGACACACACTAGAGACAGACATTAGACACACACTAGAAACGGACATTGGACACACACTAGAGATAGACATTGGACACACACTAGAGACAGACATTGGACACACACTAGAGACAGACATTGGACACACAAACTACAGAAATACATTTGACACACACACTAGAGACAGACATTGGACACACACTAGAGACAGACATTGGAGACACACTAGAGACAGACATTGGACACGCACTAGAGACAGACATTGGACACACACTAGACACAGACATTGGGCACACACTAGAGACAGACATTGGACACACACTAGAGACAGACATTGGACACACACTAGAGACAGACATTGGATACACAGTAGAGACAGACATTTGACACACACTAGAGACAGACATTGGGCACACACTAGAGACAGACATTTGACACACACTAGAGACAGACATTGGACACACACACTAGTGACAGACATTGGACACACACTAGAGACAGACATTGGACACACACTAGAGACAGACATTGGACACACACTAGAGACAGACATTGGACACACACTAGAGACAGACATTGGACACATACTAGAGACAGACATTGGAGACACACTACAGACAGATATTGGACACACACTAGAGACAGACATTGGACACACACTAGAGACAAACATTGGACACACACTAGAGACAGACATCGGACACACACTAGAGACAGACATTGGACACACACTAGAGACAGACATTGGACACACACTAGAGACAGACATTGGACACACACACTAGAGACAGACATTGGACACACACTAGAAACAGACATTGGACACACACTAGAGACAGACATTGGACACACACTAGAGACAGACATTGGACACACACACTTGTCAGACATTGGACACACACTAGAGACAGACATTGGACACACACTAGAGACAGACATTAGACACACACTGGAGACAGACATTAGACACACACTAGAGACAGACATTGGACACACACTAGAAACAGACATTGGACACATACTAGAAACAGACATTGGACACACACTAGAGACAGACATTAGACACACACTAGAGACAGGCATTGGACACACACTAGAGACAGACATTGGACACACACTAGAGACAGACATTAGACACACACTAGAGACAGACATTGGACACACACTAGAAACAGACATTGGACACACACTAGAAACAGACATTGGACACACACTAGAAACAGACATTGGACATAAACTAGAGACTGACATTGGACACACACAAGAGACAGACATTTTACACACACTAGAGAGAGTCATTGGACACACACTAGAGACAGACATTGGACACACACACTAGAGACAGTCATTGGACACACACGAGAGACAGACATTAGACACACACTAGAGACAGACATTGGACACATACTAGAGACAGACGTTGGACACACACTGGAGACAGACATTAGACACACACGAGAGACAGACATTGGACACACACTAGATACAGCCATTGGACACACACTAGAGACAGACATTGGACATACACTAGAGACAGACATTGGACACACACTAGAGACAGACATTAGACACGCACTAGTGACTGACATTGGACACACTAGAGACAGACATTGGACACACACTAGAGACAGACATTGGACACATACTAGAAACAGACATTGGACACACACTAGAGACAGACATTGGACACACACTAGAGACAGGCATTGGACACACACTAGAGACAGACATTGGACACACACTAGAGACAGACATTAGACACACACTAGAGACAGACATTGGACACACACTAGAAACAGACATTGGACACACACTAGAAACAGACATTGGACACACACTAGAGACTGACATTGGACACACACAAGAGACAGACATTTTACACACACTAGAGAGAGACATTGGACACACACTAGAGACAGGCATTGGACACACACTAGAGACAGACATTGGACACATACTAGAGACTGACATTGGACACACACTAAAGACAGACATTGTACACACACTAGAGACAGACATTGGACACACACTAGAGACAGACATTGGACACACACTAGAGATAAACATTAGACACGCACTAGAGACAGACATTGGACACACACTAGAGACAGACATTGGACACACACACGAAATACGGACATTGGACACACACTAGAGACAGACATTAGACACACACTAGAAACGGACATTGGACACACACTAGAGATAGACATTGGACACACACTAGAGACAGACATTGGACACACACTAGAGACAGACATTGGACACACAAACTACAGAAATACATTTGACACACACACTAGAGACAGACATTGGACACACACTAGAGACAGACATTGGAGACACACTAGAGACAGACATTGGACACACACTAGAGACAGACATTGGACACACACTAGACACAGACATTGGGCACACACTAGAGACAGACATTGGACACACACTAGAGACAGACATTGGACACACACTAGAGACAGACATTGGATACACAGTAGAGACAGACATTTGACACACACTAGAGACAGACATTGGGCACACACTAGAGACAGACATTTGACACACACTAGAGACAGACATTGGACACACACACTAGTGACAGACATTGGACACACACTAGAGACAGACATTGGACACACACTAGAGACAGACATTGGACACACACTAGAGACAGACATTGGACACACACTAGAGACAGACATTGGACACATACTAGAGACAGACATTGGAGACACACTACAGACAGATATTGGACACACACTAGAGACAGACATTGGACACACACTAGAGACAAACATTGGACACACACTAGAGACAGACATCGGACACACACTAGAGACAGACATTGGACACACACTAGAAACAGACATTGGACACACACTAGAGACAGACATTGGACACACACTAGAGACAGACATTGGACACACACACTAGAGACAGACATTGGACACACACTAGAAACAGACATTGGACACACACTAGAGACAGACATTGGACACACACTAGAGACAGACATTGGACACACACACTTGTCAGACATTGGACACACACTAGAGACAGACATTGGACACACACTAGAGACAGACATTAGACACACACTAGTGACAGACATTAGACACACACTAGAGACAGACATTGGACACACACTAGAAACAGACATTGGACACATACTAGAAACAGACATTGGACACACACTAGAGACAGACATTAGACACACACTAGAGACAGGCATTGGACACACACTAGAGACAGACATTGGACACACACTAGAGACAGACATTAGACACACACTAGAGACAGACATTGGACACACACTAGAAACAGACATTGGACACACACTAGAAACAGACATTGGACACACACTAGAGACTGACATTGGACACACACAAGAGACAGACATTTTACACACACTAGAGAGAGACATTGGACACACACTAGAGACAGGCATTGGACACACACTAGAGACAGACATTGGACACATACTAGAGACTGACATTGGACACACACTAGAGACAGACATTGTACACACACTAGAGACAGACATTGGACACACACTAGAGACAGACATTGGACACACACTAGAGATAAACATTAGACACGCACTAGAGACAGACATTGGACACACACTAGAGACAGACATTGGACACACACACGTAATACGGACATTGGACACACACTAGAGACAGACATTAGACACACACTAGAAACGGACATTGGACACACACTAGAGATAGACATTGGACACACACTAGAGACAGACATTGGACACACACTAGAGACAGACATTGGACACACAAACTACAGAAATACATTTGACACACACACTAGAGACAGACATTGGACACACACTAGAGACAGACATTGGAGACACACTAGAGACAGACATTGGACACACACTAGAGACAGACATTGGACACACACTAGACACAGACATTGGGCACACACTAGAGACAGACATTGGACACACACTAGAGACAGACATTGGACACACACTAGAGACAGACATTGGATACACAGTAGAGACAGACATTTGACACACACTAGAGACAGACATTGGGCACACACTAGAGACAGACATTTGACACACACTAGAGACAGACATTGGACACACACACTAGTGACAGACATTGGACACACACTAGAGACAGACATTGGACACACACTAGAGACAGACATTGGACACACACTAGAGACAGACATTGGACACACACTAGAGACAGACATTGGACACATACTAGAGACAGACATTGGAGACACACTACAGACAGATATTGGACACACACTAGAGACAGACATTGGACACACACTAGAGACAAACATTGGACACACACTAGAGACAGACATCGGACACACACTAGAGACAGACATTGGACACACACTAGAAACAGACATTGGACACACACTAGAGACAGACATTGGACACACACTAGAGACAGACATTGGACACACACACTAGAGACAGACATTGGACACACACTAGAAACAGACATTGGACACACACTAGAGACAGACATTGGACACACACTAGAGACAGACATTGGACACACACACTTGTCAGACATTGGACACACACTAGAGACAGACATTGGACACACACTAGAGACAGACATTAGACACACACTAGAGACAGACATTAGACACAGACTAGAGACAGACATTGGACACACACTAGAAACAGACATTGGACACATACTAGAAACAGACATTGGACACACACTAGAGACAGACATTAGACACACACTAGAGACAGGCATTGGACACACACTAGAGACAGACATTGGACACACACTAGAGACAGACATTAGACACACACTAGAGACAGACATTGGACACACACTAGAAACAGACATTGGACACACACTAGAAACAGACATTGGACACACACTAGAAACAGACATTGGACATAAACTAGAGACTGACATTGGACACACACAAGAGACAGACATTTTACACACACTAGAGAGAGTCATTGGACACACACTAGAGACAGACATTGGACACACACACTAGAGACAGTCATTGGACACACACGAGAGACAGACATTAGACACACACTAGAGACAGACATTGGACACACACTAGAGACAGACGTTGGACACACACTGGAGACAGACATTAGACACACACGAGAGACAGACATTGGACACACACTAGATACAGCCATTGGACACACACTAGAGACAGACATTGGACATACACTAGAGACAGACATTGGACACACACTAGAGACAGACATTAGACACGCACTAGTGACTGACATTGGACACACTAGAGACAGACATTGGACACACACTGGAGACAGACATTGGACACATACTAGAAACAGACATTGGACACACACTAGAGACAGACATTGGACACACACTAGAGACAGGCATTGGACACACACTAGAGACAGACATTGGACACACACTAGAGACAGACATTAGACACACACTAGAGACAGGCATTGGACACACACTAGAAACAGACATTGGACACACACTAGAAACAGACATTGGACACACACTAGAGACTGACATTGGACACACACAAGAGACAGACATTTTACACACACTAGAGAGAGACATTGGACACACACTAGAGACAGGCATTGGACACACACTAGAGACAGACATTGGACACATACTAGAGACTGACATTGGACACACACTAGAGACAGACATTGGACACACACTAGAGACAGACATTGTACACACACTAGAGACAGACATTGGACACACACTAGAGACAGACATTGGACACACACTAGAGATAAACATTAGACACGCACTAGAGACAGACATTGGACACACACTAGAGACAGACATTGGACACACACACGAAATACGGACATTGGACACACACTAGAGACAGACATTAGACACACACTAGAAACGGACATTGGACACACACTAGAGATAGACATTGGACACACACTAGAGACAGACATTGGACACACACTAGAGACAGACATTGGACACACAAACTACAGAAATACATTTGACACAAACACTAGAGACAGACATTGGACACACACTAGAGACAGACATTGGAGACACACTAGAGACAGACATTGGACACACACTAGAGACAGACATTGGACACACACTAGACACAGACATTGGGCACACACTAGAGACAGACATTGGACACACACTAGAGAGAGACATTGGACACACACTAGAGACAGACATTGGATACACAGTAGAGACAGACATTTGACACACACTAGAGACAGACATTGGGCACACACTAGAGACAGACATTGGACACACACTAGAGACAGACATTGGACACACACTAGAGACAGACATTGGACACACACTAGAGACAGACATTGGACACACACTAGAGACAGACATTGGACACATACTAGAGACAGACATTGGAGACACACTACAGACAGATATTGGACACACACTAGAGACAGACATTGGACACACACTAGAGACAAACATTGGACACACACTAGAGACAGACATCGGACACACACTAGAGACAGACATTGGACACACACTAGAAACAGACATTGGACACACACTAGAGACAGACATTGGACACACACTAGAGACAGACATTGGACACACACACTAGAGACAGACATTGGACACACACTAGAAACAGACATTGGACACACACTAGAGACAGACATTGGACACACACTAGAGACAGACATTGGACACACACACTTGTCAGACATTGGACACACACTAGAGACAGACATTGGACACACACTAGAGACAGACATTAGACACACACTAGAGACAGACATTAGACACACACTAGAGACAGACATTGGACACACACTAGAAACAGACATTGGACACATACTAGAAACAGACATTGGACACACACTAGAGACAGACATTAGACACACACTAGAGACAGGCATTGGACACACACTAGAGACAGACATTGGACACACACTAGAGACAGACATTAGACACACACTAGAGACAGACATTGGACACACACTAGAAACAGACATTGGACACACACTAGAAACAGACATTGGACACACACTAGAAACAGACATTGGACATAAACTAGAGACTGACATTGGACACACACAAGAGACAGACATTTTACACACACTAGAGAGAGTCATTGGACACACACTAGAGACAGACATTGGACACACACACTAGAGACAGTCATTGGACACACACTAGAGACAGACATTAGACACA
This sequence comes from Eledone cirrhosa, assembly GCA_964016885.1. NCBI lineage: Eukaryota > Metazoa > Mollusca > Cephalopoda > Octopoda > Eledonidae > Eledone > Eledone cirrhosa. Next base: position 43,116,354 of record OZ024756.1, read on the forward strand.
CACTAGAGACAGACATTGGACACACACTAGAGACAGACGTTGGACACACACTGGAGACAGACATTAGACACACACGAGAGACAGACATTGGACACACACTAGATACAGCCATTGGACACACACTAGAGACAGACATTGGACATACACTAGAGACAGACATTGGACACACACTAGAGACAGACATTAGACACGCACTAGTGACTGACATTGGACACACTAGAGACAGACATTGGACACACACTGGAGACAGACATTGGACACATACTAGAAACAGACATTGGACACACACTAGAGACAGACATTGGACACACACTAGAGACAGGCATTGGACACACACTAGAGACAGACATTGGACACACACTAGAGACAGACATTAGACACACACTAGAGACAGACATTGGACACACACTAGAAACAGACATTGGACACACACTAGAAACAGACATTGGACACACACTAGAGACTGACATTGGACACACACAAGAGACAGACATTTTACACACACTAGAGAGAGACATTGGACACACACTAGAGACAGGCATTGGACACACACTAGAGACAGACATTGGACACATACTAGAGACTGACATTGGACACACACTAGAGACAGACATTGTACACACACTAGAGACAGACATTGGACACACACTAGAGACAGACATTGGACACACACTAGAGATAAACATTAGACACGCACTAGAGACAGACATTGGACACACACTAGAGACAGACATTGGACACACACACGAAATACGGACATTGGACACACACTAGAGACAGACATTAGACACACACTAGAAACGGACATTGGACACACACTAGAGATAGACATTGGACACACACTAGAGACAGACATTGGACACACACTAGAGACAGACATTAGACACACACTATAGACAGACATTGAATACACACTAGAAACAGACATTGGACACACACTAGAGACAGACATTGGACACACACAAGAGACAGAGATTTTACACACACTAGAGAGAGACATTGGACACACACTAGAGACAGGCATTGGACACACACTAGAGACAGACGTTGGACACACACTAGAGACAGACATTGGACACATACTAGAAACAGACATTGGACACACACTAGAGACACACATTGGACACACACTAGAGACAGACATTGGACACACACTAGACAGAGACATTGGACACACACTAGAGACAGACATTAGACACACACTAGAGACAGACATTGGACACACACTAGAAACAGACTTTGGACACACACTAGATACAGACATTGGACACACACTAGAGACTGACATTGGACACACACAAGAGACAGACATTTTACACACACTAGAGAGAGACATTGGACACACACTAGAGACAGGCATTGGACACACACCAGAGACAGACATTGGACACACACTAGAGACTGACATTGGACACACACTAGAGACAGACATTGGACACACACTAGAGACAGACATTGGACACACAGTAGAGCCAGATATTGGGAACACACTAGAGACAGACATTAGACACACACTAGAGACAGACATTGGACACACACTAGAAACAGACATTGGACACTCACTAGAGACAGACATTGGACATAGACACTAGAGAGAGACATTGGACCCACACACAAGAGACAGACATTGGACACACACTTGAAACAGACATTGGACACACACTAGAGACAGACATTGGACACACACTAGAGACAGACATTGGACACACACTAGAGACAGACATTGGACACACACTAGAGACAGACATTGGACATACACTAGAGAGAGACATTAGACACACACACTAGTGAGAGACATTGGACACACACCAGAGACAGACATTGGACACACTAGAGAGAGACATTGGACACGCACTAGAGACAGACATTGGACACACACACTAGAGACAGACATTGGACACACACTAGAGAGAGACATTGGACAAACACTAGAGACAGACATTGGAAACACACACTAGAGACAGACATTGGACACACACTAGAGACAGACATAGGACCCACACTAGAGACAGACATTGGACACACACTAGAGACAGACTTTGGACACACACACTAGAGACAGATATTAGACACACACTAGAGACAGACATTGGACACACACTAGAGACAGACATTGGACACACACACTAGAGACAGACATTGGACACACACTAGAAACAGTGATTGGACACACACTAGAGACAGACATTGGACACACACACTAGAGACAGACATTGGACACACACGAGAGACAGACATTAGACACACACTAGGGACAGACATTGGACACACACTAGAGACAGATATTGGAGAAACACACTAGAGACAGACATTGGACACGCACTAGAGGCAGACGTTAGACACACATTAGAGACAGACATTGGACACACACTAGAGACAGACATTGGACACACACTAGAGACAGACATTGGACACACACTAGAGATAGACATCGGACACACACTAGAGACAGACATTGGACACACACTAGAAACAGACATTGGACACACACTAGAGACAGACATTGGACACACACTAGAGACAGACATTGGACACACACACTAGAGACAGACATTGGACTCACACTAGAAACAGACATTGGACACACACTAGAGACAGACATTGGACACACTAGAGACAGACATTGGACATAAACACTAGAGTCAGACATTGGACACACACTAGAGACTGACATTGGACACACACTAGAAACAGACATTGGACACCAACTAGAGGCAGACATTAGACACACATTAGACACAGACATTGGACACACACTAGAGACAGACATTGGATACACACTAGAGACAGACATTGGACACACACTAGAGACAGACATCGGACACACACTAGAGACAGACATTGGACACACACTAGAAACAGACATTGGACACACACTAGAGACAGACATTGGACACACACTAGAGACAGACATTGGACACACACTAGAGACAGACATTGGACACACACACGAAATACGGACATTGGACACACACTAGAGACAGACATTAGACACACACTAGAGACAGACATTGGATACACACTAGAGACAGACATTGGACACACACTAGAGACAGACATTGGACACACACTAGAGACAGACATTGGACATACACTAGAGACAGACATTGGACACATACTAGAAACAGACATTGGACACACACTAGAGACAGACATTGGACACACACTAGAGACTGACATTGGACACACACAAGAGACAGACATTTTACACACACTAGAGAGAGACATTGGATACACACACTAGAGACAGACATTGGACACACACTAGAAACAGACATTGGACACACACTAGAAACAGACATTGGACACACACTAGAGACTGACATTGGACACACACAAGAGACAGACATTAGAGACACATTAGAGACAGACATTGGACACACACTAGAGACAGACATTGGACACACACTAGAGACAGACATTGGACACACACTAGAGACAGACATCGGACACACACTAGAGACAGACATTGGACACACACTAGAAACAGACATTGGACACACACTAGAGACAGACATTGGACACACACTAGAGACAGACATTGGACACACACACTAGAGACAGACATTGGACACACACTAGAGACAGACATTGGACACACACCAGAGACAGACATTGGACACACACACTTGTCAGACATTGGACACACACTAGAGACAGACATTGGACACACACTAGAGACAGACATTAGACACACACTAGAGACAGACATTAGACACACACTAGAGACAGACATTGGACACACACTAGAAACAGACATTGGACACATACTAGAAACAGACATTGGACACACACTAGAGACAGACATTAGACACACACTAGAGACAGGCATTGGACACACACTAGAGACAGACATTGGACACACACTAGAGACAGACATTAGACACACACTAGAGACAGACATTGGACACACACTAGAAACAGACATTGGACACACACTAGAAACAGACATTGGACACACACTAGAGACTGACATTGGACACACACAAGAGACAGACATTTTACACACACGAGAGATCATTGGACACACACTAGAGACAGGCATTGGACACACACTAGAGAGAGACATTGGACATACACTAGAGACTGTCATTGGACACACACTAGAGACAGACATTAGACACGCACTAGAGACAGACATTGGACACACACTAGAGACAGACATTGGACACACACACGAAATACGGACATTGGACACACACTAGAGACAGACATTAGACACACACTAGAGACAGACATTGGACACACACTAGAGACAGACATTGGACACACACTAGAGACAGACATTAGACACACACTAGAGACAGACATTGGAAACACACTAGAAACAGACATTGGACACACACTAGAGACAGATATTGGACACACACTAGAGACAGACATTGGACACACACTAGAGACTGACATTGAACACACACTAGAGACAGACATTGTTCACACACTAGAGACAGAGATTGGACACACACTAGAGACAGACATTGGACACACTAGAGACAGACATTGGACACATACTAGAAACAGACATTGGACACACACTAGAGACAGACATTGGACACACACTAGAGACAGACATTGGACACACACTAGAGTCAGACATTGGACACACACTAGAGACAGACATTAGACACACACTAGAGACAGACATTGGACACACACTAGAAAGAGACATTGGACACACACTAGAAACAGACATTGGACACACACTAGAGACTGACGTTGGACACACACAAGAGACAGACATTTTACACACACTAGAGAGAGACATTGGACACACACTAGAGACAGGCATTGGACACACACTAGCGAGAGACATTGGACACACACTAGAGACTGACATTGAACACACACTAGAGACAGACATTGTTCACACACTAGAGACAGAGATTGGACACACACTAGAGACAGACATTTGACACACACTAGAGATAAACATTAGACACCCACTAGAGACAGACATTGGACACACACACGAAATACGGACATTGGACACACACTAGAGACAGACATTAGACACACACTAGAGACAGACATTGGACACACACTAGAGACAGACATTGGACACATACTAGAGACAGACATTGGACACACACTAGAGACACACATTAGACCCACACTAGAGACAGACATTGGACACACACTAGAGACTGACATTGGACACACACAAGAGACAGACATTTTACACACACTAGAGAGAGACATTGGACACACACTAGAGACAGGCATTGGACACACACCAGAGACAGACATTGGACACACACTAGAGACTGACATTGGACACACACTAGAGACAGACATTGGACACACACTAGAGACAGACATTGGACACACAGTAGAGCCAGATATTGGGAACACACTAGAGACAGACATTAGACACACACTAGAGACAGACATTGGACACACACTAGAAACAGACATTGGACACTCACTAGAGACAGACATTGGACATAGACACTAGAGAGAGACATTGGACCCACACACAAGAGACAGACATTGGACACACACTTGAAACAGACATTGGACACACACTAGAGACAGACATTGGACACACACTAGAGACAGACATTGGACACACACTAGAGACAGACATTGGACACACACTAGAGACAGACATTGGACATACACTAGAGAGAGACATTAGACACACACACTAGTGAGAGACATTGGACACACACCAGAGACAGACATTGGACACACACTAGAGAGAGACATTGGACACGCACTAGAGACAGACATTGGACACACACACTAGAGACAGACATTGGACACACACTAGAGAGAGACATTGGACAAACACTAGAGACAGACATTGGAAACACACACTAGAGACAGACATTGGACACACACTAGAGACAGACATAGGACCCACACTAGAGACAGACATTGGACACACACTAGAGACAGACTTTGGACACACACACTAGAGACAGATATTAGACACACACTAGAGACAGACATTGGACACACACTAGAGACAGACATTGGACACACACACTAGAGACAGACATTGGACACACACTAGAAACAGTGATTGGACACTCACTAGAGACAGACATTGGACACACACACTAGAGACAGACATTGGACACACACGAGAGACAGACATTAGACACACACTAGGGACAGACATTGGACACACACTAGAGAGAGATATTGGAGAAACACACTAGAGACAGACATTGGACACACACTAGAGACAGACATTGGACACACACTAGAGACAGACATTGGACACACACTAGAGATAGACATCGGACACACACTAGAGACAGACATTGGACACACACTAGAAACAGACATTGGACACACACTAGAGACAGACATTGGACACACACACTAGAGACAGACATTGGACTCACACTAGAAACAGACACTGGACACACACTATAGACAGACATTGGACACACTAGAGACAGACATTGGACACAAACACTAGAGTCAGACATTGGACACACACTAGAGACTGACATTGGACACACACTAGAAACAGACATTGGACACCAACTAGAGGCAGACATTAGACACACATTAGACACAGACATTGGACACACACTAGAGACAGACATTGGATACACACTAGAGACAGACATTGGACACACACTAGAGACAGACATCGGACACACACTAGAGACAGACATTGGACACACACTAGAAACAGACATTGGACACACACTAGAGACAGACATTGGACACACACTAGAGACAGACATTGGACACACACTAGAGACAGACATTGGACACACACTAGAGACAGACATTGGACATACACTAGAGAGAGACATTAGACACACACACTAGTGAGAGACATTGGACACACACTAGAGAGAGACATTGGACACGCACTAGAGACAGACATTGGACACACACACTAGAGACAGACATTGGACACACACTAGAGAGAGACATTGGACAAACACTAGAGACAGACATTGGAAACACACACTAGAGACAGACATTGGACACACACTAGAGACAGACATAGGACCCACACTAGAGACAGACATTGGACACACACTAGAGACAGACTTTGGACACACACACTAGAGACAGATATTAGACACACACTAGAGACAGACATTGGACACACACTAGAGACAGACATTGGACACACACACTAGAGACAGACATTGGACACACACTAGAAACAGTGATTGGACACTCACTAGAGACAGACATTGGACACACACACTAGAGACAGACATTGGACACACACGAGAGACAGACATTAGACACACACTAGGGACAGACATTGGACACACACTAGAGACAGATATTGGAGAAACACACTAGAGACAGACATTGGACACACACTAGAGACAGACATTGGACACACACTAGAGACAGACATTGGACACACACTAGAGATAGACATCGGACACACACTAGAGACAGACATTGGACACACACTAGAAACAGACATTGGACACACACTAGAGACAGACATTGGACACACACTAGAGACAGACATTGGACACACACACTAGAGACAGACATTGGACTCACACTAGAAACAGACATTGGACACACACTATAGACAGACATTGGACACACTAGAGACAGACATTGGACACAAACACTAGAGTCAGACATTGGACACACACTAGAGACTGACATTGGACACACACTAGAAACAGACATTGGACACCAACTAGAGGCAGACATTAGACACACATTAGACACAGACATTGGACACACACTAGAGACAGACATTGGATACACACTAGAGACAGACATTGGACACACACTAGAGACAGACATCGGACACACACTAGAGACAGACATTGGACACACACTAGAAACAGACATTGGACACACACTAGAGACAGACATTGGACACACACTAGAGACAGACATTGGACACACACTAGAGACAGACATTGGACACAAACACGAAATACGGACATTGGACACACACTAGAGACAGACATTAGACACACACTAGAGACAGACATTGGATACACACTAGAGACAGACATTGGACACACACTAGAGACAGACATTGGACACACACTAGAGACAGACATTGGACATACACTAGAGACAGACATTGGACACATACTAGAAACAGACATTGGACACACACTAGAGACAGACATTGGACACACACTAGAGACTGACATTGGACACACACAAGAGACAGACATTTTACACACACTAGAGAGAGACATTGGACACACACACTAGAGACAGACATTGGACACACACTAGAAACAGACATTGGACACACACTAGAAACAGACATTGGACACACACTAGAGACTGACATTGGACACACACAAGAGACAGACATTAGAGACACATTAGAGACAGACATTGGACACACACTAGAGACAGACATTGGACACACACTAGAGACAGACATTGGACACACACTAGAGACAGACATCGGACACACACTAGAGACAGACATTGGACACACACTAGAAACAGACATTGGACACACACTAGAGACAGACATTGGACACACACTAGAGACAGACATTGGACACACACACTAGAGACAGACATTGGACACACACTAGAAACAGACATTGGACACACACTAGAGACAGACATTGGACACACACCAGAGACAGACATTGGACACACACACTTGTCAGACATTGGACACACACTAGAGACAGACATTGGACACACACTAGAGACTGACATTGGACACACACAAGAGACAGACATTTTACACACACTAGAGAGAGACATTGGACACACACACTAGAGACAGACATTGGACACACACTAGAAACAGACATTAGACACACACTAGAGACAGACATTAGACACACACTAGAGACAGACATTGGACACACACTAGAAACAGACATTGGACACATACTAGAAACAGACATTGGACACACACTAGAGACAGACATTAGACACACACTAGAGACAGGCATTGGACACACACTAGAGACAGACATTGGACACACACTAGAGACAGACATTAGACACACACTAGAGACAGACATTGGACACACACTAGAAACAGACATTGGACACACACTAGAAACAGACATTGGACACACACTAGAGACTGACATTGGACACACACAAGAGACAGACATTTTACACACACGAGAGATCATTGGACACACACTAGAGACAGGCATTGGACACACACTAGAGAGAGACATTGGACATACACTAGAGACTGTCATTGGACACACACTAGAGACAGACATTAGACACGCACTAGAGACAGACATTGGACACACACTAGAGACAGACATTGGACACACACACGAAATACGGACATTGGACACACACTAGAGACAGACATTAGACACACACTAGAGACAGACATTGGACACACACTAGAGAGAGACATTGGACATACACTAGAGACTGTCATTGGACACACACTAGAGACAGACATTAGACACGCACTAGAGACAGACATTGGACACACACTAGAGACAGACATTGGACACACACACGAAATACGGACATTGGACACACACTAGAGACAGACATTAGACACACACTAGAGACAGACATTGGACACACACTAGAGACAGACATTGGACACACACTAGAGACAGACATTAGACACACACTAGAGACAGACATTGGAAACACACTAGAAACAGACATTGGACACACACTAGAGACAGATATTGGACACACACTAGAGACAGACATTGGACACACACTAGAGACTGACATTGAACACACACTAGAGACAGACATTGTTCACACACTAGAGACAGAGATTGGACACACACTAGAGACAGACATTGGACACACTAGAGACAGACATTGGACACATACTAGAAACAGACATTGGACACACACTAGAGACAGACATTGGACACACACTAGAGACAGACATTGGACACACACTAGAGTCAGACATTGGACACACACTAGAGACAGACATTAGACACACACTAGAGACAGACATTGGACACACACTAGAAAGAGACATTGGACACACACTAGAAACAGACATTGGACACACACTAGAGACTGACGTTGGACACACACAAGAGACAGACATTTTACACACACTAGAGAGAGACATTGGACACACACTAGAGACAGGCATTGGACACACACTAGCGAGAGACATTGGACACACACTAGAGACTGACATTGAACACACACTAGAGACAGACATTGTTCACACACTAGAGACAGAGATTGGACACACACTAGAGACAGACATTTGACACACACTAGAGATAAACATTAGACACCCACTAGAGACAGACATTGGACACACACACGAAATACGGACATTGGACACACACTAGAGACAGACATTAGACACACACTAGAGACAGACATTGGACACACACTAGAGACAGACATTGGACACATACTAGAGACAGACATTGGACACACACTAGAGACACACATTAGACCCACACTAGAGACAGACATTGGACACACACTAGAGACTGACATTGGACACACACAAGAGACAGACATTTTACACACACTAGAGAGAGACATTGGACACACACTAGAGACAGGCATTGGACACACACCAGAGACAGACATTGGACACACACTAGAGACTGACATTGGACACACACTAGAGACAGACATTGGACACACACTAGAGACAGACATTGGACACACAGTAGAGCCAGATATTGGGAACACACTAGAGACAGACATTAGACACACACTAGAGACAGACATTGGACACACACTAGAAACAGACATTGGACACTCACTAGAGACAGACATTGGACATAGACACTAGAGAGAGACATTGGACCCACACACAAGAGACAGACATTGGACACACACTTGAAACAGACATTGGACACACACTAGAGACAGACATTGGACACACACTAGAGACAGACATTGGACACACACTAGAGACAGACATTGGACACACACTAGAGACAGACATTGGACATACACTAGAGAGAGACATTAGACACACACACTAGTGAGAGACATTGGACACACACCAGAGACAGACATTGGACACACACTAGAGAGAGACATTGGACACGCACTAGAGACAGACATTGGACACACACACTAGAGACAGACATTGGACACACACTAGAGAGAGACATTGGACAAACACTAGAGACAGACATTGGAAACACACACTAGAGACAGACATTGGACACACACTAGAGACAGACATAGGACCCACACTAGAGACAGACATTGGACACACACTAGAGACAGACTTTGGACACACACACTAGAGACAGATATTAGACACACACTAGAGACAGACATTGGACACACACTAGAGACAGACATTGGACACACACACTAGAGACAGACATTGGACACACACTAGAAACAGTGATTGGACACTCACTAGAGACAGACATTGGACACACACACTAGAGACAGACATTGGACACACACGAGAGACAGACATTAGACACACACTAGGGACAGACATTGGACACACACTAGAGAGAGATATTGGAGAAACACACTAGAGACAGACATTGGACACACACTAGAGACAGACATTGGACACACACTAGAGACAGACATTGGACACACACTAGAGATAGACATCGGACACACACTAGAGACAGACATTGGACACACACTAGAAACAGACATTGGACACACACTAGAGACAGACATTGGACACACACACTAGAGACAGACATTGGACTCACACTAGAAACAGACATTGGACACACACTATAGACAGACATTGGACACACTAGAGACAGACATTGGACACAAACACTAGAGTCAGACATTGGACACACACTAGAGACTGACATTGGACACACACTAGAAACAGACATTGGACACCAACTAGAGGCAGACATTAGACACACATTAGACACAGACATTGGACACACACTAGAGACAGACATTGGATACACACTAGAGACAGACATTGGACACACACTAGAGACAGACATCGGACACACACTAGAGACAGACATTGGACACACACTAGAAACAGACATTGGACACACACTAGAGACAGACATTGGACACACACTAGAGACAGACATTGGACACACACTAGAGACAGACATTGGACACACACTAGAGACAGACATTGGACATACACTAGAGAGAGACATTAGACACACACACTAGTGAGAGACATTGGACACACACCAGAGACAGACATTGGACACACACTAGAGAGAGACATTGGACACGCACTAGAGACAGACATTGGACACACACACTAGAGACAGACATTGGACACACACTAGAGAGAGACATTGGACAAACACTAGAGACAGACATTGGAAACACACACTAGAGACAGACATTGGACACACACTAGAGACAGACATAGGACCCACACTAGAGACAGACATTGGACACACACTAGAGACAGACTTTGGACACACACACTAGAGACAGATATTAGACACACACTAGAGACAGACATTGGACACACACTAGAGACAGACATTGGACACACACACTAGAGACAGACATTGGACACACACTAGAAACAGTGATTGGACACTCACTAGAGACAGACATTGGACACACACACTAGAGACAGACATTGGACACACACGAGAGACAGACATTAGACACACACTAGGGACAGACATTGGACACACACTAGAGACAGATATTGGAGAAACACACTAGAGACAGACATTGGACACACACTAGAGACAGACATTGGACACACACTAGAGACAGACATTGGACACACACTAGAGATAGACATCGGACACACACTAGAGACAGACATTGGACACACACTAGAAACAGACATTGGACACACACTAGAGACAGACATTGGACACACACTAGAGACAGACATTGGACACACACACTAGAGACAGACATTGGACTCACACTAGAAACAGACATTGGACACACACTATAGACAGACATTGGACACACTAGAGACAGACATTGGACACAAACACTAGAGTCAGACATTGGACACACACTAGAGACTGACATTGGACACACACTAGAAACAGACATTGGACACCAACTAGAGGCAGACATTAGACACACATTAGACACAGACATTGGACACACACTAGAGACAGACATTGGATACACACTAGAGACAGACATTGGACACACACTAGAGACAGACATCGGACACACACTAGAGACAGACATTGGACACACACTAGAAACAGACATTGGACACACACTAGAGACAGACATTGGACACACACTAGAGACAGACATTGGACACACACTAGAGACAGACATTGGACACACACACGAAATACGGACATTGGACACACACTAGAGACAGACATTAGACACACACTAGAGACAGACATTGGATACACACTAGAGACAGACATTGGACACACACTAGAGACAGACATTGGACACACACTAGAGACAGACATTGGACATACACTAGAGACAGACATTGGACACATACTAGAAACAGACATTGGACACACACTAGAGACAGACATTGGACACACACTAGAGACTGACATTGGACACACACAAGAGACAGACATTTTACACACACTAGAGAGAGACATTGGACACACACACTAGAGACAGACATTGGACACACACTAGAAACAGACATTGGACACACACTAGAAACAGACATTGGACACACACTAGAGACTGACATTGGACACACACAAGAGACAGACATTAGAGACACATTAGAGACAGACATTGGACACACACTAGAGACAGACATTGGACACACACTAGAGACAGACATTGGACACACACTAGAGACAGACATCGGACACACACTAGAGACAGACATTGGACACACACTAGAAACAGACATTGGACACACACTAGAGACAGACATTGGACACACACTAGAGACAGACATTGGACACACACACTAGAGACAGACATTGGACACACACTAGAAACAGACATTGGACACACACTAGAGACAGACATTGGACACACACCAGAGACAGACATTGGACACACACACTTGTCAGACATTGGACACACACTAGAGACAGACATTGGACACACACTAGAGACTGACATTGGACACACACAAGAGACAGACATTTTACACACACTAGAGAGAGACATTGGACACACACACTAGAGACAGACATTGGACACACACTAGAAACAGACATTAGACACACACTAGAGACAGACATTAGACACACACTAGAGACAGACATTGGACACACACTAGAAACAGACATTGGACACATACTAGAAACAGACATTGGACACACACTAGAGACAGACATTAGACACACACTAGAGACAGGCATTGGACACACACTAGAGACAGACATTGGACACACACTAGAGACAGACATTAGACACACACTAGAGACAGACATTGGACACACACTAGAAACAGACATTGGACACACACTAGAAACAGACATTGGACACACACTAGAGACTGACATTGGACACACACAAGAGACAGACATTTTACACACACGAGAGATCATTGGACACACACTAGAGACAGGCATTGGACACACACTAGAGAGAGACATTGGACATACACTAGAGACTGTCATTGGACACACACTAGAGACAGACATTAGACACGCACTAGAGACAGACATTGGACACACACTAGAGACAGACATTGGACACACACACGAAATACGGACATTGGACACACACTAGAGACAGACATTAGACACACACTAGAGACAGACATTGGACACACACTAGAGACAGACATTGGACACACACTAGAGACAGACATTAGACACACACTAGAGACAGACATTGGACACACACTAGAAACAGACATTGGACACACACTAGAGACAGATTATGGACACACACTAGAGACAGACATTGGACACACACTAGAGACTGACATTGAACACACACTAGAGACAGACATTGTTCACACACTAGAGACAGAGATTGGACACACACTAGAGACAGACATTGGACACACTAGAGACAGACATTGGACACATACTAGAAACAGACATTGGACACACACTAGAGACAGACATTGGACACACACTAGAGACAGACATTGGACACACACTAGAGTCAGACATTGGACACACACTAGAGACAGACATTAGACACACACTAGAGACAGACATTGGACACACACTAGAAAGAGACATTGGACACACACTAGAAACAGACATTGGACACACACTAGAGACTGACGTTGGACACACACAAGAGACAGACATTTTACACACACTAGAGAGAGACATTGGACACACACTAGAGACAGGCATTGGACACACACTAGCGAGAGACATTGGACACACACTAGAGACTGACATTGAACACACACTAGAGACAGACATTGTTCACACACTAGAGACAGAGATTGGACACACACTAGAGACAGACATTTGACACACACTAGAGATAAACATTAGACACCCACTAGAGACAGACATTGGACACACACTAGAGACACACATTAGACCCACACTAGAGACAGACATTGGACACACACTAGAGACTGACATTGGACACACACAAGAGACAGACATTTTACACACACTAGAGAGAGACATTGGACACACACACTAGAGAGAGACATTGGACACACACTAGAGACAGGCATTGGACAAAGACTAGAGACAGACATTGGACACACACTAGAGACAGACATTGGACACACATTAGAGACAGACATTGGACACACACTAGAGAGAGACATTGGACATACACTAGAGACAGACATTGGACACACACTAGAGACAGACATTAGACACGCACTAGAGACAGACATTGGACACACACTAGAGACAGACATTGGACACACACACGAAATACGGACATTGGACACACACTAGAGACAGACATTAGACACTCACTAGAGACAGACATTGGACACACACTAGAGACAGACATTGGTCACACACTAGAGACAGACATTAGACACACACTAGAGACAGACATTGGACACACTAGAGCCAGGCATTAGACACACACTAGAGACAGACATTGGACACACACTAGAAACAGACATTGGACACACACTAGAAACAGACATTGGGCTCACACTAGAGACTGACTTTGGACACACACAAGAGACAGACATTTTACACACACTAGAGAGAGACATTGGACACACACTAGAGACAGGCATTGGACACACACTAGAGAGAGACATTGGACACACACTAGAGACTGACATTGGACACACACTAGAGACAGACATTGTACACACACTAGAGACAGACATTGTAGACACACTAGAGACAGACATTGGACACACACTAGAGACAGACATTGGACACACACACTAGTCAGACATTGGACACACACTAGAGACAGTCATTGGACACACACTAGAGACAGACATTAGACACACATTAGAGACAGACATTAGACACACACTAGAGACAGACATTGGACACACACTAGAAACAGACATTGGACACACACTAGAAACAGACATTGGACACACACTAGAGACTGACATTGGACACACACAAGAGACAGACATTTTACACACACTAGAGAGAGTCATTGGACACACACTAGAGACAGACATTGGACACACACTCTAGAGACACACATTGGACACACACGAGAGACAGACATTAGACACACACTAGAGACAGACATTGGACACACACTGGAGACAGACATTAGATACTCACTAGAGACAGACATTGGACACACACTAGAGACAGACATTGGACATACACTAGAGACAGACATTGGACACACACTAGAGACAGACATTAGACACGCACTAGAGACAGACATTGGACACACACACGAAATACGGACATTGGACACACACTAGAGACAGACATTAGACACACACTAGAGACAGACATTGGACACACACTAGAGACAGACATTGGACACACACTAGAGACAGACATTAGACACATACTAGAGACAGACATTGGACACACTAGAGACAGACATTGGACACACACTAGAGACAGACATTGGACACACACTAGAGACAGACATTGGACACACACTAGAGACAGACATTGGACACACACTAGAGACAGACATTAGACACACACTAGAGACAGACATTGGACACACACTAGAAACAGATATTGGACACACACTAGAAACAGACATTGGACACACACTAGAGACTGACATTGGACACACGCAAGAGACAGACATTTTACACACACTAGAGAGAGACATTGGACACACACTAGAGACAGGCATTGGATACACACTAGAGAGAGACATTGGACACACACTAGAGACTGACATTGGACACACACTAGACACAGACATTGTACACACACTAGAGACAGACATTGGACACACACTAGAGACAGACATTGGACACACACTAGAGATAAACATTAGACACGCACTAGAGACAGACATTGGACACACACTAGAGACAGACATTGGACACACACGCGAAATACGGACATTGGACACACACTAGAGACAGACATTGGACACACACACGAAATACGGACATTGGACACACACTAGAGACAGACATTAGACACACACTAGAGACAGACATTGGACACACACTAGAGACAGACATTGGACACACACTAGAGACTGACATTGGACACAAACAAGAGACAGACATTGGACACACACTAGAGACAGACATTAGACACACACTAGAGACAGACATTGGACACACACTAGAGACAGAAATTGGACACACACTAGAGACTGACATTGGACACACACAAGAGACAGACATTGGACACACACTAGAGACAGATATTGGAGACACACACTAGAGACAGACATTGGACACACACTAGAAACAGACATTGGACACACACTAGAGACAGACATTGGACACACACTAGAGACAGACATTGGACACACACTAGAGACAGACATTGGACACACACACTAGAGACAGACATTGGACACACACTAGAAACAGACATTGGACACACACTAGAGACAGACATTGGACACACACTAGAGACAGACATTGGACACACACTAGAGACAGACATTAGATACACATTAGAGACATACATTAGACACACACTAGAGACAGACATTGGACACACACTAGAAACAGACATTGGACACACACTAGAAACAGACATTGGACACACACTAGAGACTGACATTGGACACACACAAGAGACAGACATTTTACACACACTAGAGAGAGTCATTGGACACACACTAGAGACAGACATTGGACACACACACTAGAGACAGACATTGGACACACACGAGAGACAGACATTAGACACACACTAGAGACAGACATTGGACACACACTAGAGACAGACATTGGACACACACTAGAGACAGGCATTGGACACACACACTAGTCAGACATTGGACGCACACTAGATACAGCCATTGGACACACACTAGAGACAGACATTGGACATACACTAGAGACAGACATTGGACACAGACTAGAGACAGACATTAGACACGCACTAGAGACAGACATTGGACACACACTAGAGACAGACATTGGACACACACACGAAATACGGACATTGGACACACACTAGAGACAGACATTAGACACACACTAGAGACAGACATTGGACACACACTAGAGACAGACATTGGACACACACTAGAGACAGACATTGGACACACACTAGAGACAAACATTAGACACACACTAGAGACAGACATTGGACACACACTAGAGACAGACATTGGACACACAATAGAAACAGACATTGGACACACACTAGAAACAGACATTGGACACACACTAGAGACTGACATTGGACACACACAAGAGACAGACATTTTACACACACAAGAGAGAGACATTGGACACACACTAGAGACAGGCATTGGACACACACTAGAGAGAGACATTGGACACACACTAGAGACTGACATTGGACACACACTAGAGACAGACATTGTACACACACTAGAGACGGACATTGGACACACACTAGAGACAGACATTGGACACACACTAGAGATAAACATTAGACACGCACTAGAGACAGACATTGGACACACACTAGAGACAGACATTAGACACACACTAGAGACAGACATTGGACACACACTAGAGACAGACATTGGACACACACTAGAGACAGACATTGGACACACACCAGAGACAGACATTAGACACACACCAGAGACAGACATTGGACACACACTACAAACAGACATTGGACACACACTAGAGACAGATATTGGACACACACTAGAGACTGACATTGGACACACACAAGAGACAGACATTTTACACACACTAGAGAGAGACATTGGACACACACTAGAGACAGATATTGGAGACACACACTAGAGACAGACATTGGACACACACTAGAGAAAGACATTAGACACACATTAGAGACAGACATTGGACACACACTAGAGACAGACATTGGACACACACTAGAGACAGACATTGGACACATACTAGAAACAGACATTGGACACACACTAGAGACAGACATTGGACACACACTAGAGACAGACATTGGACACACACTAGAGACAGACATTGGACACACACTAGAGGCAGACATTAGACACACACTAGAGACAGACATTGGACACACACTAGAAAGAGACATTGGACACACACTAGAAACAGACATTGGACACACACAAGAGACAGACATTTTACACACACTAGAGAGAGACATTGGACACACACTAGAGACAGGCATTGGACACACACTAGAGAGAGACATTGGACACACACTAGAGACTGACATTGGACATACACTAGAGACAGACAATGTACACACACTAGAGACAGACATTGGACACACACTAGAGACAGACATTGGACACACACTAGAGATAAACATTAGACACGCAAGATAGACAGACATTGGACACACACTAGAGACAGACATCAGACCCACACTAGAGACAGACATTAGACACACACTAGAAACAGACATTGGACACACACTAGAGACAGACATTGGACACACACACGAAATAGGGACATTGGACACACACTAGAGACAGACATTAGACACACACTAGAGACAGACGTTGGACACACACTAGAGACAGACATTGGACACACACTAGAAACAGACATTGGACACACACTAGAGACAGACATTGGACACACACTAGAGACTGACATTGGACACACACAAGAGACAGACATTTTACACAGACTAGAGAGAGATATTGGACACACACACTAGAGTCAGACATTGGACACACACTAGAGACAGACATTGGACACACACTAGAGACAGACATTGGACACACACTAGAGACAGACATTAGACCCACACTAGAGACAGACATTAGACACACACTAGAGAGAGACATTGGACACACACACTAGAGTCAGACATTGGACACACACTAGAGACAAACATTGGACACACACTAGAGACAGATATTGGAGTCATACACTAGAGACAGACATTGGACACCAACTAGAGGCAGACATTAGACACACATTAGACACAGACATTGGACACACACTAGAGACAGACATTGGATACACACTAGAGACAGACATTGGACACACACTAGAGACAGACATCGGACACACACTAGAGACAGACATTGGACACACACTAGAAACAGACATTGGACACACACTAGAGACAGACATTGGACACACACTAGAGACAGACATTGGACACACACACTAGAGACAGACATTGGACACACACTAGAAACAGACGTTGGACACACACTAGAGACAGACATTGGACACACACTAGAGACAGACATTGGACACACACACTAGAGTCAGACATTGGACACACACTAGAGACAGACATTGGACACATACTAGAGACAGACATTGGACACACACTAGAGACAGACATTAGACCCACACTAGAGACAGACATTAGACACACACTAGAAACAGACATTGGACACACACTAGAGACAGACATTGGACACACACTAGAGACTGACATTGGACACACACAAGAGACAGACATTTTACACAGACTAGAGAGAGATATTGGACACACACGCTAGAGTCAGACATTGGACACACACTAGAGACAGACATTGGACACACACTAGAGACAGATATTGGAGTCACACACTAGAGACAGACATTGGACACCAACTAGAGGCAGACATTAGACACACATTAGACACAGACATTGGACACACACTAGAGACAGACATTGGATACACACTAGAGACAGACATTAGACACACACTAGAGACAGACATTGGACACACACACTAGAGACAGACATTGGACACACACTAGAAACAGACATTGGACACACACTAGAGACAGACATTGGACACACACACTAGAGTCAGACATTGGACACACACTAGAGACAGACATTGGACACACACTAGAGACAGACATTGGACATACACTAGAGACAGACATTGGACACATACTAGAAACAGACATTGGACACACACTAGAGACAGACATTGGACACACACTAGAGACAGACATTGGACACACACTAGAGACAGACATTGGACACACACTAGAGACAGACATTAGACACACACTAGAGACAGACATTGGACACACACTAGAAACAGACATTGGACACACACTAGAAACAGACATTGGACACACACTAGAGACTGACATTGGACACACACAAGAGACAGACATTTTACACACACTAGAGAGAGTCATTGGACACACACTAGAGACAGCCATTGGACACACATACTAGAGACAGACATTGGACACACACGAGAGACAGACATTAGACACACACTAGAGACAGACATTGGACACACATTAGATACAGAATTTGGACACACACTGGAGACAGACATTAGACACTCACTAGAGACAGACATTGGACACACACTCGAGACTGACATTGGACACAAACTAGATACAGCCATTGGACACACACTAGAGACAGACATTGGACATACACTAGAGAGAGACATTGGACACACACTAGAGACAGACATTAGACACACTAGAGACAGACATTGGACACACACTAGAGGCATACATTGGACACATACTAGAAACAGACATTGGACACACACTAGAGACAGACATTGGACACACACAAGAGACAGGCATTGGACACACACTAGAGACAGACATTGGACACACACTAGAGACAGACATTGGACACACACTAGAGACAGACATTGGACACACACTAGAAACAGACATTGGACACACACTAGAAACAGACATTGGACACACACTAGAGACTGACATTGGACACACACAAGAGACAGATATTTTACACACACTAGAGAGAGACATTGGACACACACTAGAGACAGGCATTGGACACACACTAGAGAGAGACATTGGACACACACTAGAGACTGACATTGGACACACACTAGAGACAGACATTGTACACACACTAGAGACAGACATTGGACACACACTAGAGACAGACATTGGACACATACTAGAAACAGAACTTGGACACACACTAGAGACAGATATTGGACACACACTAGAGACAGACATTGGACACACACTAGAGACAGACATTGGACACACACTAGAGACAGACATTAGACACACACTAGAGACAGACATTGGACACACACTAGAAAGAGACATTGGACACACACTAGAAACAGACATTGGACACACACTAGAGACTGACATTGGACACACACAAGAGACAGACATTTTACACACACTAGAGAGAGACATTGGACACACACTAGAGACAGGCATTGGACACACACTAGAGAGAGACATTGGACACACACTAGAGACTGACATTGAACACACACTAGAGACAGACATTGTACACACACTAGAGACAGAGATTGGACACACACTAGAGACAGACATTTGACACACACTAGAGATAAACATTAGACACGCACTAGAGACAGACATTGGACACACACTAGAGACTGACATTGGACACACACACGAAATATGGACATTGGACACACACTAGAGATAGACATTAGACACACACTAGAGACAGACATTGGACACACACTAGAGACAGACATTAGACACGCACTAGAGACAGACATTGGACACACACTAGAGACAGACATTAGACACGCACTAGAGACAGACATTGGACACACACTAGAGACTGACATTGGACACACACAAGAGACAGACATTGGACACACACACGAAATACGGACATTGGACACACACTAGAGACAGACATTAGACACACACTAGAGACAGACATTGGACACACACTAGAGACACACATTAGACCCACACTAGAGACAGACATTAGACACACACTAGAGTCAGACATTGGACACACACTAGAGACAGACATTGGACACACACTAGAGACTGACATTGGACACACACAAGAGACAGACATTTTACACACACTAGAGAGAGACATTGGACACACACTAGAGTCAGGCATTGGACACACACTAGAGACAGACATTGGACACACACTAGAGACAGACATTGGACACACATTAGAGACAGACATTGGACACACACTAGAGACAGACATTAGACACACACTAGAGACAGACATTGGACACACACTAGAGACAGACATTGGACACACACACTAGAGACAGACATTGGACACACACTAGAAACAGACATTGGACACACACTAGAGACAGACATTGGACACACACACTAGAGTCAGACATTGGACACACACTAGAGACAGACATTGGATACACACTAGAGACAGACATTGGACATACACTAGAGACAGACATTGGACACATACTAGAAACAGACATTGGACACACACTAGAGACAGACATTGGACACACACTAGAGACAGACATTGGACACACACTAGAGACAGACATTGGACACACACTAGAGACAGACATTGGACACACACTAGAGACAGACATTAGACACACACTAGAGACAGACATTGGACACACACTAGAAACAGACATTGGACACACACTAGAAACAGACATTGGACACACACTAGAGACTGACATTGGACACACACAAGAGACCGACATTTTACACACACTAGAGAGAGTCATTGGACACACACTAGAGACAGACATTGGACACACATACTAGAGACAGACATTGGACACACACGAGAGACAGACATTAGACACACACTAGAGACAGACATTGGACACACATTAGATACAGAATTTGGACACACACTGGAGACAGACATTAGACACTCACTAGAGACAGACATTGGACACACACTCGAGACTGACATTGGACACAAACTAGATACAGCCATTGGACACACACTAGAGACAGACATTGGACATACACTAGAGAGAGACATTGGACACACACTAGAGACAGACATTAGACACGCACTAGAGACAGACATTGGACACACACTAGAGACAGACATTAGACACACACTAGAGACAGACATTGGACACACTAGAGACAGACATTGGACACACACTAGAGACATACATTGGATACATACTAGAAACAGACATTGGACACACACTAGAGACAGACATTGGACACACACAAGAGACAGGCATTGGACACACACTAGAGACAGACATTGGACACACACTAGAGACAGACATTAGACACACACTAGAGACAGACATTGGACACACACTAGAAACAGACATTGGACACACACTAGAAACAGACATTGGACACACACTAGAGACTGACATTGGACACACACAAGAGACAGATATTTTACACACACTAGAGAGAGACATTGGACACACACTAGAGACAGGCATTGGACACACACTAGAGAGAGACATTGGACACACACTAGAGACTGACATTGGACACACACTAGAGACAGACATTGTACACACACTAGAGACAGACATTGGACACACACTAGAGACAGACATTAGACACGCACTAGAGACAGACATTGGACACACACTAGAGACAGACATTGGACACACACACGAAATACGGACATTGGACACACACTAGAGACAGACATTAGACTCACACTAGAGACAGCCATTGGACACACACTAGAGACAGACATTGGACACACACTAGAGACAGACATTAGACACACACTAGAGACAGACATTGGACACACTAGAGACAGACATTGGACACAAGCTAGAGACAGACATTGGACACATACTAGAAACAGACATTGGACACACACTAGAGACAGACATTGGACACACACTAGAGACAGACATTGGACACACACACGAAATACGGACATTGGACACACACTAGAGACAGACATTAGACACACACTAGAGACAGACATTGGACACACACTAGAGACAGACATTGGACACACACTAGAGACAGATATTGGACATACACTAGAGACAGACATTGGACACACACTAGAGACAGACATTAGACACGCACTAGAGACAGACATTGGACACACACTAGAGACAGACATTGGACACACACACGAAATACGGACATTGGACACACACTAGAGACAGACATCAGACACACACTAGAGACAGCCATTGGACACACACTAGGGACAGACATTGGACACACACTAGAGACAGACATTAGACACACACTAGAGACAGAGATTGGACACACTAGAGACAGACATTGGACACACACTAGAGACAGACATTGGACACATACTAGAAACAGACATTGGACACACACTAGAGACAGACATTGGACACACACTAGAGACAGACATTGGACACACACTAGAGACAGACATTGGACACACACTAGAGACAGACATTAGACACACACTAGAGACAGACATTGGACACACACTTGAAACAGACATTGGACAGACACTAGAAACAGACATTGGACACACACTAGAGACTGACATTGGACACACACAAGAGACAGACATTTTACACACACTAGAGAGAGACATTGGACACACACTAGAGACAGGCATTGGACACACACTAAAGAGAGACATTGGACACACACTAGAGACAGACATTGGACACACACTAGAGACAGACATTGGACACACACTAGAGATAAACATTAGACACGCACTAGAGACAGACATTGGACACACACTAGAGACAGACATTGGACACACACACGAAATACGGACATTGGACACACACTAGAGACAGACGTTAGACACACTAGAGACAGACATTGGACACACACTAGAGACAGACATTGGACACACACTAGAGACAGACATTGGACACACACCAGAGACAGACATTAGACACACACTAGAGACAGACATTGTACACACACTAGAGACAGACATTGGACACACACGAGAGACAGACATTAGACACACACTAGAGACAGACATTGGACACACACTGGAGACAGACATTAGACACTCACTAGAGACAGACATTGGACACACACTAGATACAGATATTGGACACACACTAGAGACAGACATTGGACATACACTAGAGACAGACATTGGACACACACTACAGACAGACATTAGACACGCACTAGAGACAGACATTGGACACACACTAGAGACAGACATTGGACACACACACGAAATACGGACATTGGACACACACTAGAGACAGACATTAGACACACACTAGAGACCGCCATTGGACACACACTAGAGACAGACATCGGACACACACTAGAGACAGACATTAGACACACACTAGAGACAGACATTGGACACACTAGAGACAGACATTGGACACACACTAGAGACAGACATTGGACACACACTAGAGACAGACATTGGACACACACTAGAGACAGGCATTGGACACACACTAAAGAGAGACATGGGACACGCACTAGAGACAGACATTGGACACACACTAGAGACTGACATTAGACACACACTAGAGACAGACATTGTACACACACTAGAGACAGACATTGGACACACACTAGAGACAGACATTAGACACGCACTAGAGACAGACATTGGACACACACTAGAGACAGACATTGGACACACACACGAAATACGGACATTGGACACACACTAGAGACAGACATTAGACACACACTAGAGGCAGCCATTGGACACACACTAGAGACAGACATTGGACACACACTAGAGACAGACATTAGACACACACTAGAGACAGACATTGGACACACTAGAGACAGACATTGGACACACACTAGAGACAGACATTGGACACATACTAGAAACAGACATTGGACACACACTAGAGACAGACATTGGACACACACTAGAGACAGACATTGGACACACACTAGAGACAGGCATTGGACACACACTAAAGAGAGACATTGGACACGCACTAGAGACAGACATTGGACACACACTAGAGACTGACATTAGACACACACTAGAGACAGACATTGTACACACACTAGAGACAGACATTGGACACACACTAGAGACAGACATTGGACACACACTAGAGATAAACATTCGACACGCACTAGAGACAGACATTGGACACACACTAGAGACAGACATTGGACACACACACGAAATACGGACATTGGACACACACTAGAGACGGACATTAGACACACACTAGAGACAGACATTGGACACACACTAGAGACAGACATTGGACACACACTAGAGACAGACATTAGTCACACACTAGAGACAGACATTGGACACACACTAGAAACAGACATTGGACACACACTAGAGACAGACATTTGACACACACTAGAGACTGACATTGGACACACACAAGAGACAGACATTTTACACACACTAGAGACTGACATTGGACACACACAAGAGACAGACATTTTACACACACTAGAGAGAGACATTGGACACACACTAGAGACAGGCATTGGACACACACTAAAGAGAGACATTGGACACACACTAGAGACAGACATTGGACACACACTAGAGACAGACATTGGACACACACTAGAGATAAACATTAGACACGCACTAGAGACAGACATTGGACACACACTAGAGACAGACATTGGACACACACACGAAATACGGACATTGGACACACACTAGAGACAGACGTTAGACACACTAGAGACAGACATTGGACACACACTAGAGACAGACATTGGACACACACTAGAGACAGACATTGGACACACACCAGAGACAGACATTAGACACACACTAGAGACAGACATTGTACACACACTAGAGACAGACATTGGACACACACGAGAGACAGACATTAGACACACACTAGAGACAGACATTGGACACACACTGGAGACAGACATTAGACACTCACTAGAGACAGACATTGGACACACACTAGATACAGATATTGGACACACACTAGAGACAGACATTGGACATACACTAGAGACAGACATTGGACACACACTACAGACAGACATTAGACACGCACTAGAGACAGACATTGGACACACACTAGAGACAGACATTGGACACACACACGAAATACGGACATTGGACACACACTAGAGACAGACATTAGACACACACTAGAGACCGCCATTGGACACACACTAGAGACAGACATCGGACACACACTAGAGACAGACATTAGACACACACTAGAGACAGACATTGGACACACTAGAGACAGACATTGGACACACACTAGAGACAGACATTGGACACACACTAGAGACAGACATTGGACACACACTAGAGACAGGCATTGGACACACACTAAAGAGAGACATGGGACACGCACTAGAGACAGACATTGGACACACACTAGAGACTGACATTAGACACACACTAGAGACAGACATTGTACACACACTAGAGACAGACATTGGACACACACTAGAGACAGACATTAGACACGCACTAGAGACAGACATTGGACACACACTAGAGACAGACATTGGACACACACACGAAATACGGACATTGGACACACACTAGAGACAGACATTAGACACACACTAGAGGCAGCCATTGGACACACACTAGAGACAGACATTGGACACACACTAGAGACAGACATTAGACACACACTAGAGACAGACATTGGACACACTAGAGACAGACATTGGACACACACTAGAGACAGACATTGGACACATACTAGAAACAGACATTGGACACACACTAGAGACAGACATTGGACACACACTAGAGACAGACATTGGACACACACTAGAGACAGGCATTGGACACACACTAAAGAGAGACATTGGACACGCACTAGAGACAGACATTGGACACACACTAGAGACTGACATTAGACACACACTAGAGACAGACATTGTACACACACTAGAGACAGACATTGGACACACACTAGAGACAGACATTGGACACACACTAGAGATAAACATTCGACACGCACTAGAGACAGACATTGGACACACACTAGAGACAGACATTGGACACACACACGAAATACGGACATTGGACACACACTAGAGACGGACATTAGACACACACTAGAGACAGACATTGGACACACACTAGAGACAGACATTGGACACACACTAGAGACAGACATTAGTCACACACTAGAGACAGACATTGGACACACACTAGAAACAGACATTGGACACACACTAGAGACAGACATTTGACACACACTAGAGACTGACATTGGACACACACAAGAGACAGACATTGGACACACACAAGAGACAGACATTTTACACACACTAGAGAGACACATTGGACACACACTAGAGACAGGCATTGGACACACACTAGAGACAGACATTGGACACACACTAGAGACAGATATTGGACACACACTAGAGACAGACATTGGACACACACTAGAGACAGACATTAGACACACACTAGAGACGGACATTGGACACACACTAGAGACAGACATTGGACACACACACTAGAAACAGACATTGGACACACACTAGAGACTGACATTGGACACACACAAGAGACAGACATTTTTCACACACTAGAGAGAGTCATTGGACACACACTAGAGACAGACATTGGACACACACTAGAAAGAGACATTGGACACACACTAGAAACAGACATTGGACACACACTAGAGACTGACATTGGACACACACAAGAGACAGACATTTTACACACACTAGAGAGAGACATTGGACACACACTAGAGACAGGCATTGGACACACACTAGAGAGAGACATTGGACACACACTAGAGACTGACATTGAACACACACTAGAGACAGACATTGTACACACACTAGAGACAGAGATTGGACACACACTAGAGACAGACATTGGACACACACTAGAGACTGACATTGGACACACACACGAAATATGGACATTGGACACACACTAGAGATAGACATTAGACACACACTAGAGACAGACATTGGACACACTAGAGACAGACATTGGACACACACTAGAGACAGACATTGGACACATACTAGAAACAGACATTGGACACACACTAGAGACAGACATTGGACACACACTAGAGACAGACATTGGACACACACTAGAGACAGGCATTGGACACACACTAAAGAGAGACATTGGACACGCACTAGAGACAGACATTGGACACACACTAGAGACTGACATTAGACACACACTAGAGACAGACATTGTACACACACTAGAGACAGACATTGGACACACACTAGAGACAGACATTGGACACACACTAGAGATAAACATTCGACACGCACTAGAGACAGACATTGGACACACACTAGAGACAGACATTGGACACACACACGAAATACGGACATTGGACACACACTAGAGACGGACATTAGACACACACTAGAGACAGACATTGGACACACACTAGAGACAGACATTGGACACACACTAGAGACAGACATTAGTCACACACTAGAGACAGACATTGGACACACACTAGAAACAGACATTGGACACACACTAGAGACAGACATTTGACACACACTAGAGACTGACATTGGACACACACAAGAGACAGACATTGGACACACACAAGAGACAGACATTTTACACACACTAGAGAGACACATTGGACACTCACTAGAGACAGGCATTGGACACACACTAGAGACAGACATTGGACACACACTAGAGACAGATATTGGACACACACTAGAGACAGACATTGGACACACACTAGAGACAGACATTAGACACACACTAGAGACGGACATTGGACACACACTAGAGACAGACATTGGACACACACACTAGAAACAGACATTGGACACACACTAGAGACTGACATTGGACACACACAAGAGACAGACATTTTTCACACACTAGAGAGAGTCATTGGACACACACTAGAGACAGACATTGGACACACACTAGAAAGAGACATTGGACACACACTAGAAACAGACATTGGACACACACTAGAGACTGACATTGGACACACACAAGAGACAGACATTTTACACACACTAGAGAGAGACATTGGACACACACTAGAGACAGGCATTGGACACACACTAGAGAGAGACATTGGACACACACTAGAGACTGACATTGAACACACACTAGAGACAGACATTGTACACACACTAGAGACAGAGATTGGACACACACTAGAGACAGACATTGGACACACACTAGAGACTGACATTGGACACACACACGAAATATGGACATTGGACACACACTAGAGATAGACATTAGACACACACTAGAGACAGACATTGGACACACACTAGAGACAGACATTAGACACGCACTAGAGACAGACATTGGACACACACTAGAGACAGACATTAGACACGCACTAGAGACAGACATTGGACACACACTAGAGACTGACATTGGACACACACAAGAGACAGACATTGGACACACACACGAAATACGGACATTGGACACACACTAGAGACAGACATTAGACACACACTAGAGACAGACATTGGACACACACTAGAGACACACATTAGACCCACACTAGAGACAGACATTAGACACACACTAGAGTCAGACATTGGACACACACTAGAGACAGACATTGGACACACACTAGAGACTGACATTGGACACACACAAGAGACAGACATTTTACACACACTAGAGAGAGACATTGGACACACACTAGAGTCAGGCATTGGACACACACTAGAGACAGACATTGGACACACACTAGAGACAGACACTGGACACACATTAGAGACAGACATTGGACACACACTAGAGACAGACATTGGACACACACTAGAGACAGACATTGGACACACACTAGAGACAGACATTGGACACACACACTAGAGACAGACATTGGACACACACTAGAAACAGACATTGGACACACACTAGAGACAGACATTGGACACACACACTAGAGTCAGACATTGGACACACACTAGAGACAGACATTGGATACACACTAGAGACAGACATTGGACATACACTAGAGACAGACATTGGACACATACTAGAAACAGACATTGGACACACACTAGAGACAGACATTGGACACACACTAGAGACAGACATTGGACACACACTAGAGACAGACATTGGACACACACTAGAGACAGACATTGGACACACACTAGAGACAGACATTAGACACACACTAGAGACAGACATTGGACACACACTAGAAACAGACATTGGACACACACTAGAAACAGACATTGGACACACACTAGAGACTGACATTGGACACACAGAAGAGACAGACATTTTACACACACTAGAGAGAGTCATTGGACACACACTAGAGACAGACATTGGACACACATACTAGAGACAGACATTGGACACACACGAGAGACAGACATTAGACACACACTAGAGACAGACATTGGACACACATTAGATACAGAATTTGGACACACACTGGAGACAGACATTAGACACTCACTAGAGACAGACATTGGACACACACTCGAGACTGACATTGGACACAAACTAGATACAGCCATTGGACACACACTAGAGACAGACATTGGACATACACTAGAGAGAGACATTGGACACACACTAGAGACAGACATTAGACACGCACTAGAGACAGACATTGGACACACACTAGAGACAGACATTAGACACACACTAGAGACAGACATTGGACACACTAGAGACAGACATTGGACACACACTAGAGACATACATTGGACACATACTAGAAACAGACATTGGACACACACTAGAGACAGACATTGGACACACACAAGAGACAGGCATTGGACACACACTAGAGACAGACATTGGACACACACTAGAGACAGACATTAGACACACACTAGAGACAGACATTGGACACACACTAGAAACAGACATTGGACACACACTAGAAACAGACATTGGACACACACTAGAGACTGACATTGGACACACACAAGAGACAGATATTTTACACACACTAGAGAGAGACATTGGACACACACTAGAGACAGGCATTGGACACACACTAGAGAGAGACATTGGACACACACTAGAGACTGACATTGGACACACACTAGAGACAGACATTGTACACACACTAGAGACAGACATTGGACACACACTAGAGACAGACATTAGACACGCACTAGAGACAGACATTGGACACACACTAGAGACAGACATTGGACACACACACGAAATACGGACATTGGACACACACTAGAGACAGACATTAGACTCACACTAGAGACAGCCATTGGACACACACTAGAGACAGACATTGGACACACACTAGAGACAGACATTAGACACACACTAGAGACAGACATTGGACACACTAGAGACAGACATTGGACACAAGCTAGAGACAGACATTGGACACATACTAGAAACAGACATTGGACACACACTAGAGACAGACATTGGACACACACTAGAGACAGACATTGGACACACACACGAAATACGGACATTGGACACACACTAGAGACAGACATTAGACACACACTAGAGACAGACATTGGACACACACTAGAGACAGACATTGGACACACACTAGAGACAGATATTGGACATACACTAGAGACAGACATTGGACACACACTAGAGACAGACATTAGACACGCACTAGAGACAGACATTGGACACACACTAGAGACAGACATTGGACACACACACGAAATACGGACATTGGACACACACTAGAGACAGACATCAGACACACACTAGAGACAGCCATTGGACACACACTAGAGACAGACATTGGACACACACTAGAGACAGACATTAGACACACACTAGAGACAGAGATTGGACACACTAGAGACAGACATTGGACACACACTAGAGACAGACATTGGACACATACTAGAAACAGACATTGGACACACACTAGAGACAGACATTGGACACACACTAGAGACAGACATTGGACACACACTAGAGACAGACATTGGACACACACTAGAGACAGACATTAGACACACACTAGAGACAGACATTGGACACACACTAGAAACAGACATTGGACAGACACTAGAAACAGACATTGGACACACACTAGAGACTGACATTGGACACACACAAGAGACAGACATTTTACACACACTAGAGAGAGACATTGGACACACACTAGAGACAGGCATTGGACACACACTAAAGAGAGACATTGGACACACACTAGAGACAGACATTGGACACACACTAGAGAGAGACATTGGACACACACTAGAGACTGACATTGGACATACACTAGAGACAGACAATGTACACACACTAGAGACAGACATTGGACACACACTAGAGACAGACATTGGACACACACTAGAGATAAACATTAGACACGCAAGATAGACAGACATTGGACACACACTAGAGACAGACATCAGACCCACACTAGAGACAGACATTAGACACACACTAGAAACAGACATTGGACAGACACTAGAGACAGACATTGGACACACACACGAAATAGGGACATTGGACACACACTAGAGACAGACATTAGACACACACTAGAGACAGACGTTGGACACACACTAGAGACAGACATTGGACACACACTAGAAACAGACATTGGACACACACTAGAGACAGACATTGGACACACACTAGAGACTGACATTGGACACACACAAGAGACAGACATTTTACACAGACTAGAGAGAGATATTGGACACACACACTAGAGTCAGACATTGGACACACACTAGAGACAGACATTGGACACACACTAGAGACAGACATTGGACACACACTAGAGACAGACATTAGACCCACACTAGAGACAGACATTAGACACACACTAGAGAGAGACATTGGACACACACACTAGAGTCAAACATTGGACACACACTAGAGACAAACATTGGACACACACTAGAGACAGATATTGGAGTCATACACTAGAGACAGACATTGGACACCAACTAGAGGCAGACATTAGACACACATTAGACACAGACATTGGACACACACTAGAGACAGACATTGGATACACACTAGAGACAGACATTGGACACACACTAGAGACAGACATCGGACACACACTAGAGACAGACATTGGACACACACTAGAAACAGACATTGGACACACACTAGAGACAGACATTGGACACACACTAGAGACAGACATTGGACACACACACTAGAGACAGACATTGGACACACACTAGAAACAGACGTTGGACACACACTAGAGACAGACATTGGACACACACTAGAGACAGACATTGGACACACACACTAGAG
Organism: Eledone cirrhosa; assembly: GCA_964016885.1. Lineage (NCBI taxonomy): Eukaryota > Metazoa > Mollusca > Cephalopoda > Octopoda > Eledonidae > Eledone > Eledone cirrhosa. Next base: position 43,151,471 of record OZ024756.1, read on the forward strand.
TCAGACATTGGACACACACTAGAGACAGACATTGGACACATACTAGAGACAGACATTGGACACACACTAGAGACAGACATTAGACCCACACTAGAGACAGACATTAGACACACACTAGAAACAGACATTGGACACACACTAGAGACAGACATTGGACACACACTAGAGACTGACATTGGACACACACAAGAGACAGACATTTTACACAGACTAGAGAGAGATATTGGACACACACACTAGAGTCAGACATTGGACACACACTAGAGACAGACATTGGACACACACTAGAGACAGATATTGGAGTCACACACTAGAGACAGACATTGGACACCAACTAGAGGCAGACATTAGACACACATTAGACACAGACATTGGACACACACTAGAGACAGACATTGGATACACACTAGAGACAGACATTAGACACACACTAGAGACAGACATTGGACACACACACTAGAGACAGACATTGGACACACACTAGAAACAGACATTGGACACACACTAGAGACAGACATTGGACACACACACTAGAGTCAGACATTGGACACACACTAGAGACAGACATTGGACACACACTAGAGACAGACATTGGACATACACTAGAGACAGACATTGGACACATACTAGAAACAGACATTGGACACACACTAGAGACAGACATTGGACACACACTAGAGACAGACATTGGACACACACTAGAGACAGACATTGGACACACACTAGAGACAGACATTAGACACACACTAGAGACAGACATTGGACACACACTAGAAACAGACATTGGACACACACTAGAAACAGACATTGGACACACACTAGAGATAAACATTAGACACGCACTAGAGACAGACATTGGACACACACTAGAGACAGACATTGGACACACACACGAAATACGGACATTGGACACACACTAGAGACAGACGTTAGACACACTAGAGACAGACATTGGACACACACTAGAGACAGACATTGGACACACACTAGAGACAGACATTGGACACACACCAGAGACAGACATTAGACACACACTAGAGACAGACATTGTACACACACTAGAGACAGACATTGGACACACACGAGAGACAGACATTAGACACACACTAGAGACAGACATTGGACACACACTGGAGACAGACATTAGACACTCACTAGAGACAGACATTGGACACACACTAGATACAGATATTGGACACACACTAGAGACAGACATTGGACATACACTAGAGACAGACATTGGACACACACTAGAGACAGACATTAGACACGCACTAGAGACAGACATTGGACACACACTAGAGACAGACATTGGACACACACACGAAATACGGACATTGGACACACACTAGAGACAGACATTAGACACACACTAGAGACAGCCATTGGACACACACTAGAGACAGACATCGGACACACACTAGAGACAGACATTAGACACACACTAGAGACAGACATTGGACACACTAGAGACAGACATTGGACACACACTAGAGACAGACATTGGACACACACTAGAGACAGACATTGGACACACACTAGAGACAGGCATTGGACACACACTAAAGAGAGACATGGGACACGCACTAGAGACAGACATTGGACACACACTAGAGACTGACATTAGACACACACTAGAGACAGACATTGTACACACACTAGAGACAGACATTGGACACACACTAGAGACAGACATTAGACACGCACTAGAGACAGACATTGGACACACACTAGAGACAGACATTGGACACACACACGAAATACGGACATTGGACACACACTAGAGACAGACATTAGACACACACTAGAGACAGCCATTGGACACACACTAGAGACAGACATTGGACACACACTAGAGACAGACATTAGACACACACTAGAGACAGACATTGGACACACTAGAGACAGACATTGGACACACACTAGAGACAGACATTGGACACATACTAGAAACAGACATTGGACACACACTAGAGACAGACATTGGACACACACTAGAGACAGACATTGGACACACACTAGAGACAGGCATTGGACACACACTAAAGAGAGACATTGGACACGCACTAGAGACAGACATTGGACACACACTAGAGACTGACATTAGACACACATTAGAGACAGACATTGTACACACACTAGAGACAGACATTGGACACACACTAGAGACAGACATTGGACACACACTAGAGATAAACATTCGACACGCACTAGAGACAGACATTGGACACACACTAGAGACAGACATTGGACACACACACGAAATACGGACATTGGACACACACTAGAGACGGACATTAGACACACACTAGAGACAGACATTGGACACACACTAGAGACAGACATTGGACACACACTAGAGACAGACATTAGTCACACACTAGAGACAGACATTGGACACACACTAGAAACAGACATTGGACACACACTAGAGACAGACATTTGACACACACTAGAGACTGACATTGGACACACACAAGAGACAGACATTGGACACACACTAGAGACTGACATTGGACACACACAAGAGACAGACATTTTACACACACTAGAGAGACACATTGGACACACACTAGAGACAGGCATTGGACACACACTAGAGACAGACATTGGACACACACTAGAGACAGATATTGGACACACACTAGAGACAGACATTGGACACACACTAGAGACAGACATTAGACACACACTAGAGACAGACATTGGACACACACTAGAGACAGACATTGGACACACACACTAGAAACAGACATTGGACACACACTAGAGACTGACTTTGGACACACACAAGAGACAGACATTTTTCACACACTAGAGAGAGTCATTGGACACACACTAGAGACAGACATTGGACACACACACTAGAGACAGACATTGGACACACACGAGACACAGACATTAGACACAGACTAGAGACAAACATTGGACACACACTGGAGACAGACATTAGACACTCACTAGAGACAGACATTGGACACACACTAGATACAGATATTGGACACACACTAGAGACAGACATTGGACATACACTAGAGACAGACATTGGACACACACTAGAGACAGACATTAGACACGCACTAGAGACAGACATTGGACACACACTAGAGACAGACATTGGACACACACACGAAATACGGACATTGGACACACACTAGAGACAGACATTAGACACACACTAGAGACAGACATTGGACACACACTAGAGACAGACATTGGACACACACTAGAGACAGACATTAGACACACACTAGAGACAGACATTGGACACACTAGAGACAGACATTGGACACACACTAGAGACAGACATTGGACACATACTAGAAACAGACATTGGACACACACTAGAGACAGACATTGGACACACACTAGAGACAGACATTGGACACACACTAGAGACAGACATTGGACACACACTAGAGACAGACATTAGACACACACTAGAGACAGACATTGGACACACACTAGAAACAGACATTGGACACACACTAGAAACAGACATTGGACACACACTAGAGACAGACATTGGACACACACTAGAGACGGACATTGGACACACACTAGAGACAGACATTGGAGACACACTAGAGATAGACATTGGACACACACTGGAGACAGACATTAGACACTCACTAGAGACAGACATTGGACACACACTAGAAACAGACATTTTACACATACTAGAGAGAGACATTGGACACACACTAGAGACAGGCATTGGACACACACTAGAGACAGACATTGGACACACACTAGAGACAGACATTGGACACACACTAGAGACAGACATTGGTCACACACTAGAGACAGACATTAGACACACACTATAGACAGACATTGGACACACACTAGAGACAGACATTGGACACACACACTAGAAACAGACATTGGACACACACTAGAGACTGACATTGGACACACACAAGAGACAGACATTTTACACACACTAGAGACTCATTGGACACACACTAGAGACAGACATTGGACACACACACTAGAGACCGACATTGGACACACACGAGAGACAGACATTAGACACACACTAGAGACAGACATTGGACACACACTGGAGACAGACATTAGACACTCACTAGAGACAGACATTGGACACACACTAGATACAGATATTGGACACACACTAGAGACAGACATTGGACATACACTAGAGACAGACATTGGACACACACTAGAGACAGACATTAGACACGCACTAGAGACAGACATTGGACACACACTAGAGACAGACATTGGACTCACACTAGAGACAGACATTGGACACACACTAGAGACAGACATTGGACACACACTAGAGACTGACATTGGACACACACTAGAGACAGACATTAGACACACACTAAAGACAGACATTAGACACACACTAGAAACAGACATTGGACACACACTAGAGTCAGACAATGGACAGACACTAGAGAGAGACATTGGACCCACACACTAGAGACAGAAATTGGACAGACACTAGACTGACAATGGACACACACTAGAGACAGACATTGGGCACACACTAGAAACAGACATTGGACACACACTAGAGTCAGACAATGGACAGACACTAGAGAGAGACATTGGACCCACACACTAGAGACAGAAATTGGACAGACACTAGACTGACAATGGACACACACTAGAGACAGACATTGGACACACACTAGAGTCAGACAATGGACAGACACTAGAGAGAGACATTGGACCCACACACTAGAAACAGAAATTGGACAGACACTAGACTGACATTAGACACACACTAAAGACAGACATTGGACACACACTAGAAACAGACATTGGACACACACTAGAGTCAGACAATGGACAGACACTAGAGAGAGACATTGGACCCACACACTAGAGACAGAAATTGGACAGACACTAGACTGACAATGGACACACACTAGAGACAGACATTGGGCACACACGAGAGACAGACATTGGACACACACTAGAGACAGACATTGGACTCACACTAGAGACAGACATTGGACACACACTAGAGACAGACATTGGACACACACTAGAGACAGACATTGGACATACACTAGAGAGAGACATTGGACATGCACTAGAGACAGATTGGACACACACACTAGAGACAGACATTAGACACACACTAGAGACAGACATTGGACACACACTAGTGACAGACATTGGACACACACACTAGAGAGAGACATTAGACACACACACTAGAGAGAGACATTGGACACACACTAGAGACAGACATTGGACACACACTAGAGACTGACATTGGACACACACAAGAGACTGACATTGGACACACACACTAGAGACAGACATTGGACACACACTAGAGACAGACATAGGACACACACTAGAGACAGACACAGGACACACACTAGAGACAGACATTGGACACACACTAGAGACAGACTTTGGACACAAACACTAGAGAGAGACATTAGACACACACTAGAGACAGACATTGGACACACACTAGAAACAGACATTGGACACATACTAGAGACAGACATTGGACACACACACTAGAGACAGACATTGGACACACACTAGAGACAGACATTGGACACACACTAGAGACTGACATTGGACACACACAAGAGACTGACATTGAACACACACTAAAAACAGACATTGGACACACACTAGAGACAGACATTGGACACACACTAGAGACAGGCATTGGTCACACACTAGAGACAGACATTGGACACACACTAGAGACAGACATTGGACACACACTATAGACAGACATTAGACACACACTAGTGACAGACATTGGACACACACACTAGAGACAGATATTGGACACACACTAGAGACAGACATTGGACACACACTAAAAACAGACATTGGACACAAACTAGAGACAGACATTGGACACACACTAGAGTCAGACATTGGACATACACTAGAGAGAGACATTGGACACGCACTAGAGACAGACATTGGACATACACACTAGAGACAGACATTAGACACACACTAGAGACAGACATTGGACATACACTAGAGACAGACATTGGACACACACACTAGAGAGAGACATTAGACACACACACTAGAGAGAGACATTGGACACACACTAGAGACAGACATTGGACACACACTAGAGACAGACATTGGACACACACACTAGAGACATACATTGGACACACACTAGAGACAGACATAGGACACACACTAGAGACAGACATAGGACACACAATAGAGACAGACATTGGAGACACACTAGAGACAGACTTTGGACACACACACTAGAGAGAGACATTAGACACACACTAGAGACAGACATTGGACACACACTAGAAACAGACATTGGACACACACTAGAGACAGACATAGGACCCACACTAGAGACAGACATTGGACACACACTAGAGACAGACTTTGGACACACACACTAGAGACAGACATTAGACACACACTAGAGACAGACATTGGACACACACTAGAGACAGACATTGGACACACACTAGAAACAGACAATGGACACACACTAGAGACAGATATTGGACACACACACTAGAGACAGACATTGGACACACACGAGAGACAGACATTAGACACACACTAGAAACAGACATTGGACACACACTAGAGACAGACATTGGACACACACTAGCGACAGATATTGGAGACACACACTAGAGACAGACATTGGACACACACTAGAGACAGACATTGGACACACACTAGAGACAGACATTGGACACACACTAGATACAGACATTGGACACACACTAGAAACAGACATTGGACACACACTAGAGACAGACATTGGACACACACTAGAGACAGACATTGAACACACACACTAGAGACAGACATTGGACTCACACTAGAAACAGACATTGGACACACACTAGAGACAGACATTGGACACACACTAGAGACAGACATTGGACACACACACTAGAGTCAGACGTTGGACACACACTAGAAACAGACATTGGACACACACTAGAAACAGACATTGGACACACACTAGAGACAGACATTGGACACACACACTAGAGACAGACACTGGACACACACTAGAGACAGACATTGGATACACACTAGAGACAGACATTGGGCACACACTAGAGACAGACATTGGACACACACTAGAGACAGACATTGGACTCACACTAGAGACAGACATTGGACACACACTAGAGACAGACATTGGACACACTAAAAACAGACATTGGACACACACTAGAGACAGACATTGGACACACACTAGAGAGAGACATTGGACACGCACTAGAGACAGACATTGGTCACACACACTAGAGACAGACATTAGACACACACTAGAGACAGACATTGGACACACACTAGTGACAGACATTGGACACACACACTAGAGAGAGACATTAGACACACACACTAGAGAGAGACATTGGACACACACTAGAGACAGACATTGGACACACACTAGAGACAGACATTGGACACACACACTAGAGACAGACATTGGACACACACTAGAGACAGACATTGGACACACACTAGAAACAGACATTGGACACACACTAGAGACAGACATTGGACACACACACTAGAGACAGACATTGGACACACACGAGAGACAGACATTAGACACACACTAGAGACAGACATTGGACACACACTAGAGACAGACATTGGACACACACTAGAGACAGACATTGGACACACACTAGAGACAGACATTGGACACACACACTAGAGACAGACATTGGACACACACGAGAGACAGACATTAGACACACACTAGAGACAGACATTGGACACACACTAGAGACAGACTTTGGACACACACTGGAGACAGACATTGGACACACACTAGAGACAGACATTGGACACACACTAGAGACAGACATTGGACACACACTAGAGACCGACATTGGGCACACACTAGAGACAGACATTAGACACACGCTAGAGACAGACATTGGACACACACTAGAGACAGACATTGGACACACACACTAGAGACAGACATTGGACACACACGAGAGACAGACATTAGACACACACTAGAGACAGACATTAGACACACACTAGAGACAGACATTGGACACACACTAGAGACAGACTTTGGACACACACTGGAGACAGACATTGGACACACACTAGAGACAGACATTGGACACACACTAGAGAGAGACATTGGACACACACTAGAAACAGACATAGGACACACACTAGAGACAGACATTGGACACACACACTAGAGACAGACATTGGACACACACTAGAGACAGACATTGGACACACACACGAAATACGGACTTTGGACACACACTAGAGACAGACATTAGACACACATTAGAGACAGACATTGGACACACACACTAGAGACAGACATTGGACACACACTAGAGACAGACATTGGACACACACAGAGACAGACATGGGACACACACACTAGAGAGAGACATTGGACACACACTAGAGACAGACATTGGACACACACTAGAGACAGACATTGGACACACACTAGAAACAGACATTGGACACACAGTAGAGACAGACATTAGACACACACTAAAGACGGACATTGGACACACACTAGAAACAGACATTGGACACACACCAGAGACAGACAATGGACACACACTAGAAACAGACATTGGACACACACTAGAGACAGACATTGGACTCACACTAGAGACAGACATTGGACACACACTAGAGACAGACATTGGACACACACTAGAGAGAGACATTGGACACGCACTAGAGACTGACATTGGACACACACTAGAGACAGACATTGTACACACACTAGAGAGAGACATTGGACACACACTAGAGACAGACATTGGACACACACTAGAGACAGACATTAGACACACACTAAAGACGGACATTGGACACACACCTGAAATAGACATTGGACACACACCAGAGACAGACAATGGACACACACTAGAAAAAGACATTGGACACACACTAGAGACAGACATTGGACTCACACTAGAGACAGACATTGGACACACACTAGAGACAGACATTGGACACACACTAGAAACAGACATTGGGCACACACTAGAGACAGACATTGGACACACACACGAGATACGGACATTGGACACTCACTAGAGACAGACATTAGACACACACATTAGAGACAGACATTGGACACACACTAGAGACAGACATTGGACTCACACTAGAGACAGACATTGGACACACACTAGAGACAGACATTGGACACACACTAGAGACAGACATTGGACACACACTAGAGAGAGACATTGGACACACACTAGAAACAGACATTGGACACACACTAGAGACAGACATTGGACACACACTAGAGACAGACATTGGACACACACTAGAGAGAGACATTGGACACACACTAGAAACAGACATAGGACACACACTAGAGACAGACATTGGACACACACACTAGAGACAGACATTGGACACACACTAGAGACAGACATTGGACACACACTAGATAGAGACATTGAACACACACTAGAGACAGACATTGGACACACACTAGAGACAGACATTGGACACACACTAGAGACAGACATTGGACACACACACGAAATACGGACATTGGACACACACTAGAGACAGACATTAGACACACATTAGAGACAGACATTGGACACACACACTAGAGACAGACATTGGACACACACTAGAGACAGACATTGGACACACACTAGAGACAGACATTGGACACATACTAGAAACAGACATTGGACACACAGTAGAGACAGACATTAGACACACACTAAAGACGGACATTGGACACACACTAGAAACAGACATTGGACACACACCAGAGACAGACAATGGACACACACTAGAAACAGACATTGGAAACACACTAGAGACAGACATTGGACTCACACTAGAGACAGACATTGGACACACACTAGAGACAGACATTGGACACACACTAGAGACTGACATTGGACACACACTAGAGACAGACATTAGACACACACTAAAGACAGACATTGGACACACACTAGAAACAGACATTGGACACACACTAGAGTCAGACATTGGACACACACTAGAGACTGACATTGGACACACACTAGAGACAGACATTGTACACACACTAGAGAGAGACATTGGAAACCCACTAGAGACAGACATTGGACACACACTAGAAACACACATTGGACACACACTAGAGACAGACATTGGACACACACTAGAGACTGACATTGGACACACACAAGAGACAGACATTGTACACATACTAGAGAGAGACATTGGACACACACTAGAGACAGGCATTGGACACACACTAGAGACAGACATTGGACACACACTAGAGACTGACATTGGACACACACTAGAGACAGACATTGTACACACACTAGAGAGAGACATTGGACACACTCTAGAGACAGACATTGGAGACACACTAGAGACAGGCATTGGACACGCACTAGAGAGAGACATTGGACACACAGTAGACACAGACATTGGACACACACACTAGTGACTGACATTGGACACACACTAGAGACATACAATGGACACACACAAGAGACAGACATTGGAAGACACTAGAGACAGACATTAGACACACACTAAAGACGGACATTGGACACACACTAGAAACAGACATTGGACACACACCAGAGACAGACAATGGACACACACTAGAAACAGACATTGGACACACACTAGAGACAGACATTGGACTCACACTAGAGACAGACATTGGACACACACTAGAGACAGACATTGGACACACACTAGAGAGAGACATTGGACACGCACTAGAGACTGACATTGGACACACACTAGAGACAGACATTGTACACACACTAGAGAGAGACATTGGACACACACTAGAGACAGACATTGGACACACACTAGAGACAGACATTAGACACACACTAAAGACGGACATTGGACACACACCTGAAATAGACATTGGACACACACCAGAGACAGACAATGGACACACACTAGAAAAAGACATTGGACACACACTAGAGACAGACATTGGACTCACACTAGAGACAGACATTGGACACACACTAGAGACAGACATTGGACACACACTAGAAACAGACATTGGGCACACACTAGAGACAGACATTGGACACACACACGAGATACGGACATTGGACACTCACTAGAGACAGACATTAGACACACACATTAGAGACAGACATTGGACACACACTAGAGACAGACATTGGACTCACACTAGAGACAGACATTGGACACACACTAGAGACAGACATTGGACACACACTAGAGACAGACATTGGACACACACTAGAGAGAGACATTGGACACACACTAGAAACAGACATTGGACACACACTAGAGACAGACATTGGACACACACTAGAGACAGACATTGGACACACACTAGAGAGAGACATTGGACACACACTAGAAACAGACATAGGACACACACTAGAGACAGACATTGGACACACACACTAGAGACAGACATTGGACACACACTAGAGACAGACATTGGACACACACTAGATAGAGACATTGAACACACACTAGAGACAGACATTGGACACACACTAGAGACAGACATTGGACACACACTAGAGACAGACATTGGACACACACACGAAATACGGACATTGGACACACACTAGAGACAGACATTAGACACACATTAGAGACAGACATTGGACACACACACTAGAGACAGACATTGGACACACACTAGAGACAGACATTGGACACACACTAGAGACAGACATTGGACACATACTAGAAACAGACATTGGACACACAGTAGAGACAGACATTAGACACACACTAAAGACGGACATTGGACACACACTAGAAACAGACATTGGACACACACCAGAGACAGACAATGGACACACACTAGAAACAGACATTGGAAACACACTAGAGACAGACATTGGACTCACACTAGAGACAGACATTGGACACACACTAGAGACAGACATTGGACACACACTAGAGACTGACATTGGACACACACTAGAGACAGACATTAGACACACACTAAAGACAGACATTGGACACACACTAGAAACAGACATTGGACACACACTAGAGTCAGACATTGGACACACACTAGAGACTGACATTGGACACACACTAGAGACAGACATTGTACACACACTAGAGAGAGACATTGGAAACCCACTAGAGACAGACATTGGACACACACTAGAAACACACATTGGACACACACTAGAGACAGACATTGGACACACACTAGAGACTGACATTGGACACACACAAGAGACAGACATTGTACACATACTAGAGAGAGACATTGGACACACACTAGAGACAGGCATTGGACACACACTAGAGACAGACATTGGACACACACTAGAGACTGACATTGGACACACACTAGAGACAGACATTGTACACACACTAGAGAGAGACATTGGACACACTCTAGAGACAGACATTGGAGACACACTAGAGACAGGCATTGGACACGCACTAGAGAGAGACATTGGACACACAGTAGACACAGACATTGGACACACACACTAGTGACTGACATTGGACACACACTAGAGACATACAATGGACACACACAAGAGACAGACATTGGAAGACACTAGAGACAGACATTGGACACACACTAGAAACAGACATTGGACACACACTAGAGACAAACATTGGACACACACTAGAGAGAGACATTGGACACGCACTAGAGACAGACATTGGACACACACACTAGAGACAGACATTAGACACACACTAGAGACAGACATTGGACACACACTAGAGACAGACATTGGACACACCCACTTCAGAGAGATATTGGACACACTCCAGAGATAGACATTGGACACACACTAGAGAGAGACATTGGACACGCACTAGAGACAGACATTGGACACACACTAGAAACAGACATTGGACACACACTAGAGACAAACATTGGACACACACTAGAGAGAGACATTGGACACGCACTAGAGACTGACATTGGACACACACTAGAGACAGACATTGTACACACACTAGAGAGAGACATTGGACACACACTAGAGACAGACATTGGACACACACTAGAGACAGACATTAGACACACACTAAAGACGGACATTGGACACACACCTGAAATAGACATTGGACACACACCAGAGACAGACAATGGACACACACTAGAAACAGACATTGGACACACACTAGAGACAGACATTGGACTCACACTAGAGACAGACATTGGACACACACTAGAAACAGACATTGGACACACACTAGAGACAGACATTGGACACACACACGAGATACGGACATTGGACACTCACTAGAGACAGACATTAGACACACACATTAGAGACAGACATTGGACACACACTAGAGACAGACATTGGACTCACACTAGAGACAGACATTGGACACACACTAGAGACAGACATTGGACACACACTAGAGACAGACATTGGACACACACTAGAGAGAGACATTGGACACGCACTAGAGACAGACATTGGACACACACACTAGAGACAGACATTAGACACACACTAGAGACAGACATTGGACATACACTAGAGACAGACATTGGACACACACACTAGAGAGAGACATTAGACACACACACTAGAGAGAGACATTGGACACACACTAGAGACAGACATTGGACACACACTAGAGACAGACATTGGACACACACACTAGAGACATACATTGGACACACACTAGAGACAGACATTGGACACACACTAGAGACAGACATTGGACACACACTAGAGAGAGACATTGGACACACACTAGAAACAGACATAGGACACACACTAGAGACAGACATTGGACACACACACTAGAGACAGACATTGGACACACACTAGATACAGACATTGAACACACACCAGAGACAGACATTGGACACACACTAGAGACAGACATTGGACACACACTAGAGACAGACATTGAACACACACACGAAATACGGACTTTGGACACACACTAGAGTCAGACATTAGACACACATTAGAGACAGACATTGGACACACACACTAGAGACAGACATTGGACACACACTAGAGACAGACATTGGACACACACAGAGACAGACATGGGACACACACACTAGAGAGAGACATTGGACACACACTAGAGACAGACATTGGACACACACTAGAGACAGACATTGGACACACACTAGAAACAGACATTGGACACACAGTAGAGACAGACATTAGACACACACTAAAGACGGACATTGGACACACACTAGAAACAGACATTGGACACACACCAGAGACAGACAATGGACACACACTAGAAACAGACATTGGACACACACTAGAGACAGACATTGGACTCACACTAGAGACAGACATTGGACACACACTAGAGACAGACATTGGACACACACTAGAGAGAGACATTGGACACGCACTAGAGACTGACATTGGACACACACTAGAGACAGACATTGTACACACACTAGAGAGAGACATTGGACACACACTAGAGACAGACATTGGACACACACTAGAGACAGACATTAGACACACACTAAAGACAGACATTGGACACACACTAGAAACAGACATTGGACACACACTAGAGTCAGACATTGGACACACACTAGAGACTGACATTGGACACACTCTAGAGACAGACATTGTACACACACTAGAGAGAGACATTGGAAACACACTAGAGACAGACATTGGACACACACTAGAGACAGACATTGGACACACACAGAGACAGACATGGGACACACACACTAGAGAGAGACATTGGACACACACTAGAGACAGACATTGGACACCCACTAGAGACAGACATTGGACACACACTAGAAACAGACATTGGACACACACTAGAGACAGACATTGGACACACACTAGAGACAGACATTGGACACACACTAGAGACAGACATTAGACACACACTAGAGACAGACATTGGACACACACTAGAAACACACATTGGACACACACTAGAGACAGACATTGGACACACACTAGAGACTGACATTGGACCCACACTAGAGACAGGCATTGGACACACACTAGAGACAGACATTGGACACACACTAGAGACAGACATTAGACACACACTAGAGACAGACATTGGACACACACTAGAAACACACATTGGACCCACACAAGAGACAGACATTGTACACATACTAGAGAGAGACATTGGACACACACTAGAGACAGGCATTGGACACACACTAGAGACAGACATTGGACACACACTAGAGACTGACATTGGACACACACTAGAGACAGACATTGTACACACACTAGAGAGAGACATTGGACACACACTAGAGACAGACATTGGAGACACACTAGAGACAGGCATTGGACACGCACTAGAGACAGACATTGGACACACACTAGAAACAGACATTGGACACACACTAGAGACAAACATTGGACACACACTAGAGAGAGACATTGGACACGCACTAGAGACTGACATTGGACACACACTAGAGACAGACATTGTACACACACTAGAGATAGACATTGGACACACTCTAGACACAGACATTGGACACACACACTAGTGACAGACATTGGACACACACTAGAGACATACATTGGACACACAAGAGACAGACATTGGACAGACACTAGAGACAGACATTGGACACACACTAGAAACAAACATTGGACACACACTAGAGACAAACATTGGACACACACTAGAGAGAGACATTGGACACGCACTAGAGACAGACATTGGACACACACACTAGAGACAGACATTAGACACACACTAGAGACAGACATTGGACACACACTAGAGACAGACATTGGACACACACACTTCAGAGAGATATTGGACACACTCCAGAGACAGACATTGGACACACACTAGAGAGAGACATTGGACACGCACTAGAGACAGACATTGGACACACACACAATAGACAGACATTAGACACACACTAGAGACAGACATTGGACACACATTAGAGACAGACATTGGAGACACACACTAGAGACAGACATTGGACACACACTAGAGACGGACATAGGACACACACTAGAGACAGACATAGGACACACACTAGAGACAGACATGGGACACACACTAGAGACACACTTTGGACACACACACTAGAGACAGACATTAGACACACACTAGACACAGACATTGGACACACACTAGAGACAGACATTGGACATACACACGAGACAGTCATTGGACACACACTAGAAACAGACATTGGACACACACTAGAGACAGACATTGGACACACACACTAGAGACAGACATTGGACACAAACTAGAGACAGACATTGGACATACACACGAGACAGACATTGGACACACACTAGAAACAGACATTGGAGACACACTAGAGACAGACATTGGACACACACACTAGAGACAGGCATTGGACACACACGAGAGACAGACATTAGACACACACTAGAGACAGACATTGGACACACACTAGAGACAGACATTGGAGACACACTAGAGACAGATATTGGAGACACACACTAGAGACAGACATTGGACACACACTAGAAACAGACGTTGGACACAAACTAGAGACAGACATTGGACATACACTAGCTACAGACATTGGACACACACTAGAGAGAGACATTGGACACACAGCAGAGTCAGACATTGGACACACACTAGAAACAGACATTGGACACACACTAGAGACAGACATTGGACACACACACGAGATACGGACATTGGACACTCACTAGAGACAGACATTAGACACACACATTAGAGACAGACATTGGACACACACTAGAGACAGACATTGGACTCACACTAGAGACAGACGTTGGACACACACTAGAGACAGACATTGGACACACACTAGAGACAGACATTGGACACACACTAGAAACAGACATTGGACACACACTAGAGACAGACATTGGACACACACTAGAGACAGACATTGGACACACACTAGAGAGAGACATTGGACACCCACTAGAAACAGACATTGGACACACACTAGAGACAGACATTGGACACACACTAGAGACAGACATTGGACACACACTAGAGACAGACATTGGACACACACTAGATACAGACATTGGACACACACTAGATACAGACGTTGAACACACACTAGAGACAGACATTGGACACACACACTAGAGACAGACATTGGACACATACTAGAGACAGACATTGGACACACATTAGAGACAGACATTGGACACTCACTAGAGACAGACATTGGACACAGACTAGAGACAGACATTGGACACACACTAAATACAGATATTGGACACACACTAGAGACAGACATTGGACACACACTAGAGACAGACATTGGACACACACTAGAGACAGACATTGGACTCACACTAGAGACAGACGTTGGACACACATTAGAGACAGACATTGGACACACACTAGAGACAGACATTGGACACACACTAGAAACAGACATTGGACACACACTAGAGACAGATATTGGACACACACTAGAGACAGACATTGGACACACACTAGAGAGAGACATTGGACACCCACTAGAAACAGACATTGGACACACACTAGAGACAGACATTGGACACACACTAGAGACAGACATTGGACACACACTAGAGACAGACATTGGACACACACTAGATACAGACATTGGACACACACTAGAGACAGACATTGGACACACACTAGAGACAGACATTGGACACACACTGGAGACAGACATGGGACACACACTAGAGACAGACATTGGACACACACACTAGAGACAGACATTGGACACACACGAGAGACAGACATTAGACACACACTAGAGACAGACATTAGACACACACTAGAGACAGACATTGGACACACACTAAAGACAGACATTAGACACACACTAAAGACGGACATTGGACACACACTAGAAACAGACATTGGACACACACCAGAGACAGACAATGGACACACACTAGAAATAGACATTGGACACACACTAGAGACAGACATTGGACTCACACTAGAGACAGACATTGGACACACACTAGAGACAGACATTGGACACACACTAGAGACTGACATTGGACACACACTAGAGACAGACATTAGACACACACTAAAGACAGACATTGGACACACACTAGAAACAGACATTGGACACACACTAGAGACAGACATTGGACACACACTAGAGACTGACATTGGACACACACTAGAGACAGACATTGTACACACACTAGAGAGAGACATTGGAAACACACTAGAAACACACATTGGACCCACACAAGAGACAGACATTGTACACATACTAGAGAGAGACATTGGACACACACTAGAGACAGGCATTGGACACACACTAGAGACAGACATTGGACACACACTAGAGACTGACATTGGACACACTAGAGACAGACATTGTACACACACTAGAGAGAGACATTGGACACACACTAGAGACAGACATTGGAGACACACTAGAGACAGGCATTGGACACGCACTAGAGACAGACATTGGACACACACTAGACACAGACATTGGACACACACACTAGTGACAGACATTGGACACACACTAGAGACATACAATGGACACACACAAGAGACAGACATTGGAAGACACTAGAGACAGACATTGGACACACACTAGAAACAGACATTGGACACACACTAGAGACAAACTTTGGACACACACTAGAGAGAGACATTGGACACGCACTAGAGACAGACATTGGACACACACACTAGAGACAGACATTAGACACACACTAGAGACAGACATTGGACACACACTAGAGACAGACATTGGACACACACACTTCAGAGAGATATTGGACACACTCCAGAGATAGACATTGGACTCACACTAGAGAGAGACATTGGACACGCACTAGAGACAGACATTGGACACACACTAGAAACAGACATTGGACACACACTAGAGACAAACATTGGACACACACTAGAGAGAGACATTGGACACGCACTAGAGACTGACATTGGACACACACTAGAGACAGACATTGTACACACACTAGAGAGAGACATTGGACACACACTAGAGACAGACATTGGAGACACACTAGAGACAGGCATTGGACACGCACTAGAGATAGACATTGGACACACTCTAGACACAGACATTGGACACACACACTAGTGACAGACATTGGACACACACTAGAGACATACATTGGACACACAAGTGACAGACATTGGACAGACACTAGAGACAGACATTGGACACACACTAGAAACAGACATTGGACACACACTAGAGACAAACATTGGACACACACTAGAGAGAGACATTGGACACGCACTAGAGACAGACATTGGACACACACACTAGAGACAGACATTAGACACACACTAGAGACAGACATTGGTCACACACTAGAGACAGACATTGGACACACACACTTCAGAGAGATATTGGACACACTCCAGAGACAGACATTGGACACACACTAGAGAGAGACATTGGACACGCACTAGAGACAGACATTGGACACACACACTAGAGACAGACATTAGACACACACTAGAGACAGACATTGGACACACACTAGAGACAGACATTGGAGACACACACTAGAGACAGACATTGGACACACACTAGAGACGGACATAGGACACACACTAGAGACAGACATAGGACACACACTAGAGACAGACATGGGACACACACTAGAGACACACTTTGGACACACACACTAGAGACAGACATTAGACACACACTAGACACAGACATTGGACACACACTAGAGACAGACATTGGACATACACACCAGACAGTCATTGGACACACACTAGAAACAGACATTGGACACACACTAGAGACAGACATTGGACACACACACTAGAGACAGACATTGGACACAAACTAGAGACAGACATTGGACATACACACGAGACAGACATTGGACACACACTAGAAACAGACATTGGAGACACACTAGAGACAGACATTGGACACACACACTAGAGACAGGCATTGGACACACACGAGAGACAGACATTAGACACACACTAGAGACAGACATTGGACACACACTAGAGACAGACATTGGAGACACACTAGAGACAGATATTGGAGACACACACTAGAGACAGACATTGGACACACACTAGAAACAGACATTGGACACAAACTAGAGACAGACATTGGACATACACTAGATACAGACATTGGACACACACTAGAGAGAGACATTGGACACACAGCAGAGACAGACATTGGACACACACTAGAAACAGACATTGGACACACACTAGAGACAGACATTGGACACACACACGAGATACGGACATTGGACACTCACTAGAGACAGACATTAAACACACACATTAGAGACAGACATTGGACACACACTAGAGACAGACATTGGACTCACACTAGAGACAGACGTTGGACACACACTAGAGACAGACATTGGACACACACTAGAGACAGACATTGGACACACACTAGAAACAGACATTGGACACACACTAGAGACAGACATTGGACACACACTAGAGACAGACATTGGACACACACTAGAGAGAGACATTGGACACCCACTAGAAACAGACATTGGACACACACTAGAGACAGACATTGGACACACACTAGAGACAGACATTGGACACACACTAGAGACAGACATTGGACACACACTAGATACAGACATTGGACACACACTAGATACAGACGTTGAACACACACTAGAGACAGACATTGGACACACACACTAGAGACAGACATTGGACACACACTAGAGACAGACATTGGACACACATTAGAGACAGACATTGGACACTCACTAGAGACAGACATTGGACACAGACTAGAGACAGACATTGGACACACACTAAATACAGACATTGGACACACACTAGAGACAGACATTGGACACACACTAGAGACAGACATTGGAGACACACTAGAGACAGACATTGGAGACACACTAGAGACAGATATTGGAGACACACACTAGAGACAGACATTGGACACACACTAGAGACAGACATTAGACACACATTAGAGACAGACATTGGACACACACACTAGAGACAGACATTGGACACACACTAGAGACAGACATTGGACACACACAGAGACAGACATGGGACACACACACTAGAGAGAGACATTGGACACACACTAGAGACAGACATTGGACACACACTAGAGACAGACATTGGACACACACTAGAGACAGACATTGGACACACACTGGAGACAGACATTGGACACACACTAGAGACAGACATTGGACACACACTAGAGACAGACATTGGACACACACTAGAGACAGACATTGGACACACACTAGAGACAGACATTAGACACACACTAAAGACGGACATTGGACACACACTAGAAACAGACATTGGACACACACCAGAGACAGACAATGGACACACACTAGAAATAGACATTGGACACACACTAGAGACAGACATTGGACTCACACTAGAGACAGACATTGGACACACACTAGAGACAGACATTGGACACACACTAGAGACTGACATTGGGGACACACTAGAGACAGACATTAGACACACACTAAAGACAGACATTGGACACACACTAGAAACAGACATTGGACACACACTAGAGACAGACATTGGACACACACTAGAGACTGACATTGGACACACACTAGAGACAGACATTGTACACACACTAGAGAGAGACATTGGAAACACACTAGAGACAGACATTGGACACACACTAGAGACAGACATTGGACACACAGAGACAGACATGGGACACACACACTAGAGAGAGACTTTGGACACACACTAGAGACAGACATTGGACACCCACTAGAGACAGACATTGGACACACACTAGAAACAGACATTGGACACACACTAGAGACAGACATTGGACACACACTAGAGACAGACATTGGACACACACTAGAGACAGACATTGGACACACACACACACTAGAGACGGACATTGGACACACAGTAGAAACGGACATTGGACACACACCAGAGACAGACAATGGACACACACTAGAAACAGACATTGGACACACACTAGAGACAGACATTGGACTCACACTAGAGACAGACATTGGACACACACTAGAGACAGACATTGGACACACACTAGAGACTGACATTGGACACACACTAGAGACAGACATTAGACACACACTAAAGACAGACATTGGACACACACTAGAAACAGACATTGGACACACACTAGAGACAGACATTGGACACACACTAGAGACTGACATTGGACACACACTAGAGACAGACATTGTACACACACTAGAGAGACATTGGAAACACACTAGAGACAGACATTGGACACACACTAGAGACAGACATTGGACACACACAGAGACAGACATGGGACACACACACTAGAGAGAGACATTGGACACACACTAGAGACAGACATTGGACACCCACTAGAGACAGACATTGGACACACACTAGAAACAGACATTGGACACACACTAGAGACAGACATTGGACACACACTAGAGACAGACATTGGACACACACTAGAGACAGACATTAGACACACACTAGAGACAGACATTGGACACACACTAGAGACAGATATTGGACACACACAAGAGACAGACATTGTACACACACTAGAGAGAGACATTGGACACACTCTAGAGACAGGCATTGGACACACACTAGAGACAGACATTGGACACACAGTAGAGACTGACATTGGACACATACTAGAGACAGACATTGTACACACACTAGAGAGAGACATTGGACACACACTAGAGATAGACATTGGAGACACACTAGAGACAGTCATTGGACACGCACTAGAGACAGACATTGGACACACACTAGACACAGACATTGGACACACACACTAGTGACAGACATTGGACACACACTAGAGACATACAATGGACACACACAAGAGACAGACATTGGACAGACACTAGAGACAGACATTGGACACACACTAGAGACAGACATTGGACACACAATAGAGACAAACATTGGACACACACTAGAGAGAGACATTGGACACGCACTAGAGACAGACATTGGACACACACACTAGAGACAGACATTAGACACACACTAGAGTCAGACATTGGACACACACTAGAGACAGACATTGGACACACACACTTCAGAGAGATATTGGACACACTCCAGAGATAGACATTGGACACACACTAGAGAGAGACATTGGACACGCACTAGAGACAGACATTGGACACACACACTAGAGACAGACATTAGACACACACTAGAGACAGACATTGGACACACACTAGAAACAGACATTGGACACACACTAGAGACAGACATTGGACACACACTAGAGACAGACATTAGACACACACTAGAGACAGACATTGGACACACACTAGAGACTGACATTGGACACACACAAGAGACAGACATTGTACACACACTAGAGAGAGACATTGGACACACACTAGAGACAGGCATTGGACACACACTAGAGACAGGCATTGGACACACACTAGAGACTGACATTGGACACATACTAGAGACAGACATTGTACACACACTAGAGAGAGACATTGGACACACACTAGAGACAGACATTGGACACACACTAGAGACAGACATTGGAGACACACACTAGAGACAGACATTGGACACACACTAGAGACGGACATAGGACACACACTAGAGACAGACATAGGACACACACTAGAGACAGACATTGGGCAAACACTAGAGACAGACATTGGACACACACTAGAGACAGACTTTGGACACACACACTAGAGACAGACATTGGAGACACACTAGAGACAGACATTGGACACACACAGAGACAGACATGGGACACACACTAGAGACAGACATTGGACACACACTAGAGACAGACATTGGACACACACTAGAGACAGACATTGGACACACACTAGAAACAGACATTGGACACACACTAGAGACAGACATTGGACACACACTAGAGACAGACATTGGACACACACTAGAGACAGACATTGTACACACACTAGAGAGAGACATTGGAAACACACTAGAGACAGACATTGGACACACACTAGAGACAGACATTGGACACACACAGAGACAGACATGGAACACACACACTAGAGAGAGACATTGGACACACACTAGAGACAGACATTGGACACCCACTAGAGACAGACATTGGACACACACTAGAAACAGACATTGGACACACACTAGAGACAGACATTGGACACACACTAGAGACAGACATTAGACACACACTAGAGACAGACATTGGACACACACTAGAGAC
Source organism: Eledone cirrhosa (assembly GCA_964016885.1). Lineage (NCBI taxonomy): Eukaryota > Metazoa > Mollusca > Cephalopoda > Octopoda > Eledonidae > Eledone > Eledone cirrhosa. Next base: position 43,175,610 of record OZ024756.1, read on the forward strand.
TGACATTGGACACACACAAGAGACAGACATTGTACACACACTAGAGAGAGACATTGGACACACACTAGAGACAGGCATTGGACACACACTAGAGACAGGCATTGGACACACACTAGAGACTGACATTGGACACATACTAGAGACAGACATTGTACACACACTAGAGAGAGACATTGGACACACACTAGAGATAGACATTGGAGACACACTAGAGACAGGCATTGAACACGCACTAGAGACAGACATTGGACACACACTAGACACAGACATTGGACACACACACTAGTGACAGACATTGGACACACACTAGAGACATACAATGGACACACACAAGAGACATACATTGGACAGACACTAGAGACAGACATTGGACACACACTAGAGACAGACATTGGACACACACTAGAGACAGACATTGGACACACACTAGAGACAGACATTGGACACACACTAGAGACAGACATTGGACACACACTAGAAACAGACATTGGACACACACTAGAGACAGACATTGGACACACACTGGAGACAGACATTGGACACACACTAGAGACAGACATTGGACACACACTAGAGACAGACATTGTACACACACTAGAGAGAGACATTGGAAACACACTAGAGACAGACATTGGACACACACTAGAGACAGACATTGGACACACACAGAGACAGACATGGGACACACACACTAGAGAGAGACATTGGACACACACTAGAGACAGACATTGGACACCCACTAGAGACAGACATTGGACACACACTAGAAACAGACATTGGACACACACTAGAGACAGACATTGGACACACACTAGAGACAGACATTGGACACACACTAGAGACAGACAATAGACACACACTAGAGACAGACATTGGACACACACTAGAGACTGACATTGGACACACACAAGAGACAGACATTGTACACACACTAGAGAGAGACATTGGACACACACTAGAGACAGGCATTGGACACACACTAGAGACAGACATTGGACACACACTAGAGACTGACATTGGACACACACTAGAGACAGACATTGGACACATACTAGAGACAGACATTGTACACACACTAGAGAGAGACATTGGACACACACTAGAGATAGACATTGGACACACACACTAGTGACAGACATTGGACACACACTAGAGACAGACATTGGACACACACTAGAGACAGACATTGGACACACACAAGAGACAGACATTGTACACACACTAGAGAGAGACATTGGACACACACTAGAGACAGGCATTGGACACACACTAGAGACAGACATTGGACACACACTAGAGACTGACATTGGACACATACTAGAGACAGACATTGTACACACACTAGAGAGAGACATTGGACACACACTAGAGATAGACATTGGAGACACACTAGAGACAGGCATTGGACACGCACTAGAGACAGACATTGGACACACACTAGACACAGACATTGGACACACACACTAGTGACAGACATTGGACACACACAAGAGACAGACATTGGACAGACACTAGAGACAGACATTGGACACACACTAGAGACAGACATTGGACACACACTAGAGACAAACATTGGACACACACTAGAGAGAGACATTGGACACGCACTAGAGAAGACATTGGACACACACACTAGAGACAGACATTAGACACACACTAGAGACAGACATTGGACACACACTAGAGACAGACATTGGACACACACACTTCAGAGAGATATTGGACACACTCCAGAGATAGACATTGGACACACACTAGAGAGAGACATTGGACACGCACTAGAGACAGACATTGGACACACACACTAGAGACAGACATTAGACACACACTAGAGACAGACATTGGACACACACTAGAGACAGACATTGGAGACACACACTAGAGACAGACATTGGAACACACTAGAGACGGACATAGGACACACACTAGAGACAGACATAGGACACACACTAGAAACAGACATGGGACACACACTAGAGACAGACTTTGGACACACACACTAGAGACAGACATTGGAGACACACTAGAGACAGACATTGGACACACACAGAGACAGACATGGGACACACACTAGAGACAGACATTGGACACACACTAGAGACAGACATTGGACACACACTAGAGACAGACATTGGACACACACTAGAAACAGACATTGGACACACACTAGAGACAGACATTGGACACACACTAGAGACAGACATTGGACACACACTAGAGACAGACATTGGACACACACTAGAGACAGACATTAGACACACACTAGAGACAGACATTGGACACACACTAGAGACTGACATTGGACACACACAAGAGACAGACATTGTACACACACTAGAGAGAGACATTGGACACACACTAGAGACAGGCATTGGACACACACTAGAGACAGGCATTGGACACACACTAGAGACTGACATTGGACACACACTAGAGACAGACATTGGACACACACTAGAGACAGACATTTGACACACACTAGAGACAGACATTAGACACACACTAGAGACAGACATTGGACACACACTAGAGACTGACATTGGACACACACAAGAGACAGACATTGTACACACACTAGAGAGAGACATTGGACACACACTAGAGACAGGCATTGGACACACACTAGAGACAGACATTGGACACACACTAGAGACTGACATTGGACACACACAGAGACAGACATGGAACACACACACTAGAGAGATACATTGGACACACACTAGAGACAGACATTGGACACCCACTAGAGACAGACATTGGACACACACTAGAAACAGACATTGGACACACACTAGAGACAGACATTGGACACACACTAGAGACAGACATTGGACACACACTAGAGACAGACATTAGACACACACTAGAGACAGACATTGGACACACACTAGAGACTGACATTGGACACACACAAGAGACAGACATTGTACACACACTAGAGAGAGACATTGGACACACACTAGAGACAGGCATTGGACACACACTAGAGACAGGCATTGGACACACACTAGAGACAGACATTGGACACACACTAGAGACAGACATTGGACACACACTAGAGACAGACATTAGACACACACTAGAGACAGACATTGGACACACACTAGAGACTGACATTGGACACACACAAGAGACAGACATTGTACACACACTAGAGAGAGACATTGGACACACACTAGAGACAGGCATTGGACACACACTAGAGACAGACATTGGACACACACTAGAGACTGACATTGGACACACACTAGAGACAGACATTGGACACACACTAGAGAGAGACATTGGACACACACTAGAGATAGACATTGGAGACACACTAGAGACAGGCATTGGACACGCACTAGAGACAGCCATTGGACACACACTAGACACAGACATTGGACACACACACTAGTGACAGACATTGGACACACACTAGAGACATACAATGGACACACACAAGAGACAGACATTGGACAGACACTAGAGACAGACATTGGACACACACTAGAGACAGACATTGGACACACACTAGAGACAGACATTGGACACACACTAGAGACAGACATTGGACACACACTAGAGACAGACATTGGACACACACTAGAAACAGACATTGGACACACACTAGAGACAGACATTGGACACACACTAGAGACAGACATTGGACACACACTAGAGACAGACATTGGACACACACTAGAGACAGACATTGTACACACACTAGAGAGAGACATTGGAAACACACTAGAGACAAACATTGGACACACACTAGAGACAGACATTGGACACACACAGAGACAGACATGGGACACACACACTAGAGAGAGACATTGGACACACACTAGAGACAGACATTGGACACCCACTAGAGAGAGACATTGGACACACACTAGAAACAGACATTGGACACACACTAGAGACAGACATTGGACACACACTAGAGACAGACATTGGACACACACTAGAGACAGACAATAGACACACACTAGAGACAGACATTGGACACACACTAGAGACTGACATTGGACACACACAAGAGACAGACATTGTACACACACTAGAGAGAGACATTGGACACACACTAGAGACAGGCATTGGACACACACTAGAGACAGACATTGGACACACACTAGAGACTGACATTGGACACACACTAGAGACAGACATTGTACACACACTAGAGAGAGACATTGGACACACACTAGAGATAGACATTGGACACACACACTAGTGACAGACATTGGACACACACTAGAGACAGACATTGGACACACACTAGAGACAGACATTGGACACACACAAGAGACAGACATTGTACACACACTAGAGAGAGACATTGGACACACACTAGAGAAAGGCATTGGACACACACTAGAGACAGACATTGTACACACACTAGAGAGAGACATTGGAGACACACTAGAGACAGGCATTGGACACACACTAGAGACAGACATTGGACACACACTAGAGACTGACATTGGACACACACTAGAGACAGACATTGTACACACACTAGAGACAGACATTAGACACACACTAGAGACAGACATTCGACACACACTAGAAACAGACATTGGACACACACTAGAGACAGACATTGGACACACACTAGAGACTGACATTGGACACACACAAGAGACAGACATTGTACACACACTAGAGAGAGACATTGGACACACACTAGAGACAGTCATTGGACACACACTAGAGACAGACATTGGACACACACTAGAGACTGACATTGGACACACACTAGAGACAGACATTGTACATACACTAGAGAGAGACATTGGACACACTAGAGACAGACATTGGACACACACTAGAGACAGACATTGGACAGACACAGAGACAGACATGGGACACACACACTAGAGAGAGACATTGGACACACACTAGAGACATACATTAGACACATACTAGAGACAGACATTGGACACACACTAGAGACAGACATTGGACACACACCAGAGACAGACATTGGACACACACTAGAGACAGACATTGGACACACACTAGAGACAGACATTGGACATAACTAGAGACAGACATTGGACACACACTAGAGACAGACATTGGTCACACACTAGAGACAGACATTGGACACACACTAGAGACAGACATTAGACACACACACTACACAGACATTGGACACACACTGGAGACAGACAATGGACACACACTAGAGATAGACATTGGACACACACTAGAGACAGACATTGGACACACACTAGAAACAGACATTGGACACACACTAGAGACAGACATTGGACACACACTAGAGACAGACATTGGACACACACTAGAGACAGACATTGGCCACACACTAGACACAGACATTGGACACACACACTAGTGACAGACATTGGACACACACTAGTGACAGACATTGGACACACACTAGAGACAGACATTGGACAGACACTAGAGACAGACATTGGACACACACTAGAAACAGACATTGGACACACACTAGAGACAGACATTGGACACACACTAGAGAGAGACATTGGACACACACACTAGATAGAGACATTAGACACACACACTAGAGAGAAATATTGGACACACACCAGAGACAGACATTGGACACACACTAGAGAGAGACATTGGACACGCACTAGAGACAGACATTAAACACATACTAGAAACAGACATTGGACACACACTAGAGAGATACATTGGACACACACTAGAGACAGACATTGGACACACACTAGAGCCAGACATTGGACACACACTAGAGACAGACATTGGACACACACTAGAGACAGACATTGGACACACGCTAGAAACAAACATTGGACACACACTAGAGACAGACATTGGACACACACTAGAGACTGACATTGGACACACACAAGAGACTGACATTTTACACTCACTAGAGAGAGACATTGGACACACACTAGAGACAGGCATTGGACACACACAAGAGACTGACATTGGACACACACTAGAGACAGACATTGTACACACATTAGAGACAGACATTGGAGACACACACTAGAGATAGACATTGGACACACACTAGAGACGGACATAGGACACACACTAGAGACATACATAGGACACACACTAGAGACATACATGGGGCACACACTACAGACAGACATTGGACACACACTATAGACAGACATTGGACACACACTAGAGACAGATATGGGACACACACTAGTGACAGACATTGGACACACACTAGAGACAGACAATGGACAGACAATAGAGAGAGACATTCGACCCACACACAAGAGACAGACATTGGACACACATTAGAGACAGACATTGGACACACACTAGAGACAGACATTGGGCACACACTAGAGACAGACATTAGACACACACTAGAGACAGACATTAGACACACACTAGAGACAGACATTGGACACACACTAGAGAGAGACATTGGACACGCACTAGAGACAGACATTGGACACGCACTAGAGACAGACATTGGACACACACACTAGAGACAGACATTAGACATACACTAGAGACAGACATTGGACACACACTAGAGACAGACATTAGACACACACACTAGAGAGAGACATTAGACACACACACTACAGAGAGATATTGGACACACTCCAGAGACAGACATTGGACACGCACTAGAGAGAGACATTGGACACGCACTAGAGACAGACATTGGACACACACACTACAGACAGACATTAGACACACACTAGAGACAGACATTGGACACACACTAGAGACAGACATTGGAGACACACACTACAGACAGACATTGGACACACACTAGAGACGGACATAGGACACACACTAGAGACAGACATTAGACACACACTAGAAACAGACATTGGACACACACTAGAGACAGACATTGGACACACACTAGAGACAGACATTAGACACACACTAGAAACAGACATTGTACACACACTAGAGAGAGACATTGGACACACTAGAGACAGACATTGGACACACACTAGAGTCAGACATTGGACACACACTAGAGACAGACATTGGACACACACTAGAGACAGACATTGGACACACACTAGAGACAGACATTGGACACACACTAGAAACAGACATTGGACACACACTAGAGACAGACATTGGACACACACTAGAGAGAGACATTGGACACACACACTAGATAGAGACATTAGACACACACACTAGAGAGAGATATTGGACACACACCAGAGACAGACATTGGACACACACTAGAGAGAGACATTGGACACGCACTAGAGACAGACATTGGACACACACTAGAGCCAGACATTGGACACACACTAGAGACAGATATTGGACACACACTAGAGACAGACATTGGACACACACTAGAGACAGACAATGGACAGACACTAGAGAGAGACATTCGACCCACACACAAGAGACAGACATTGGACACACATTAGAGACAGACATTGGACACACACTAGAGACAGACATTGGGCACACACTAGAGACAGACATTAGACACACACTAGAGACAGACATTGGACACACACTAGAGACAGACATTGGACACACACTAGAGAGAGACATTGGACACGCACTAGAGACATACATTGGACACACACACTAGAGACAGACATTAGACACACACTAGAGACAGACACTGGACACACACTAGAGACAGACATTAGACACACACACTAGAGAGAGACATTAGACACACACACTACAGAGAGATATTGGACACACTCCAGAGACAGACATTGGACACACACTAGAGAGAGACATTGGACACGCACTAGAGACAGACATTGGACACACACACTACAGACAGACATTAGACACACACTAGAGACAGACATTGGACACACACTAGAGACAGACATTGGAGACACACACTACAGACAGACATTGGACACACACTAGAGACGGACATAGGACACACACTAGAGACATACATAGGACACACACTAGAGACAGACATGGGGCACACACTACAGACAGACTTTGGACACACACACACTAGAGACAGACATTAGACACACACTAGAAACAGACATTGGACACACACTAGAAACAGACATTGGACACACACTAGAGACAGACATTGGACACACACTTGAGACAGACATTAGACACACACTAGAAACAGACATTGTACACACACTAGAGAGAGACATTGGACATACTAGAGACAGACATTGGACACACACTAGAGACAGACATGGGACACACACACTAGAGAGAGACATTGGACACACACTAGAGACAGACATTGGACACACACTAGAGACAGACATTCGACACACACTAGAGACAGACATTGGACACACACTAGAGACAGACATTGGACACACACTAGAGACAGACATTGGACACACACTAGAAACAGACATTGGACACACACTAGAGACAGACATTGGACACACACTAGAGACTGACATTGGACACACACAAGAGACAGACATTGGACACACACTAGAGACAGGCATTGGACACACACTAGAGACAGACATTGGACACACACTAGAGACAGACATTGTACACACACTAGAGAGACACATTGGACACACACTGGAGACAGACATTGGATACACACTAGAGACAGACATTAGATACACATTAGAGACAGACATTGGACACACACACTAGAGACAGACATTGGACACACACTAGAGACAGACATTGGACACACACAGAGACAGACATGGGACACACACACTAGAGACAGACATTGGACACACACTGGAGACAGACATTGGACACACACTAGAAACAGACATTGGACACACATTAGAGACAGACATTGGACAGACACACTAGAGACAGATATTGGACACACATTAGAGACAGACATTGGACAGACACACTAGAGACAGACATTGGACACACACTAGAAACAGACATTGGACACACACTAGAGACAGACATTGGTCACACACACGAGAGACAGACATTAGACACACACTAGTAACAGACATTGGACACACACTAGAGACAGACATTGGAGACACACTAGAGACAGATATTGGAGATACACACTAGAGACAGACATTGGACACACAGTAGAGACAGACATTGGACAGACATTAGAGACAGACATTGGACACACACTAGAGACAGACATTGGACACACACTAGAGACAGACATTGGACACACACTAGAAACAGACATTGGACACACACTAGAGACAGACATTGGACACACACTAGAGACAGACATTGGGCACACACTAGAGACAGACATTGGACACACACTAGAGACAGACATTAGACACACACTAGAGACAGACATTGGACACACACTAGAAACAGACATTGGACACACACTAGTGACAGACATTGGTCACACACTAGAGACTGACATTGGACACACACAAGAGACAGGCATTGGACACACACTAGAGACAGACATTGGAGACACACTAGAGACAGACATTGGAGACACACTAGAGACAGACATTGGACACACACTAGAGACAGACATTGGACACACACTAGAAACAGACATTGGACACACACTAGTGACAGACATTGGTCACACACTAGAGACTGACATTGGACACACACAAGAGACAGGCATTGGACACACACTAGAGACAGACATTGGAGACACACTAGAGACAGACATTGGAGACACATTAGAGACAGACATTGGACACACACTAGAGACAGACATTGGACACACACTAGACACAGACATTGGACACACATTAGAGACAGACATTGGACACACACTAGAGACAGACATTGGGCACACACTAGAGACAGACATTAGACACACACCAAAGACAGACATTGGACACACACTAGAGACAGACATTGGACACACTAGAGAGAGACATTGGACACGCACTAGAGACAGACATTGGACACACACACTAGAGACAGACATTAGACACACACTAGAGACAGACACTGGACACACACTAGAGACAGACATTAGACACACACACTAGAGAGAGACATTAGACACACAAACTACAGAGAGATATTGGACACACTCCAGAGACAGACATTGGACACACACTAGAGAGAGACATTGGACACGCACTAGAGACAGACATTGGACACACACACTACAGACAGACATTAGACACACACTAGAGACAGACATTGGACACACACTAGAGACAGACATTGGAGACACACACTACAGACAGACATTGGACACACACTAGAGACGGACATAGGACACACACTAGAGACATACATAGGACACACACTAGAGACAGACATGGGGCACACACTACAGACAGACTTTGGACACACACACACTAGAGACAGACATTAGACACACACTAGAAACAGACATTGGACACACACTAGAAACAGACATTGGACACACACTAGAGACAGACATTGGACACACACTTGAGACAGACATTAGACACACACTAGAAACAGACATTGTACACACACTAGAGAGAGACATTGGACATACTAGAGACAGACATTGGACACACACTAGAGACAGACATGGGACACACACACTAGAGAGAGACATTGGACACACACTAGAGACAGACATTGGACACACACTAGAGACAGAGATTGGACACACACTAGAGACAGACATTGGACACACACTAGAGACAGACATTGGACACACACTAGAGACAGACATTGGACACACACTAGAAACAGACATTGGACACACACTAGAGACAGACATTGGACACACACTAGAGACTGTCATTGGACACACACAAGAGACAGACATTGGACACACACTAGAGACAGGCATTGGACACACACTAGAGACAGACATTGGACACACACTCGAGACAGACATTGTACACACACTAGAGAGACACATTGGACACACACTGGAGACAGACATTGGACACACACTAGAGACAGACATTAGATACACATTAGAGACAGACATTGGACACACACACTAGAGACAGACATTGGACACACACTAGAGACAGACATTGGACACACACAGAGACAGACATGGGACACACACACACTAGAGACAGACATTGGACACACACTGGAGACAGACATTGGACACACACTAGAAACAGACATTGGACACACATTAGAGACAGACATTGGACAGACACACTAGAGACAGACATTGGACACACATTAGAGACAGACATTGGACAGACACACTAGAGACAGACATTGGACACACACTAGAAACAGACATTGGACACACACTAGAGACAGACATTGGTCACACACACGAGAGACAGACATTAGACACACACTAGTAACAGACATTGGACACACACTAGAGACAGACATTGGAGACACACTAGAGACAGTTATTGGAGACACACACTAGAGACAGACATTGGACACACAGTAGAGACAGACATTGGACAGACATTAGAGACAGACATTGGACACACACTAGAGACAGACATTGGACACACACTAGAGACAGACATTGGACACACACTAGAGACAGATATTGGACACACACTAGAGACAGACATTGGACACACACTAGAGACAGACATTGGACACACACTAGAGACAGACATTGGACACACACTAGAGACAGACATTAGACACACACTAGAGACAGACATTGGACACACACTAGTGACAGACATTGGTCACACACTAGAGACTGACATTGGACACACACAAGAGACAGGCATTGGACACACACTAGAGACAGACATTGGAGACACACTAGAGACAGACATTGGAGACACACTAGAGACAGACATTGGACACACACTAGAGACAGACATTGGACACACACTAGACACAGACATTGGACACACACACTAGTGACAGATATTGGACACACACTAGAGACAGACATTGGACACACACTAGAGACAGACAATGGATAGATACTAGAGAGAGACATTCGACCCACACACAAGAGACAGACATTGGACACACGTTAGAGACAGACATTGGACACAGACTAGAGACAGACATTGGGCACACACTAGAGACAGACATTAGACACACACTAGAGACAGACATTGGACACACACTAGAGAGAGACATTGGACACGCACTAGAGACAGACATTGGACACACACACTAGAGACAGACATTAGACACACACTAGAGACAGACATTGGACACACACTAGAGACAGACATTGGACACACACACTAGAGAGAGAAATTAGACACAGACACTACAGAGAGATATTGGACACACTCCAGAGACAGACATTGGACACACACTAGAGAGAAACATTGGAGACGCACTAGAGACAGACATTGGACAAACACACTAGAGACAGACATTAGACACACACTAGAGACAGACATTGGTCACACACTAGAGACAGAAATTGGAGACACACACTAGAGACAGACATTGGACACACACTAGAGACGGACATAGGACACACCCTAGAGACAGACATAGGACACACACTAGAGACAGACATGGGACACACACTAGAGACAGACTTTGGACACACACACTAGAGACACACATTAGACACACACTTGAGACAGATATTGGACACACACTAGAGACAGACATTGGACACACACACGAGAGACAGACATTAGACACACACTAGTGACAGACATTGGACACACACTAGAGACAGACATTGGAGACACACTAGAGACAGATATTGGAGACACACACTAGAGACAGACATTGGACACACAGTAGAGACAGACATTGGACACACATTGGAGACAGACATTGGACACACACTAGAGACAGACATTGGACACACACTAGAGACAGACATTGGACACACACTAGAGACAGACATTGGACACAAACTAGAGACAGACATTGGACACACACTAGAGACAGACATTGGACACACACTAGAGACAGACATTGGACACACACTAGAGACAGACATTAGACACACACTAGAGACAGACATTGGACACACACTAGAAACAGACATTGGACACACACTAGTGACAGACACTGTTCACACACTAGAGACTGACATTGGACACACACAAGAGACAGGCATTGGACACACACTAGAGACAGACATTGGAGACACACTAGAGACAGACATTGGAGACACACTAGAGACAGACATTGGACACACACTAGAGACAGACATTGGACACACACTAGAAACAGACATTGTCCACACACTAGTGACAGACATTGGTCACACACTAGAGACTGACATTGGACACACACAAGAGACAGGCATTGGACACACACTAGAGACAGACATTGGAGAAACACTAGAGACAGACATTGGAGACACACTAGAGACAGACATTGGACACACACTAGAGACAGACATTGGACACACACTAGAGACAGACATTGGGCACACACTAGAGACAGACATTGGACACACACTAGAGAGAGACATTGGACACGCACTAGAGACAGACATTGGACACACACACTAGAGACAGACATTAGACACACACTAGAGACAGACACTGGACACACACTAGAGACAGACATTAGACACACACACTAGAGAGAGACATTAGACACACACACTACAGAGAGATATTGGACACACTCCAGAGACAGACATTGGACACACACTAGGGAGAGACATTGGACACGCACTAGAGACAGACATTGGACACACACACTACAGACAGACATTAGACACACACTAGAGACAGACATTGGACACACACTAGAGACAGACATTGGAGACACACACTACAGACAGACATTGGACACACACTAGAGACGGACATAGGACACACACTAGAGACATACATAGGACACACACTAGAGACAGACATGGGGCACACACTACAGACAGACTTTGGACACACACACACTAGAGACAGACATTAGACACACACTAGAAACAGACATTGGACACACACTAGAAACAGACATTGGACACACACTAGAGACAGACATTGGCCACACACTTGAGACAGACATTAGACACACACTAGAAACAGACATTGTACACACACTAGAGAGAGACATTGGACATACTAGAGACAGACATTGGACACACACTAGAGACAGACATGGGACACACACACTAGAGAGAGACATTGGACACACACTAGAGACAGACATTGGACAGACACTAGAGACAGACATTGGACACACACTAGAGAGAGACATTGGACACACACACTAGATAGAGACATTAGACACACACACTAGAGAGAGATATTGGACCCACACCAGAGACAGACATTGGACACACACTAGAGAGAGACATTGGACACGCACTAGAGACAGACATTAAACACATACTAGAAACAGACATTGGACACACACTAGAGACAGACATTGGACACACACTATAGACAGACATTGGACACACACTAGAGAGAGACAATGGACACGCACTAGAGACAGACATTGGACACACACACTAGAGACAGACATTAGACACACACTAGAGACAGACATTGGACACACACTAGAGACAGACATTGGACACACACACTAGAGAGAGAAATTAGACACACACACTACAGAGAGATATTGGACACACTCCAGAGACAGACATTGGACACACACTAGAGAGAAACATTGGAGACGCACTAGAGACAGACATTGGACAAACACACTAGAGACAGACATTAGACACACACTAGAGACAGACATTGGACACACACTAGAGACAGAAATTGGAGACACACACTAGAGACAGACATTGGACACACACTAGAGACGGACATAGGACACACACTAGAGACAGACATAGGACACACACTAGAGACAGACATGGGACACACACTAGAGACAGACTTTGGACACACACACTAGAGACACACATTAGACACACACTTGAGACAGATATTGGACACACACTAGAGACAGACATTGGACACACACACGAGAGACAGACATTAGACACACACTAGTGACAGACATTGGACACACACTAGAGACAGACATTGGAGACACACTAGAGACAGATATTGGAGACACACACTAGAGACAGACATTGGACACACAGTAGAGACAGACATTGGACACACATTAGAGACAGACATTGGACACACACTAGAGACAGACATTGGACACACACTAGAGACAGACATTGGACACACACTAGAGACAGACATTGGACACAAACTAGAGACAGACATTGGACACACACTAGAGACAGACATTGGACACACACTAGAGACAGACATTGGACACACACTAGAGACAGACATTGGACACACACTAGAGACAGACATTGGATACACACTAGAAACAGACATTGGACACACACTAGTGACAGACATTGGTCACACACTAGAGACTGACATTGGACACACACAAGAGACAGACATTGGACACACACTAGAGACAGACATTGGAGACACACTAGAGACAGACATTGGAGACACACTAGAGACAGACATTGGACACACACTAGAGACAGACATTGGACACACACTAGAAACAGACATTGGACACACACTAGTGACAGACATTGGTCACACACTAGAGACTGACATTGGACACACACAAGAGACAGGCATTGGACACACACTAGAGACAGACATTGGAGACATACTAGAGACAGACATTGGAGACACACTAGAGACAGACATTGGACACACACTAGAGACAGTCATTGGACACACACTAGACACAGACATTGGACACACATTAGAGACAGACATTGGACACACACTAGAGAC
Organism: Eledone cirrhosa; assembly: GCA_964016885.1. Classification (NCBI taxonomy): domain Eukaryota; kingdom Metazoa; phylum Mollusca; class Cephalopoda; order Octopoda; family Eledonidae; genus Eledone; species Eledone cirrhosa. The sequence continues at coordinate 43,191,092 of OZ024756.1, forward strand.
AGACATTGGGCACACACTAGAGACAGACATTAGACACACACTAGAGACAGACATTGGACACACACTAGAGACAGACATTGGACACACACTAGAGAGAGACATTGGACACGCACTAGAGACAGACATTGGACACACACACTAGAGACAGACATTAGACACACACTAGAGACAGACACTGGACACACACTAGAGACAGAAATTAGACACACACACTAGAGAGAGACATTAGACACACACACTACAGAGAGATATTGGACACACTCCAGAGACAGACATTGGACACACACTAGAGAGAGACATTGGACACGCACTAGAGACAGACATTGGACACACACACTACAGACAGACATTAGACACACACTAGAGACAGACATTGGACACACACTAGAGACAGACATTGGAGACAGACACTACAGACGGACATAGGACACACACTAGAGACATACATAGGACACACACTAGAGACAGACATGGGGCACACACTACAGACATACTTTGGACACACACACACTAGAGACAGACATTAGACACACACTAGAAACAGACATTGGACACACACTAGAAACAGACATTGGACGCTCACTAGAGACAGACATTGGACACACACTTGAGACAGACATTAGACACACACTAGAAACAGACATTGTACACACACTAGAGAGAGACATTGGACATACTAGAGACAGACATTGGACACACACTAGAGACAGACATGGGACACACACACTAGAGAGAGACATTGGACACACACTAGATCAGACATTGGACACACACTAGAGACAGACATTGGACACACACTAGAGACAGACATTGGACACACACTAGAGACAGACATTGGACACACACTAGAGATAGACATTGGACACACACTAGAAACAGACATTGGACACACACTAGAGACAGACATTGGACACACACTAGAGACTGACATTGGACACACACAAGAGACAGACATTGGACACACACTAGAGACAGGCATTGGACACACACTAGAGACAGACATTGGACACACACTAGAGACAGACATTGTACACACACTAGAGAGACACATTGGACACACACTGGAGACAGACATTGGACACACACTAGAGACAGACATTAGATACACATTAGAGACAGACATTGGACACACACACTAGAGACAGACATTGGACACACACTAGAGACAGACATTGGACACACACAGAGACAGACATGGGACACACACACTAGAGACAGACATTGGACACACACTGGAGACAGACATTGGACACACACTAGAAACAGACATTGGACACACATTAGAGACAGACATTGGACAGACACACTAGAGACAGACATTGGACACACATTAGAGACAGACATTGGACAGACACACTAGAGACAGACATTGGACACACACTAGAAACAGACATTGGACACACACTAGAGACAGACATTGGTCACACACACGAGAGACAGACATTAGACACACACTAGTAACAGACATTGGACACACACTAGAGACAGACATTCGAGACACACTAGAGACAGATATTGGAGACACACACTAGAGACAGACATTGGACACACAGTAGAGACAGACATTGGACAGACATTAGAGACAGACATTGGACACACACTAGAGAGAGACATTGGACACACACTAGAGACAGACATTGGACACACACTAGGAACAGACATTGGACACACACTAGAGACAGACATTGGACACACACTAGAGACAGACATTGGACACACACTAGAGACAGACATTGGACACACACTAGAGACAGACATTAGACACACACTAGAGACAGACATTGGACACACACTAGAAACAGACATTGGACACACACTAGTGACAGACATTGGTCACACACTAGAGACTGACATTGGACACACACAAGAGACAGGCATTGGACACACACTAGAGACAGACATTGGAGACACACTAGAGACAGACATTGGAGACACACTAGAGACAGACATTGGACACACACTAGAGACAGACATTGGACACACACTAGACACAGACATTGGACACACACACTAGTGACAGACATTGGACACACACTAGTGACAGACATTGGACACACACTAGAGACAGACATTGGACAGACACCAGAGACAGACATTGGACACACACTAGAGAGAGACATTGGACACGCACTAGAGACAGACATTAAACACATACTAGAAACAGACATTGGACACACACTAGAGACAGACATTGGACACACACTATAGACAGACATTGGACACACGCTAGTGACAGACATTGGACACACACACTAGAGACAGACATTGGACACACACTTGAGACAGATATTGGACACACACTAGAGACAGACATTGGACACACACTAGAGACAGACAATGGATAGATACTAGAGAGAGACATTCGACCCACACACAAGAGACAGACATTGGACACACGTTAGAGACAGACATTGGACACAGACTAGAGACAGACATTGGGCACACACTAGAGACAGACATTAGACACACACTAGAGACAGACATTGGACACACACTAGAGAGGGACATTGGACACGCACTAGAGACAGACATTGGACACACACACTAGAGACAGACATTAGACACACACTAGAGACAGACATTGGACACACACTAGAGACAGACATTGGACACACACACTAGAGAGAGAAATTAGACACACACACTACAGAGAGATATTGGACACACTCCAGAGACAGACATTGGACACACACTAGAGAGAAACATTGGAGACGCACTAGAGACAGACATTGGACAAACACACTAGAGACAGACATTAGACACACACTAGAGACAGACATTGGACACACACTAAAGACAGAAATTGGAGACACACACTAGAGACAGACATTGGACACACACTAGAGACGGACATAGGACACACACTAGAGACAGACATAGGACACACACTAGAGACAGACATGGGACACACACTAGAGACAGACTTTGGACACACACACTAGAGACACACATTAGACACACACTTGAGACAGATATTGGACACACACTAGAGACAGACATTGGACACACACACGAGAGACAGACATTAGACACACACTAGTGACAGACATTGGACACACACTAGAGACAGACATTGGAGACACACTAGAGACAGATATTGGAGACACACACTAGAGACAGACATTGGACACACAGTAGAGACAGACATTGGACACACATTAGAGACAGACATTGGACACACACTAGAGACAGACATTGGACACACACTAGAGACAGACATTTGACACACACTAGAAACAGACATTGGACACACACTAGAGACAGACATTGGACACACACTAGAGACAGACATTAGACACACACTAGAGACAGACATTGGACACACACTAGAAACAGACATTGGACACACACTAGAGACAGACATTGGACACACACTAGAGACTGACATTGGACACACACAAGAGACAGGCATTGGACACACACTAGAGACAGACATTGGAGACACACTAGAGACAGACATTGGAGACACACTAGAGACAGACATTGGACACACACTAGAGACAGACATTGGACACACACTAAACACAGACATTGGACACACGCACTAGAGACAGACATTGGACACACACAAGAGACAGACATTGGACACACACTAGACACAGACATTGGACACACACACTAGTGACAGACATTGGACACACACTAGTGACAGACATAGGACACACACTAGAGACAGACATTGGACAGACACTAGAGACAGACATTGGACACACACTAGAAACAGACATTGGACACACACTAGAGACAGACATTGGACAGACACTAGAGACAGACATTGGACACACACTAGAGAGAGACATTGGACACACACACTAGATAGAGACATTAGACACACACACTAGAGAGAGATATTGGACCCACACCAGAGACAGACATTGGACACACACTAGAGACAGACATTAAACACATACTAGAAACAGACATTGGACACACACTAGAGACAGACATTGGACACACACTATAGACAGACATTGTACACACGCTAGTGACAGACATTGGACACACACACTAGAGACAGACATTGGACACACACTAGAGACAGATATTGGACACACACTAGAGACAGACATTGGACACACACTAGAGACAGACAATGGACAGACACTAGAGAGAGACATTCGACCCACACACAAGAGACAGACATTGGACACAGATTAGAGACAGACATTGGACACAGACTAGAGACAGACATTGGGCACACACTAGAGACAGACATTAGACACACACTAGAGACAGACATTGGACACACACTAGAGAGAGACATTGGACACGCACTATAGACAGACATTGGACACACACACTAGAGACAGACATTAGACACACACTAGAGACAGACATTGGACACACACTAGAGAGAGACATTGGACACGCACTATAGACAGACATTGGACACACACACTAGAGACAGACATTAGACACACACTAGAGACAGACATTGGACACACACTAGAGACAGACATTGGACACACACACTAGAGACAGACATTGGACACACACTAGAGACAGACATTGGAGACACACACTAGAGACAGACATTGGACACACACTAGAGACAGACATAGGACACACACTAGAGACAGACATGGGACACACACTAGAGACAGACTTTGGACACACACACTAGCGACAGACATTAGACACACACTAGAGACAGACATTGGACACACACTAGAGACAGACATTGGACACACACACTAGAGACAGACATTGGACACACACTAGAAACAGACATTGGACACACACTAGAGACAGACATTGGACACACACACTAGAGAAAGACATTGGACACACACGAGAGACACACATTAGACACACACTAGAGACAGACATTGGAGACACACTAGAGACAGATATTGGAGACACACACTAGAGACAGACATTGGACACACACTAGAGACAGAAATTAGATACACATTAGAGACAGACATTGGACACACACACTAGAGACAGACATTGGACACACACTAGAGACAGACATTGGACACACACAGAGACAGACATGGGACACACACACTAGAGAGAGACATTGGGGACACACTGGAGTCAGACATTGTACACACACTAGAGAGACACATTGGACACACACTAGAGACAGACATTGGAGACACACTAGAGACAGACATTGGAGACACACTAGAGACAGACATTGGACACACACTAGAGACAGACATTGGACACACACTAGAGACTGACATTGGACACACACATTAGAGACAGGCATTGCACACACACTAGAGACAGACATTGGACACACACTAGAGACAGACATTGGACAGACACTATAGACAGACATTGGACACACACTAGAGACAGACATTGGACACAAACACTAGAGACAGACATTGGACACACACTAGAGACAGACATTAGACACACACTAGAGACAGACATTAGACACACACTAGAGACAGGCATTGGGCACACACTAGAGAGAGACATTGGACACACACTAGAGACAGACATTGTACACACACTGGAGAGAGACATTGGACACACACTAGAGACAGACATTGGACACACACTAGAGACAGGCATTGGATACACACTAGAGACAGACATTGGACACACACTAGAGACTGACATTGGACACACACTAGAGACAGACATTGTACACACATTAGAGATAGACATTGGACACACACTAGAGACAGATATTGGGAACACACTAGAGACAGACATTGGACACTCAATAGAGACAGACATTGGACATACATACTAGAGACAGACATTGGAAACATACACTAGAGACAGACATTGGACACACACTATAGACAGACATTAGACACACGCTAGTGACAGACATTGGACACACACACTAGAGACAGACATTGGACACACACTAGAGACAGATATTGGACACACACTAGAGACAGACATTGGACACACACTAGAGACAGACAATGGACAGACACTAGAGAGAGACATTCGACCCACACACAAGAGACAGACATTGGACACACATTAGAGACAGACATTGGACACACACTAGAGACAGACATTGGGCACACACTAGAGACAGACATTAGACACACACTAGAGACAGACATTGGACACACACACTAGAGACAGACATTGGACACACACTAGAGACAGACATTGGACACACACAGTAGAGAGAGACATTAGACACACACACTACAGAGATATATTGGACACACTTCAGAGACAGACATTGTACACACACTAGAGAAAGACATTGGACACACTAGAGACAGACATTGGACACACACTAGAGACAGACATTGGACACACAGTAGAGACAGACAATGGACACACACTAGAAACAGACATTGGACACACACTAGAGACAGACATTGGACACACACTAGAGACAGACATTGGACACACACTAGAGACAGACATTGGACACACACTAGAGACAGACATTGGACACACACTAGAAACAGACATTGGACACACACTAGAGACAGACATTGGACACACACTAGAGACAGACATTGGACACACACTAGAGAGAGACATTGGACACACACACTAGATAGAGACATTAGACACACACACTAGAGAGAGATATTGGACACACACCAGAGACAGACATTGGACACGCACTAGAGAGAGACATTGGACACGCACTAGAGACAGACATTAAACACATACTAGAAACAGACATTGGACACACACTAGAGACAGACATTGGACACACACTAGAGACAGACATTGGACACACACTAGAGACAGACATTGGACACACACTAGAGACAGACATTAGACACACACTAGAGACAGACATTGGACACACACTAGAAACAGACATTGGACACACTAGAGACAGACATTGGTCTCACACTAGAGACAGACATTGGACACACACAGAGACAGACATGGGACACACACACTAGAGAGAGACATTGGACACACACTAGAGACAGACATTGGACACACACTAGAGACAGACATTGGACACACACTATAGACAGACATTGTACACACGCTAGTGACAGACATTGGACACACACACTAGAGACAGACATTGGACACACACTAGAGACAGATATTGGACACACACTAGAGACAGACATTGGACACACACTAGAGACAGACAATGGACAGACACTAGAGAGAGACATTCGACCCACACACAAGAGACAGACATTGGACACAGATTAGAGACAGACATTGGACACAGACTAGAGACAGACATTGGGCACACACTAGAGACAGACATTAGACACACACTAGAGACAGACATTGGACACACACTAGAGAGAGACATTGGACACGCACTATAGACAGACATTGGACACACACACTAGAGACAGACATTAGACACACACTAGAGACAGACATTGGACACACACTAGAGAGAGACATTGGACACGCACTATAGACAGACATTGGACACACACACTAGAGACAGACATTAGACACACACTAGAGACAGACATTGGACACACACTAGAGACAGACATTGGACACACACACTAGAGACAGACATTGGACACACACTAGAGACAGACATTGGAGACACACACTAGAGACAGACATTGGACACACACTAGAGACAGACATAGGACACACACTAGAGACAGACATGGGACACACACTAGAGACAGACTTTGGACACACACACTAGCGACAGACATTAGACACACACTAGAGACAGACATTGGACACACACTAGAGACAGACATTGGACACACACACTAGAGACAGACATTGGACACACACTAGAAACAGACATTGGACACACACTAGAGACAGACATTGGACACACACACTAGAGAAAGACATTGGACACACACGAGAGACACACATTAGACACACACTAGAGACAGACATTGGAGACACACTAGAGACAGATATTGGAGACACACACTAGAGACAGACATTGGACACACACTAGAGACAGAAATTAGATACACATTAGAGACAGACATTGGACACACACACTAGAGACAGACATTGGACACACACTAGAGACAGACATTGGACACACACAGAGACAGACATGGGACACACACACTAGAGAGAGACATTGGGGACACACTGGAGTCAGACATTGTACACACACTAGAGAGACACATTGGACACACACTAGAGACAGACATTGGAGACACACTAGAGACAGACATTGGAGACACACTAGAGACAGACATTGGACACACACTAGAGACAGACATTGGACACACACTAGAGACTGACATTGGACACACACATTAGAGACAGGCATTGCACACACACTAGAGACAGACATTGGACACACACTAGAGACAGACATTGGACAGACACTATAGACAGACATTGGACACACACTAGAGACAGACATTGGACACAAACACTAGAGACAGACATTGGACACACACTAGAGACAGACATTAGACACACACTAGAGACAGACATTAGACACACACTAGAGACAGGCATTGGGCACACACTAGAGAGAGACATTGGACACACACTAGAGACAGACATTGTACACACACTGGAGAGAGACATTGGACACACACTAGAGACAGACATTGGACACACACTAGAGACAGGCATTGGATACACACTAGAGACAGACATTGGACACACACTAGAGACTGACATTGGACACACACTAGAGACAGACATTGTACACACACTAGAGATAGACATTGGACACACACTAGAGACAGATATTGGGAACACACTAGAGACAGACATTGGACACTCAATAGAGACAGACATTGGACATACATACTAGAGACAGACATTGGAAACATACACTAGAGACAGACATTGGACACACACTATAGACAGACATTAGACACACGCTAGTGACAGACATTGGACACACACACTAGAGACAGACATTGGACACACACTAGAGACAGATATTGGACACACACTAGAGACAGACATTGGACACACACTAGAGACAGACAATGGACAGACACTAGAGAGAGACATTCGACCCACACACAAGAGACAGACATTGGACACACATTAGAGACAGACATTGGACACACACTAGAGACAGACATTGGGCACACACTAGAGACAGACATTAGACACACACTAGAGACAGACATTGGACACACACACTAGAGACAGACATTGGACACACACTAGAGACAGACATTGGACACACACAGTAGAGAGAGACATTAGACACACACACTACAGAGATATATTGGACACACTTCAGAGACAGACATTGTACACACACTAGAGAAAGACATTGGACACACTAGAGACAGACATTGGACACACACTAGAGACAGACATTGGACACACAGTAGAGACAGACAATGGACACACACTAGAAACAGACATTGGACACACACTAGAGACAGACATTGGACACACACTAGAGACAGACATTGGACACACACTAGAGACAGACATTGGACACACACTAGAGACAGACATTGGACACACACTAGAAACAGACATTGGACACACACTAGAGACAGACATTGGACACACACTAGAGACAGACATTGGACACACACTAGAGAGAGACATTGGACACACACACTAGATAGAGACATTAGACACACACACTAGAGAGAGATATTGGACACACACCAGAGACAGACATTGGACACGCACTAGAGAGAGACATTGGACACGCACTAGAGACAGACATTAAACACATACTAGAAACAGACATTGGACACACACTAGAGACAGACATTGGACACACACTAGAGACAGACATTGGACACACACTAGAGACAGACATTGGACACACACTAGAGACAGACATTAGACACACACTAGAGACAGACATTGGACACACACTAGAAACAGACATTGGACACACTAGAGACAGACATTGGACTCACACTAGAGACAGACATTGGACACACACAGAGACAGACATGGGACACACACACTAGAGAGAGACATTGGACACACACTAGAGACAGACATTGGACACACACTAGAGACAGACATTGTACACACACTAGAGAGACACATTGGACACACACTAGAGACAGACATTGGAGACACACTAGAGACAGACATTGGAGACGCACTAGAGACAGACATTGGACACACACAAGAGACAGACATTGGACACACACTAGACACAGACATTGGACACACACACTAGTGACAGACATTGGACACACACTAGTGACAGACATAGGACACACACTAGAGACAGACATTGGACAGACACTAGAGACAGACATTGGACACACACTAGAAACAGACATTGGACACACACTAGAGACAGACATTGGACACACACTAGAGACAGACATTGGACACACACTAGAGAGAGACATTGGACACACACACTAGATAGAGACATTAGACACACACACTAGAGAGAGATATTGGTCACACACCAGAGACAGACATTGGACACACACTAGAGAGAGACATTGGACACGCACTAGAGACAGACATTAAACACATACTAGAAACAGACATTGGACACACACTAGAGACAGACATTGGACACACACTAGAGACAGACATTGGACACACACTAAAGACAGACATTGGACACACACTAGAGACAGACATTAGACACACACTAGAGACAGACATTGGACACACACTAGAAACAGACATTGGACACACACTAGAGACAGACATTGGACACACACTAGAGACTGACATTGGACACACACAATAGACTGACATTTTACACACAGTAGAGAGAGACATTGGACACACACTAGAGACAGGCATTGGATACACACTAGAGACAGACATTGGACACACACTAGAGACTGACATTGGACACACACTAGAGACAGACATTGTACACACACTAGAGATAGACATTGGACACACACTAGAGACAGATATTGGGAACACACTAGAGACAGACATTGGACACTCAATAGGGACAGACATTGGACATACATACTAGAGACAGACATTGGAAACATACACTAGAGACAGACATTGGACACACACTATAGACAGACATTAGACACACGCTAGTGACAGACATTGGACACACACACTAGAGACAGATATTGGACACACACTAGAGACAGACATTGGACACACACTAGAGACAGACAATGGACAGACACTAGAGAGAGACATTCGACCCACACACAAGAGACAGACATTGGACACACATTAGAGACAGACATTGGACACACACTAGAGACAGACATTGGGCACACACTAGAGACAGACATTAGACACACACTAGAGACAGACATTGGACACACACACTAGAGACAGACATTGGACACACACTAGAGACAGACATTGGACACACACAGTAGAGAGAGACATTAGACACACACACTACAGAGAGATATTGGACACACTTCAGAGACAGACATTGGACACACACTAGAGAGAGACATTGGACACGCACTAGAGACAGACATTGGACACACACTAGAGACAGACATTGGAGACACACACTAGAGACAGACATTGGACACACACTAGAGACAGACATAGGACACACACTAGAGACAGACATGGGACACACAGTAGAGACAGACTTTGGACACACACACTAGAGACAGACATTAGACACACACTAGAGACAGACATTGGACACACACTAGAGACAGACATTGGACACACACACTAGAGACAGTCATTGGACACACACGAGAGACAGACATTAGACACACACTAGAGACAGATATTGGACACACACTAGAGACAGACATTGGACTCACACTAGAGACAGACATTGGAGATACACTAGAGACAGATATTGGAGACACACACTAAAGACAGACATTGGACACACACGAGAGACAGACATTGGACACACACTAGAGACACACATTAGATACACATTAGAGACAGACATTGGACACACACACTAGAGACAGACATTGGACACACACTAGAGACAGACATTGGACACACACAGAGACAGACATGGGACACACACACTAGAGAGAGACATTGTACACTCACTAGAGACAGACATTGGACACACACTAGAGACAGACATTGGACACACACTAGAGACAGACATTGGACACACACTTGAGACAGACATTGCACACACACTAGAGACAGACATTGGACACACACTAGAGACAGACACTGGACACACTAGAGACAGACATTGGACACACACTAGAGACAGACATTGGACACACACTAGAGACAGACATTGGACACACACTAGAGACAAACATTGGACACACACTAGAGACAGACATTGGACACACACACTAGAGACAGACATTGTACACACACTAGAGACAGACATTGGTCACACTAGAGACAGATATTGGACACACACTAGAGACAGACATTGGACACACACTAGAGACAGACATTGGAGACACACACTAGAGACAGACATTGGACACTCACTAGAGACAGACATTGGACACACACTAGAGACAGACATTGGACACACACACTAGAGACAGACATTGTACACACACTAGAGACAGACATTGGTCACACTAGAGACAGACATTGGACACACACTAGAGACAGACATTGGACACACACTAGAGACAGACATTGGAGACACACACTAGAGACAGACATTGGACACACACTAGAGACAGACATTGGACACACACTAGAGACAGACATTGGACACACACTAGAGACAGACATTGGACACACACTAAAGACAGACATTGGACACACTAGAGACAGACATTGGACACACACTAGAGACAGACATTGGACACACACTAGAGACAGACATTGGACACACACTAGAGACAAACATTGGACACACACACTAGAGACAGACATTGTACACACACTAGAGACAGACATTGGACACACTAGAGACAGACATTGGACATACACTACTGAGAGACATTGGACACACATTAGAGACACACATTAGAAACACACTAGAGACAGACATTGGATACACATTAGAGACTTACATTGGACACACACTAGAGACAGACATTGGACAAACACACTAGAAACAGACATTGGACACACTAGAGACAGACATTGGACATACACTAGTGAGAGACATTGGACACACATTAGAGACACACATTAGAAACACACTAGAGACAGACATTGGATACACATTAGAGACTGACATTGCACACACTAGAGACAGATATTGGACACACTAGAGACAGATATTGGACACACACTAGAGAGGGACAGTAGACACACACACTAAAGACAGACATTGGACACACACTAGAGACAGACATTAGACACACACTAGAGACAGACATTGGACACACACTAGAGACAGACATTGGACACACACCAGAGACAGACATTGGACACACACTAGAGACAGACTTTGGACACACACTAGAGACAGACATTGGACACACACTAGAGACAGACATTGGGCACACACTAGAGACAGACATTGGACACACACTAGAGATAGACATTGGACACTCACTAGAGAGACATTGGACACACACAGTAAACAGACATTGGACACACACGAGAGACAGACATTGGACACACACACTAGAGACAGACGTTAGACACACACACTAGAGACAGACATTGGACACACACTAGAGACAGACATTGGACACACACTAGAGACAGACATTGGACACACACCAGAGACAGACATTGGACACACACCAGAGACAGACATTGGACACACACTAGAGACAGACATTGTACACACACTAGAGACAGACATTGGACACACACTAGAGACAGACATTGGACACACACTAGAGACAGACATTGGACACACACCAGAGAGAGACATTGGACACACACCAGAGACAGACATTGGACACACACTAGAGACAGACATTGTACACACACTAGAGACAGACATTGGACACACACTAGAGACAGACATTGGACACACACTAGAGACAGACATTGGACACACACTAGAGACAGACATTGGACACACACTAGAGACAGACATTGGACACACACCAGAGACAGACATTGGACACACACTAGAGACAGACATTGTACACACACTAGAGACAGACATTGTACACACACTAGAGACAGACATTGGACACACACTAGAGATAGACATTGGACACACACTAGAGACACATATTGGACACACACTAGAGACAGATATTGGACACACACTAGAGAAAGACATTGGACAAACACACTAGAGACAGACATTGGACACACTACAGACAGACATTGGACACACACACAAGACAGACATTGGACACACATTAGAGACAGACATTGGACACACTAGAGACAGACATTGGACACACACTACAGACGGACTTTGGACACACACTAGAGACAGACATTGGACACACTAGAGACAGACATTGGACACACACTAGAGTCAGACATTGGTCACACACTAGAGACAGACATTGGACACACACTAGAGACAGACATTAGACACACATACTAGACAGACATGGGACACACACTAGAGACCGACATTGGACACACACTAGAGATAGACATTGGACACACACTAGAGAGACATTGGACACACACAGTAAACAAACATTGGACACACACGAGAGACAGACATTGGACACACACACTAGAGACAGACGTTAGACACACACACTAGAGACAAACATTGGACACACACTAGAGACAGACATTGGACACACACTAGAGAAAGACATTGGACAAACACACTAGAGACAGACATTGGACACACTAGAGACAGACATTGGACACACACACAAGACAGACATTGGACACACACTAGAGACAAACATTGGACACACATTAGAGACAGACATTGGACACACTAGAAACAGATATTGGATACACTAGAGACAGACATTGGACACACACTAGAGAGGGACATTAGACACACACACTAGAGACAGACATTGGACACACACTAGAGACAGACATTAGACACACACTAGAGACAGACATTAGACACACACTAGAGACAGGCATTGGACACACACTAGAGAGAGACATTGGACACACACTAGAGACAGACATTGGACACACACTAGAGACAGACATTGGACAAACACACTAGAGACAGACATTGGACACACATTAGAGACAGACATTAGACACACACTAGAGAGAGACATTGGACACACTACAGTCAGACATTGAACACACACACTAGACAGACATTGGACACACATTAGAGACAGACATTGGACACACACTAGAGACAGACATTGGTCACACACTAGAGACAGACATTGGACACACACTAGAGAGGGACATTGGACACACACTAGAGACAGACATTGGAGACACACACTAGAGATAGACATTGGACATACACTAGAGACAGACAATGGACACACACTAGAGACAGACATTGGACACACTCTAACACACTAGAGACAGACATCGGACACACACTAGAGACAGACATTGGACACACTAGAGACAGACATTGGACACACATTAGAGACAGAAATCGGACACACACTAGAGACAGACATTGGACACACTAGAGACAGACATTGGACACACATTAGAGACAGACATTGGACACACACTAGAGACAGACATTGGTCACACACTAGAGACAGACATTGGACACACTAGAGAGAGGCATTGGACACACACTAGAGACAGACATTAGTCACACACACTAGAGACAGACATTGGACATACATTAGAGACAGACATTGGACACACACTAGAGACAGACATTGGACACACTAGAGACAGACATTGGACACACATTAGAGACAGAAATCGGACACACACTAGAGACAGACATTGGACACACTAGAGACAGACATTGGACACACATTAGAGACAGACATTGGACACACATTAGAGACAGACATTGGACACACACTAGAGACAGACATTGGTCACACACTAGAGACAGACATTGGACACACACTAGAGACAGACATTGGACACACACTAGAGACAGACATTGGTCACACACACTAGAGACAGACATTGGACATACATTAGAGACAGACATTGGACACACACTAGAGACGGACATTGGACACACACTAGAGACAGACATTGGACACACACTAGAGACAGACATTGGTCACACACACTAGAGACAGATATTGGACACACACTAGAGACAGACATTGGACACACACTAGAGACAGACATTGGACACACTAGAGACAGACATTGGATACACACTAGAGACAGAGATTGGACACACATACTAGTGACAGACATTGAACACACACTAGTGACAGACATTGGAAACACACTAGAGACAGACATTGGACAGACACTATAGACAGACATTGGACCCACACTAGAGACAGACATTGGACACAAACACTAGAGACAGACATTGGACACACACTAGAGACAGACATTAGACACACACTAGAGACAGACATTAGACACACACTAGAGACAGGCATTGGACACACACTAGAGAGAGACATTGGACACACACTAGAGACAGACATTGTACACACGCTAGAGATAGACATTGGACACACTAGAGACAGACATTGGAAACACACTAGAGACAGACGTTGGACACACACTAGGGACAGACATTGGACACACACTAGAGACAGACATTGGACACACACTAGAGACAGACATTGGACACACTAGTGACAGACATTGGACACACAGTAGAGACAGACATTGGACACCCACTAGAGACAGACATTGGACACACACTAGAGACATATATTGGACACACACTAGAGACAGACATTGGACACACACTAGAGACAGACATTGGACAAACACACTAGAGACAGACATTGGACACACTAGAGTCAGACATTGGACACACACACTAGACAGACATTGGACACACACTAGAGACAGACATTGGATACACATTAGAGACAGACATTGGACACACTAGAGACAGATATTGGACACACTAGAGACAGACATTAGACACACACACTAGACAGACATTGGACACACACTAGAGACAGACATTGGACACACACTAGAGACAGACATTGGACACACACACTAGACAGACATTGGACACACACTAGAGACAGATATTGGACACACTAGAGACAGACATTAGACACACACACTAGACAGACATTAGACACCCACTAGTGACAGACATTGGACACACACACTAGAGAGAGACATTGGACACACACTAGAGACAGACATTGGACACACACTAGAGACAGACATTGGACACACACTAGAGACAGACATTGGGCACACACTAGAGACAGACATTGGACACTCACTAGAGACAGGCATTGGACTCACACACTAGAGACAGACATTGTACACTCACTAGAGACAGACATTGGACACACACATTAGAGACAGGCATTGCACACACACTAGAGACAGACATTGGACACACACTAGAGACAGACACTGGACACAGACTAGAGACAGACATTGGACACACACACTAGAGACAGACATTGGACAAACACTAGAGACAGACATTGGACACTCACTAGAGACAGACATTGGACACACACCAGAGACAGACATTGGACACACACTAGAGACAGACATTGTACACACACTAGAGACAGACATTGGACACACACACTAGAGACAGACATTGTACACACACTAGAGACAGACATTGGACACACACTAGAGACAGACATTGGACACACACTAGAGACAGACATTGGACACACACTAGAGACAGACATTGGAGACTCACACTAGAGACAGACATTGGACACACACTAGAGACAGACATTGGACACACACTAGAGACAGACATTGGACACACAGTAGGGACAGACATTGGACACACACTAGAGACAGACATTGGACACACTAGAGACAGACATTGGACACACACTAGAGACAGACATTGGTCACACACACTGGAGACAGACATTGGACACACACTAGAGACAGACATTGGACACACACTAGAGACAGACATTGGACACACTAGAGACAGACATTGGACATACACTAGAGACAGAGATTGGACACACGCTAGAGATAGACATTGGACACACTAGAGACAGACATTGGAAACACACTAGAGACAGACGTTGGACACACACTAGAGACAGACATTGGACACACACTAGAGACAGACATTGGACACACACTAGAGACAGACATTGGACAAACACACTAGAGACAGACATTGGACACACTAGAGTCAGACATTGGACACACACACTAGACAGACATTGGACACACACTAGAGACAGACATTGGATACACTAGAGACAGATATTGGACACACTAGAGACAGACATTGGACACACACTAGAGAGGGACATTAGACACACACACTAAAGACAGACATTGGACACACACTAGAGACAGACATTAGACACACACTAGAGACAGACTTTGGACACACACTAGAGACAGACATTGGACACACACTAGAGACAGACATTGGACACACACTAGAGACAGACTTTGGACACACACTAGAGACAGACATTGGACACACACACTAGACAGACATTGGACACACACTAGAGACAGACATTGGACACACACACTAGACAGACATTGGACACACACTAGAGACAGATATTGGACACACACTAGAGACAGCCATTGGACACACACAACAGACAGACATTAGACACCCACTAGTGACAGAGATTGGACACACACACTAGAGAGAGACATTGGACACACACTAGAGACAGACATTGGACACACACTAGAGACAGACATTGGACACACACTAGAGACAGACATTGGGCACACACTAGAGACAGACATTGGACACTCACTAGAGACAGACATTGGACACACACACTAGAGAGAGACATTGTACACTCACTAGAGACAGACATTGGACACACACTAGAGACAGACATTGGACACACACTAGAGACAGGCATTGGACACACATTAGAGACAGACATTGGACACACACTAGAGACAGACATTGGTCACACACTAGAGACAGACATTGGACACACACTAGAGAGGGACATTGGACACACACTATAGACAGACATTGGACACACACACTAGAGACAGACATTGGACATACACTAGAGACAGACATTGGACACACACTAACACACTAGAGACAGACATTGGACACACACTAGAGACAGACATTGGACACATTAGAGACAGACATCGGACACACACTAGAGACAGACATTGGACACACTAGAGACAGACATTGGACACACATTTGAGACAGACATTGGACACACACTAGAGACAGACGTTGGTCACACACTAGAGACAGACATTGGACACACTAGAGACAGACATTGGACACTCACTAGAGACAGACATTAGTCACACACTAGAGACAGACATTGGACACACACTAGAGACAGACATTGGACACACACTAGAGACAGACATTGGTCACACACACTAGAGACAGACATTGGACATACATTAGAGAAAGACATTGGACACACACTAGAGACAGACATTGGACACACACTAGAGACAGACATTGGACACACACTAGAGACAGACATTGGTCACACACACTAGAGACAGACATTGGACACACACTAGAGACAGACATTGGACACACACTAGAGACAGACATTGGACACACTAGAGACAGACATTGGACACACTAGAGACAGACATCGGACACACACTAGAGACAGAGATTGGACACACGCTAGAGATAGACATTGGACACACTAGAGACAGACATTGGAAACACACTAGAGACAGACGTTGGACACACACTAGGGACAGACATTGGACACACACTAGAGACAGACATTGGACACACACTAGTGACAGACATTGGACACACACTAGAGACAGACATTGGACACCCACTAGAGACAGACATTGGACACACACTAGAGACATATATTGGACACACACTAGAGACAGACATTGAACACACACTAGAGACAGACATTGGACAAACACACTAGAGACAGACATTGGACACACTAGAGTCAGACATTGGACACACACACTAGACAGACATTGGACACACACTAGAGACAGACATTGGTTACACATTAGAGACAGACATTGGACACACTAGAGACAGATATTGGACACACTAGAGACAGACATTGGACACACACTAGAGAGGGACATTAGACACACACACTAAAGACAGACATTGGACTCACACTAGAGACAGACTTTGGACACACACTAGAGACAGACATTGGACACACACTAGAGACAGACATTGGACACACACTAGAGACAGACTTTGGACACACACTAGAGACAGACATTGGACACACACACTAGACAGACATTGGACACACACTAGAGACAGACATTGGACACACGCACTAGACAGACATTGGACACACACTAGAGACAGATATTGGACACACACTAGAGACAGCCATTGGACACACACACTAGAGAGAGACATTGGACACACACTAGAGACAGACATTGGACACACACTAGAGACAGACATTGGACACACACTAGAGACAGACATTGGGCACACACTAGAGACAGACATTGGACACTCACTAGAGACAGACATTGGACACACACTAGAGACAGACATTGGACACACACATTAGAGACAGGCTTTGCACACACACTAGAGACAGACATTGGACACACACTAGAGACAGACACTGGACACAGACTAGAGACAGACATTGGACACACACACTAGAGACAGACATTGGACAAACACTAGAGACAGACATTGGACACTCACTAGAGACAGACATTGGACACACACCAGAGACAGACATTGGACACACACTAGAGACAGACATTGTACACACACTAGAGACAGACATTGGACACACACACTAGAGACAGACATTGTACACACACTAGAGACAGACATTGGACACACACTAGAGACAGACATTGGACACACACTAGAGACAGACATTGGACACACACTAGAGACAGACATTGGAGACACACACTAGAGACAGACATTGGACACACACTAGAGACAGACATTGGACACACACTAGAGACAGACATTGGACACACATTAGAGACAGACATTGGACACACACTAGAGACAGACATTGGACACACACTAGAGACAGACATTGGACACACACTAGAGACAGACATTGGTCACAAACACTAGAGACAGACATTGGACACACACTAGAGACAGACATTGGACACACACTAGAGACAGACATTGGACACACTAGAGACAGACATTGGACATACACTAGAGACAGAGATTGGACACACGCTAGAGATAGACATTGGACACACTAGAGACAGACATTGGAAACACACTAGAGACAGACGTGGGTCACACACTAGAGACAGACATTGGACACACACTAGAGACAGACATTGGACACACACTAGAGACAGACATTGGACAAACACACTAGAGACAGACATTGGACACACTAGAGACAGATATTGGACACACTAGAGACAGACATTGGACACACACTAGAGAGGGACATTAGACACGCACACTAAAGACAGACATTGGACACACACTAGAGACAGACATTAGACACACACTAGAGACAGACTTTGGACACACACTAGAGACAGACATTGGACACACACTAGAGACAGACATTGGACACACACTAGAGACAGACTTTGGACACACACTAGAGACAGACATTGGACACACACACTAGACAGACATTGGACACACACTAGAGACAGACATTGGACACACACTAGAGACAGATATTGGACACACACTAGAGACAGCCATTGGACACACACTACAGACAGACATTAGACACCCACTAGTGACAGACATTGGACACACACACTAGAGAGAGACATTGGACACACACTAGAGACAGACATTGGACACACATTAGAGACAGACATTGGACACACACTAGAGACAGACATTGGGCACACACTAGAGACAGACATTGGACACTCACTAGAGACAGACATTGGACACACACTAGAGACAGACATTGGACACACACTAGAGACAGACATTGTACACACACTAGAGAGACACATTGGACACACACTAGAGACAGACATTGGAGACACACTAGAGACAGACATTGGACACACACAAGAGACAGACATTGGACACACACTAGACACAGACATTGGACACACACACTAGTGACAGACATTGGACACACACTAGTGACAGACATAGGACACACACTAGAGACAGACATTGGACAGACACTAGAGACAGACATTGGACACACACTAGAAACAGACATTGGACACACACTAGAGACAGACATTGGACACACACTAGAGACAGACATTAAACACATACTAGAAACAGACATTGGACACACACTAGAGACAGACATTGGACACACACTAGAGACAGACATTGGACACACACTAGAGACAGACATTGGACACACACTAGAGACAGACATTAGACACACACTAGAGACAGACATTGGACACACACTAGAAACAGACATTGGACACACACTAGAGACAGACATTGGACACACACTAGAGACTGACATTGGACACACACAATAGACTGACATTTTACACACAGTAGAGAGAGACATTGGACACACACTAGAGACAGGCATTGGATACACACTAGAGACAGACATTGGACACACACTAGAGACTGACATTGGACACACACTAGAGACAGACATTGTACACACACTAGAGATAGACATTGGACACACACTAGAGACAGATATTGGACACACACTAGAGACAGGCATTGGACACACATTAGAGACAGACATTGGACACACACTAGAGACAGACATTGGTCACACACTAGAGACAGATATTGGACACACACTAGAGAGGGACATTGGACACACACTATAGACAGACATTGGACACACACACTAGAGACAGACATTGGACATACACTAGAGACAGACATTGGACACACACTAGAGACAGACATTGGACACACACTAACACACTAGAGACAGACATTGGACACACACTAGAGACAGACATTGGACACATTAGAGACAGACATCGGACACACACGAGAGACAGACATTGGACACACTAGAGACAGACATTGGACACACATTAGAGACAGACATTGGACACACACTAGAGACAGACATTGGTCACACACTAGAGACAGACATTGGACACACTAGAGACAGACATTGGACACACACTAGAGACAGACATTAGTCACACACTAGAGACAGACATTGGACACACACTAGAGACAGACATTGGACACACACTAGAGACAGACATTTGTCACACACACTAGAGACAGACATTGGACATACATTAGAGACAGACATTGGACACACACTAGAGACAGACATTGGACACACACTAGAGACAGACATTGGACACACACTAGAGACAGACATTGGTCACACACACTAGAGACAGACATTGGACACACACTAGAGACAGACATTGGACACACACTAGAGACAGACATTGGACACACTAGAGACAGACATTGGACACACACTAGAGACAGAGATTGGACACACGCTAGAGATAGACATTGGACACACTAGAGACAGACATTGGAAACACACTAGAGACAGACGTTGGACACACACTAGGGACAGACATTGGACACACACTAGAGACAGACATTGGACACACACTAGAGACAGACATTGGACACACTAGTGACAGACATTGGACACACACTAGAGACAGACATTGGACACCCACTAGAGACAGACATTGGACACACACTAGAGATAGACATTGGACACACACTAGAGACAGACATTGGACACACACTAGAGACAGACATTGCACACACTAGAGACAGACATTGGACACACACTAGAGACAGACATTGGTCACACACTAGAGACAGACATTGGACACACACTAGAGACAGACATTAAACACACACACTACACAGACATTGGACACACACTGGAGACAGACAATGGACACACACTAGAGATAGACATTGGACACACACTAGAGAGACATTGGCCACACACTAGAGACAGACATTGGACACACACGAGAGACAGACATTGGACACACACACTAGAGACAGACATTAGACACACACACTAGAGACAGACATTGGACACACACTAGAGACAGACATTGGACACACACTAGAGACATATATTGGACACACACTAGAGACAGACATTGGACACACACTAGAGACACACATTGGACAAACACACTAGAGACAGACATTGGACACACTAGAGTCAGACATTGGACACACACACTAGACAGACATTGGACACACTCTAGAGACAGACATTGGATACACATTAGAGACAGACATTGGACACACTAGAGACAGATATTGGACACACTAGAGACAGACATTGGACACACACTAGAGGGGGACATTAGACACACACACTAAAGACAGACATTGGACACACACTAGAGACAGACATTAGATACACACTAGAGACAGACATTGGACACACTAGAGACAGACATTGGACACACATTAGAGACAGACATTGGACACACACTAGAGACAGACATTGGAGACACACTAGAGACAGACATTGGCCACATTAGAGACAGACATTGGACACACACTAGACACAGACATTGGACACACACTAGAGACAGGCATTGGACACACTAGAGACAGACATTGGACACACACTAGAGACATACATTAGTCACACACTAGAGACAGACATTGGACACACACTAGAGACAGACATTGGACACACACTAGAGACAGACATTGGTCACACACACTAGAGACAGACATTGGACATACATTAGAGACAGACATTGGACACACACTAGAGACAGACATTGGACACACACTAGAGACAGACATTGGACACACACTAGAGACAGACATTGGTCACACACACTAGAGACAGACATTGGACACACACTAGGGACAGAGATTGGACACACGATAGAGATAGACATTGGACACACTAGAGACAGACATTGGAAACACACTAGAGACGGACGTTGGACACACACTAGGGACAGACATTGGACACACACCAGAGACAGACATTGGACACACACTAGAGACAGACATTGGACACACTAGTGACAGACATTGGACACACACTAGAGACAGACATTGGACACCCACTAGAGACAGACATTGGACACACACTAGAGATAGACATTGGACACACGCTAGAGACAGACATTGGACACACACTAGAGACAGACATTGGACACACACACTAGAGACAGACATTGGACATACATTAGAGACAGACATTGGACACACACTAGAGACAGACATTGGACACACACTAGAGACAGACATTGGACACACACTAGAGACAGACATTGGTCACACACACTAGAGACAGACATTGGACACACACTAGAGACAGACATTGGACACACACTAGAGACAGACATTGGACACACTAGAGACAGACATTGGACACACACTAGAGACAGAGATTGGACACACGCTAGAGATAGACATTGGACACACTAGAGACAGACATTGGAAACACACTAGAGACAGACGTTGGACACACACTAGGGACAGACATTGGACACACACTAGAGACAGACATTGGACACACACTAGAGACAGACATTGGACACACTAGTGACAGACATTGGACACACACTAGAGACAGACATTGGACACCCACTAGAGACAGACATTGGACACACACTAGAGATAGACATTGGACACACACTAGAGACAGACATTGGACACACACTAGAGACAGACATTGCACACACTAGAGACAGACATTGGACACACACTAGAGACAGACATTGGTCACACACTAGAGACAGACATTGGACACACACTAGAGACAGACATTAAACACACACACTACACAGACATTGGACACACACTGGAGACAGACAATGGACACACACTAGAGATAGACATTGGACACACACTAGAGAGACATTGGCCACACACTAGAGACAGACATTGGACACACACGAGAGACAGACATTGGACACACACACTAGAGACAGACATTAGACACACACACTAGAGACAGACATTGGACACACACTAGAGACAGACATTGGACACACACTAGAGACAGACATTGGACACACACTAGAGACACACATTGGACAAACACACTAGAGACAGACATTGGACACACTAGAGTCAGACATTGGACACACACACTAGACAGACATTGGACACACTCTAGAGACAGACATTGGATACACATTAGAGACAGACATTGGACACACTAGAGACAGATATTGGACACACTAGAGACAGACATTGGACACACACTAGAGGGGGACATTAGACACACACACTAAAGACAGACATTGGACACACACTAGAGACAGACATTAGACACACACTAGAGACAGACATTGGACACACTAGAGACAGACATTGGACACACATTAGAGACAGACATTGGACACACACTAGAGACAGACATTGGAGACACATTAGAGACAGACATTGGCCACATTAGAGACAGACATTGGACACACACTAGACACAGACATTGGACACACACTAGAGACAGGCATTGGACACACTAGAGACAGACATTGGACACACACTAGAGACAGACATTGGACACACACTAGAGACAGACATTGGACACACACTAGAGACAGACATTGGTCACACACACTAGAGACAGACATTGGACATACATTAGAGACAGACATTGGACACACACTAGAGACAGACATTGGACACACACTAGAGACAGACATTGGACACACACTAGAGACGGACATTGGTCACACACACTAGAGACAGACATTGGACACACACTAGAGACAGACATTGGACACACACTAGAGACAGACATTGGACACACTAGAGACAGACATTGGACACACACTAGGGACAGAGATTGGACACACGATAGAGATAGACATTGGACACACTAGAGACAGACATTGGAAACACACTAGAGACGGACGTTGGACACACACTAGGGACAGACATTGGACACACACTAGAGACAGACATTGGACACACACTAGAGACAGACATTGGACACAGTAGTGACAGACATTGGACACACACTAGAGACAGACATTGGACACCCACTAGAGACAGACATTGGACACACACTAGAGATTGACATTGGACACACACTAGAGACAAACATTGGACACACACTAGAGACAGACATTGGACACACTAGAGACAGACATTGGACACACACTAGAGACAGACATTGGTCACACACTAGAGACAGACATTGGACAGACACTAGAGACAGACATTGGAGACACACACACTACACAGACATTGGACACACACTGGAGACAGTCAATGGACACACACTAGAGATAGACATTGGACACACACTAGAGAGACATTGGCCACACACTAGAGACAGACATTGGACACACACGAGAGACAGACATTGGACACACACACTAGAGACAGACATTAGACACACACACTAGAGACAGACATTGGACACACACTAGAGACAGACATTGGACACACACACTAGAGACATATATTGGACACACACTAGAGACAGACATTGGACACACACTAGAGACAGACATTGGACAAACACACTAGAGGCAGACATTGGACACACTAGAGTCAGACATTGGACACACACACTAGACAGACATTGGACACACACTAGAGACAGACATTGGATACACATTAGAGACAGACATTGGACACACTAGAGACAGATATTGGACACACTAGAGACAGACATTGGACACACACTAGACAGGGACATTAGACACACACACTAAAGACAGACATTGGACACACACTAGAGACAGACATTAGACACACACTAGAGACAGACTTTGAACACACAATAGAGACAGACATTGGACACACACTAGAGACAGACATTGGACACACACTAGAGACAGACTTTGGACACACACTAGAGACAGACATTGGACACACACACTAGACAAACATTGGACACACACTAGAGACAGACATTGGACACACACTAGAGACAGACATTGGACACACACTAGAGACAGACTTTGGACACACACTAGAGACAGACATTGGACACACACACTAGACAGACATTGGACACACACTAGAGACAGACATTGGACACACACACTAGACATACATTGGACACACACCAGAGACAGACATTGGACACACACCAGAGACAGACATTGGACACACACTAGAGACAGACATTGGACACACACTAGAGACAGATATTGGACACACTCTAGAGACAGCCATTGGACACACACTACAGACAGACATTAGACACCCACTAGTGACAGACATTGGACACACACACTAGAGAGAGACATTTGACACACACTAGAGACAGACATTGGACACACACTAGAGACAGACATTGGACACACACTAGAGACAGACATTGGGCACACACTAGAGACAGACATTGGACACTCACTAGAGACAGACATTGGACTCACACACTAGAGACAGACATTGGACACACACTAGAGACATACATTAGTCACACACTAGAGACAGACATTGGACACACACTAGAGACAGACATTGGACACACACTAGAGACAGACATTGGTCACACACACTAGAGACAGACATTGGACATACATTAGAGACAGACATTGGACACACACTAGAGACAGACATTGGACACACACTAGAGACAGACATTGGACACACACTAGAGACATACATTGGTCACACACACTAGAGACAGACATTGGACACACACTAGAGACAGATATTGGACACACACTAGAGACAGACATTGGACACACTAGAGACAGACATTGGACACACACTAGGGACAGAGATTGGACACACGATAGAGATAGACATTGGACACACTAGAGACAGACATTGGAAACACACTAGAGACGGACGTTGGACACACACTAGGGACAGACATTGGACACACACTAGAGACAGACATTGGACACACACTAGAGACAGACATTGGACACACTAGTGACAGACATTGGACACACACTAGAGACAGACATTGGACACCCACTAGAGACAGACATTGGACACACACTAGAGATAGACATTGGACACACACTAGAGACAGACATTGGACACACACTAGAGACAGACATTGGAGACACACACACTACACAGACATTGGACACACACTGGAGACAGACAATGGACACACACTAGAGATAGACATTGGACACACACTAGAGAGACATTGGCCGCACACTAGAGACAGACATTGGACACACACGAGAGACAGACATTGGACACACACACTAGAGACAGACATTAGACACACACACTAGAGACAGACATTGGACACACACTAGAGACAGACATTGGACACACACTAGAGACATATATTGGACACACACTAGAGACAGACATTGGACACACACTAGAGACAGACAGTGGACAAACACACTAGAGACAGACATTGGACACACTAGAGTCAGACATTGAACACACACACTAGACAGACATTGGACACACACTAGAGACAGACATTGGATACACATTAGAGACAGACATTGGACACACTAGAGACAGATATTGGACACACTAGAGACAGACATTGGACACACACTAGAGAGGGACATTAGACACACACACTAAAGACAGACATTGGACACACACTAGAGACAGACATTAGACACACACTAGAGACAGACTTTGGACACACACTAGAGACAGACATTGGACACACACTAGAGACAGACATTGGACACACACTAGAGACAGACTTTGGACACACACTAGAGACAGACATTGGACACACACACTAGACAGACATTGGACACACACTAGAGACAGACATTGGACACACATACTAGACAGACATTGGACACACACTAGAGACAGATATTGGACACACACTAGAGACAGACATTGGACACACATACTAGACAGCCATTGGACACACACTACAGACAGACATTAGACACCCACTAGTGACAGACATTGGACACACACACTAGAGAGAGACATTGGACACACACTAGAGACAGACATTGGACACACACTAGAGACAGACATTGGACATACACTAGAGACAGACATTGGGCACACACTAGAGACAGACATTGGACACTCACTAGAGACAGACATTGGACTCACACACTAGAGAGAGACATTGTACACTCACTAGAGACAGACATTGGACACACACTAGAGACAGACATTGGACACACACATTAGAGACAGGCATTGCACACACACTAGAGACAGACATTGGACACACACTAGAGACAGACACTGGACACAGACTAGAGACAGACATTGGACACACACACTAGAGACAGACATTGGACTAACACTAGAGACAGACATTGGACACTCACTAGAGACAGACATTGGACACACACCAGAGACAGACATTGGACACACACTAGAGACAGACATTGTACACACACTAGAGACAGACATTGGACACACACACTAGAGACAGACATTGGACACACACTAGAGACAGACATTGGACACACACAAGAGACAGACATTGGACACACACTAGAGACAGACATTGGACACACACTAGAGACAGACATTGGAGACACACACTAGAGACAGACATTGGACACACACTAGAGACAGACATTGGACACACACTAGAGACAGACATTGGACACACAGTAGAGACAGACATTGGACACACACTAGAGACAGACATTGGACACACACTAGAGACAGACATTGGACACACACTAGAGACAGACATTGGTCACACACACTAGAGACAGACATTGGACACACACTAGAGACAGACATTGGACACACACTAGAGACAGACATTGGACACACACTAGAGACATATATTGGACACACACTAGAGACAGACATTGGACACACATTAGAGACAGACATTGGACACACTAGAGTCAGACATTGGACACACTAGAGTCAGACATTGGACACACACACTAGACAGACATTGGACACACACTAGAGACATATATTGGACACACACTAGAGACAGACATTGGACACACATTAGAGACAGACATTGGACACACTAGAGACAGATATTGGACACACTAGAGACAGACATTGGACACACACTAGAGAGGGACATTAGACACACACACTAAAGACAGACATTGGACACACACTAGAGACAGACATTAGACACACACTAGAGACAGACTTTGGACACACACTAGAGACAGACATTGGACACACACTAGAGACAGACATTGGACACACACTAGAGACAGACTTTGAACACACACTAGAGACAGACATTGGACACACACACTAGACAGACTTTGGACACACACTAGAGACAGACATTGGACACACACACTAGACAGACATTGGACACACACTAGAGACAGATATTGGACACACACTAGAGACAGCCATTGGACACACACTACAGACAGACATTAGACACCCACTAGTGACAGACATTGGACACACACACTAGAGAGAGACATTGGACACACACTAGAGACAGACAGTGGACACACTAGTGACAGACATTGGACACACACTAGAGACAGACATTGGACACCCACTAGAGACAGACATTGGACACACACTAGAGATAGACATTGGACACACACTAGAGACAGACATTGGACACACACTAGAGACAGACATTGCACACACTAGAGACAGACATTGGACACACACTAGAGACAGACATTGGTCACACACTAGAGACAGACATTAAACACACACACTACACAGACATTGGACACACACTGGAGACAGACATTGGACACACACTAGAGACAGACATTGGACACACACTAGAGAGACATTGGGCACACACTAGAGACAGACATTGGACACTCACTAGAGACAGACATTGGACACAGACACTAGAGAGAGACATTGTACACTCACTAGAGACAGACATTGGACACACACTAGAGACAGACATTGGACACACACTAGAGACAGACATTGGACACACACATTAGAGACAGGCATTGCACACACACTAGAGACAGACATTGGACACACACCAGTGACAGACATTGGACACACACTAGAGACAGACATTGGACACACACCAGAGACAGACATTGGACACACACTAGAGACAGACATTGTACACACACTAGAGACAGACATTGGACACACACCAGAGACAGACATTGGACACACACTAGAGACAGACATTGTACACACACTAGAGACAGACATTGGACACACACACTAGAGACAGACATTGGACACACACTAGAGACAGACATTGGACACACTAGAGACAGACATTGGACACACACTAGAGACAGAGATTGGACACACGCTAGAGACAGACATTGGAAACACACTAGAGACGGACGTTGGACACACACTGGGGACAGACATTGGACACACACTAGAGACAGACATTGGACACACACTAGAGACAGACATTGGACACACTAGTGACAGACATTGGACACACACTAGAGACAGACATTGGACACCCACTAGAGACAGACATTGGACACACACTAGAGATAGACATTGGACACACACTAGAGACAGATATTGGACACACACTAGAGACAGACATTGGACACACTAGAGACAGACATTGGACACACACTAGAGACAGATATTAGACACACACACTACACAGACATTGAACACACACTGGAGACAGACAATGGACACACACTAGAGATAGACATTGGACACACACTAGAGAGACATTGGCCACACACTAGAGACAGACATTGGACACACACGAGAGACAGACATTGGACACACACACTAGAGACAGACATTAGACACACACACTAGAGACAGACATTGGACACACACTAGAGACAGACATTGGACACACACTAGAGACATATATTGGACACACACAAGAGACAGACATTGGACACACACTAGAGACAGACATTGGACAAACACACTAGAGAAAGACATTGGACACACTAGAGTCAGACATTGGACACACACACTAGACAGACATTGGACACACACTAGAGACAGACATTGGATACACATTAGAGACAGACATTGGACACACTAGAGACAGATATTGGACACACTAGAGACAGACATTGGACACACACTAGAGAGGGACATTAGACACACACACTAAAGACAGACATTGGACACACACTAGAGACAGACATTAGACACACACTAGAGACAGACTTTGGACACACACTAGAGACAGACATTGGACACACACTAGAGACAGACATTGGACACACACACCAGAGACAGACATTGGACACACACTAGAGACAGACATTGTACACACACTAGAGACAGACATTGGACACACACACTAGAGACAGACATTGTACACACACTAGAGACAGACATTGGACACACACTAGAGACAGACATTGGACACACACTAGAGACAGACATTGGACACACACGAGAGACAGACATTGGACACTCCCTAGAGACAGTCATTGGACACTCACTAGAGACAGACATTGGACACACACTAGAGACAGACATTGGACACACACACTAGAGACAGACATTGGACAAACACACTAGAGACAGACATTGGACACACACTAGAGACAGACATTGGACACACACTAGAGACAGACATTGGACACACACTAGAGACAGACATTGGACACACACGAGAGACAGACATTGGACACTCCCTAGAGACAGACATTGGACACTCACTAGAGACAGACATTGGACACACACTAGACAGACATTGGACACACACTAGAGAGAGACATTGGACACACACACTAGAGACAGACATTGGACACACACTAGAGACAGACGTTGGACACACACTAGAGACAGCCATTGGACACACACACTAGAGACAGACTTTGGACACACACTAGAGACAGACATTGGACACACACACTAGAGACAGACATTGGACACACACTAGAGACAGACATTGGACACACACTAGAGACAGACATTGGACACACAGTAGAGACAGACATTGGACACTCACTAGAGACAGACATTGGACACACACTAGAGACAGACATTGGACACACACGAGAGACAGACATTGGACACTCCCTAGAGACAGACATTGGACACTCACTAGAGACAGACATTGGACACACACTAGACAGACATTGGACACACACTAGAGAGAGACATTGGACACACACTAGAGACAGACATTGGACGCACTAGAGACAGACATTGGACACACACTAGAGACAGACATTGGGCACACACTAGAGACAGACATTGGACACACACTAGAGACAGACATTGGACACACACACTAGAGACAGACTTTGGACACACACTAGAGACAGACATTGGACACACACACTAGAGACAGACATTGGACACACACTAGAGACAGACATTGGACACACACTAGAGACAGACATTGGACACACAGTAGAGACAGACATTGGACACTCACTAGAGACAGACATTGGACACACACTAGAGACAGACATTGGACACACACGAGAGACAGACATTGGACACTCCCTAGAGACAGACATTGGACACACACACTAGAGACAGACATTGGACACACACTAGAGACAGACATTGGACACACACACAAGAGACAGACATTGGACACACACTAGAGACAGACATTGGACACACACTAGAGACAGACATGGGACACACAGTAGAGACAGACATTGGACACACACTAGAGAGACATTGGCCACACACTAGAGACAGACATTGGACACACACGAGAGACAGACTTTGGACACACACACTAGAGACAGACATTAGACACACACACTAGAGACAGACATTGGACACACACTAGAGACAGACATTGGACACACACTAGAGACATATATTGGACACACACTAGAGACAGACATTGGACACACACTAGAGACAGACATTGGATAAAACACACTAGAGACAGACATTGGACACACTAGAGTCAGACATTGGACACACACACTAGACAGACATTGGACACACACTAGAGACAGACATTGGATACACATTAGAGACAGACATTGGACACACTAGAGACAGATATTGGACACACTAGAGACAGACATTGGACACACACTAGAGAGGGACATTAGACACACACACTAAAGACAGACATTGGACACACACTAGAGACAGACATTAGACACACACTAGAGACAGACTTTGGACACACACTAGAGACAGACATTGGACACACACTAGAGACAGACATTGGACACACACTAGAGACAGACTTTGGACACACACTAGAGACAGACATTGGACACACACACTAGACAGACATTGGACACACACTAGAGACAGACATTGGACACACACACTAGACAGACATTGGACACACACTAGAGACAGATATTGGACACACACTAGAGACAGACATTGGACACACACTAGAGACAGACATTGGACATTCACTAGAGACAGACATTGGACACACACACTAGAGAGAGACATTGTACACTCACTAGAGACAGACATTGGACACACACTAGAGACAGACATTGGACACACACTAGAGACAGACATTGGACACACACATTAGAGACAGGCATTGCACACACACTAGAGACAGACATTGGACACACACCAGAGACAGACATTGGACACACACTAGAGACAGACATTGGACACACACCAGAGACAGACATTGGACACACACTAGAGACAGACATTGTACACACACTAGAGACAGACATTGGACACACACCAGAGACAGACATTGGACACACACTAGAGACAGACATTGTACACACAATAGAGACAGACATTGGACACACACACTAGAGACAGACATTGTACACACACTAGAAGCAGACATTGGACACACACTAGAGACAGACATTGGACACACACTAGAGACAGACATTGGACACACACTAGAGACAGACATTGGAGACACACACTAGAGACAGACATTGGAGACACACACTAGAGACAGACATTGGACACACACTAGAGACAGACATTGGACACACACTAGAGACAGACATTGGACACACAGTAGAGACAGACATTGGACACACACTAGAGACAGACATTGGACACACACTAGAGACAGACATTGGACACACACTAGAGACAGACATTGGTCACACACACTAGAGACAGACATTGGACACACACTACAGACAGACATTGGACACACACTAGAGACAGACATTGGACACACTAGAGACAGACATTGGACATACACTAGAGACAGAGATTGGACACACGCTAGAGATAGACATTGGACACACTAGAGACAGACATTGGAAACACACTAGAGACAGACGTTGGACACACACTAGAGACAGACATTGGACACACACGAGAGACAGACATTGGACACACACTAGAGACAGACATTGGACACGCTAGAGACACACATTGGACACACACTAGAGACAGACATTGGACACACACTAGAGACAGACATTGGACACACACTAGAGACAGACATTGGACACACAGTAGAGACAGACATTGGACACACACTAGAGAGACATTGGCCACACACTAGAGACAGACATTGGACACACACGAGAGACAGACATTGGACACACACACTAGAGACAGACATTAGACACACACACTAGAGACAGACATTGGACACACACTAGAGACAGACATTGGACACACACTAGAGAGACATTGGCCACACACTAGAGACAGACATTGGACACACACGAGAGACAGACATTGGACACACACACTAGAGACAGACATGAGACACACACACTAGAGACAGACATTGGACACACACTAGAGACAGACATTGGACACACACTAGAGACATATATTGGACACACACCAGAGACAGACATTGGACACACACTAGAGACAGACATTGGACAAAGACACTAGAGACAGACATTGGACACACTAGAGTCAGACATTGGACACACACACTAGACAGACATTGGACACACACTAGAGACAGACATTGGATACACATTAGAGACAGACATTGGACACACTAGAGACAGATATTGTACACACTAGAGACAGACATTGGACACACACTAGAGAGGGACATTAGACACACACACTAAAGACAGACACTGGACACAGACTAGAGACAGACATTGGACACACACACTAGAGACAGACATTGGACAAACACTAGAGACAGACATTGGACACTCACTAGAGACAGACATTGGACACACACCAGAGACAGACATTGGACACACACTAGAGACAGACATTGTACACACACTAGAGACAGACATTGGACACACACACTAGAGACAGACATTGTACACACACTAGAGACAGACATTGGACACACACTAGAGACAGACATTGGACACACACTAGAGACAGACATTGGACACACACGAGAGACAGACATTGGACACTCCCTAGAGACAGTCATTGGACACTCACTAGAGACAGACATTGGACACACACTAGAGACAGACATTGGACACACACACTAGAGACAGACATTGGACAAACACACTAGAGACAGACATTGGACACACACTAGAGACAGACATTGGACACACACTAGAGACAGACATTGGACACACACTAGAGACAGACATTGGACACACACGAGAGACAGACATTGGACACTCCCTAGAGACAGACATTGGACACTCACTAGAGACAGACATTGGACACACACTAGACAGACATTGGACACACACTAGAGAGAGACATTGGACACACACACTAGAGACAGACATTGGACACACACTAGAGACAGACGTTGGACACACACTAGAGACAGCCATTGGACACACACACTAGAGACAGACTTTGGACACACACTAGAGACAGACATTGGACACACACACTAGAGACAGACATTGGACACACACTAGAGACAGACATTGGACACACACTAGAGACAGACATTGGACACACAGTAGAGACAGACATTGGACACTCACTAGAGACAGACATTGGACACACACTAGAGACAGACATTGGACACACACGAGAGACAGACATTGGACACTCCCTAGAGACAGACATTGGACACTCACTAGAGACAGACATTGGACACACACTAGACAGACATTGGACACACACTAGAGAGAGACATTGGACACACACTAGAGACAGACATTGGACGCACTAGAGACAGACATTGGACACACACTAGAGACAGACATTGGGCACACACTAGAGACAGACATTGGACACACACTAGAGACAGACATTGGACACACACACTAGAGACAGACTTTGGACACACACTAGAGACAGACATTGGACACACACACTAGAGACAGACATTGGACACACACTAGAGACAGACATTGGACACACACTAGAGACAGACATTGGACACACAGTAGAGACAGACATTGGACACTCACTAGAGACAGACATTGGACACACACTAGAGACAGACATTGGACACACACGAGAGACAGACATTGGACACTCCCTAGAGACAGACATTGGACACACACACTAGAGACAGACATTGGACACACACTAGAGACAGACATTGGACACACACACAAGAGACAGACATTGGACACACACTAGAGACAGACATTGGACACACACTAGAGACAGACATGGGACACACAGTAGAGACAGACATTGGACACACACTAGAGAGACATTGGCCACACACTAGAGACAGACATTGGACACACACGAGAGACAGACTTTGGACACACACACTAGAGACAGACATTAGACACACACACTAGAGACAGACATTGGACACACACTAGAGACAGACATTGGACACACACTAGAGACATATATTGGACACACACTAGAGACAGACATTGGACACACACTAGAGACAGACATTGGATAAAACACACTAGAGACAGACATTGGACACACTAGAGTCAGACATTGGACACACACACTAGACAGACATTGGACACACACTAGAGACAGACATTGGATACACATTAGAGACAGACATTGGACACACTAGAGACAGATATTGGACACACTAGAGACAGACATTGGACACACACTAGAGAGGGACATTAGACACACACACTAAAGACAGACATTGGACACACACTAGAGACAGACATTAGACACACACTAGAGACAGACTTTGGACACACACTAGAGACAGACATTGGACACACACTAGAGACAGACATTGGACACACACTAGAGACAGACTTTGGACACACACTAGAGACAGACATTGGACACACACACTAGACAGACATTGGACACACACTAGAGACAGACATTGGACACACACACTAGACAGACATTGGACACACACTAGAGACAGATATTGGACACACACTAGAGACAGACATTGGACACACACTAGAGACAGACATTGGACATTCACTAGAGACAGACATTGGACACACACACTAGAGAGAGACATTGTACACTCACTAGAGACAGACATTGGACACACACTAGAGACAGACATTGGACACACACTAGAGACAGACATTGGACACACACATTAGAGACAGGCATTGCACACACACTAGAGACAGACATTGGACACACACCAGAGACAGACATTGGACACACACTAGAGACAGACATTGGACACACACCAGAGACAGACATTGGACACACACTAGAGACAGACATTGTACACACACTAGAGACAGACATTGGACACACACCAGAGACAGACATTGGACACACACTAGAGACAGACATTGTACACACAATAGAGACAGACATTGGACACACACACTAGAGACAGACATTGTACACACACTAGAAGCAGACATTGGACACACACTAGAGACAGACATTGGACACACACTAGAGACAGACATTGGACACACACTAGAGACAGACATTGGAGACACACACTAGAGACAGACATTGGAGACACACACTAGAGACAGACATTGGACACACACTAGAGACAGACATTGGACACACACTAGAGACAGACATTGGACACACAGTAGAGACAGACATTGGACACACACTAGAGACAGACATTGGACACACACTAGAGACAGACATTGGACACACACTAGAGACAGACATTGGTCACACACACTAGAGACAGACATTGGACACACACTACAGACAGACATTGGACACACACTAGAGACAGACATTGGACACACTAGAGACAGACATTGGACATACACTAGAGACAGAGATTGGACACACGCTAGAGATAGACATTGGACACACTAGAGACAGACATTGGAAACACACTAGAGACAGACGTTGGACACACACTAGAGACAGACATTGGACACACACGAGAGACAGACATTGGACACACACTAGAGACAGACATTGGACACGCTAGAGACACACATTGGACACACACTAGAGACAGACATTGGACACACACTAGAGACAGACATTGGACACACACTAGAGACAGACATTGGACACACAGTAGAGACAGACATTGGACACACACTAGAGAGACATTGGCCACACACTAGAGACAGACATTGGACACACACGAGAGACAGACATTGGACACACACACTAGAGACAGACATTAGACACACACACTAGAGACAGACATTGGACACACACTAGAGACAGACATTGGACACACACTAGAGACATATATTGGACACACACCAGAGACAGACATTGGACACACACTAGAGACAGACATTGGACAAAGACACTAGAGACAGACATTGGACACACTAGAGTCAGACATTGGACACACACACTAGACAGACATTGGACACACACTAGAGACAGACATTGGATACACATTAGAGACAGACATTGGACACACTAGAGACAGATATTGTACACACTAGAGACAGACATTGGACACACACTAGAGAGGGACATTAGACACACACACTAAAGACAGACACTGGACACAGACTAGAGACAGACATTGGACACACACACTAGAGACAGACATTGGACAAACACTAGAGACAGATATTGGACACTCACTAGAGACAGACATTGGACACACACCAGAGACAGACATTGGACACACACTAGAGACAGACATTGTACACACACTAGAGACAGACATTGGACACACACACTAGAGACAGACATTGTACACACACTAGAGACAGACATTGGACACACACTAGAGACAGACATTGGACACACACTAGAGACAGACATTGGACACACACGAGAGACAGACATTGGACACTCCCTAGAGACAGTCATTGGACACTCACTAGAGACAGACATTGGACACACACTAGAGACAGACATTGGACACACACACTAGAGACAGACATTGGACAAACACACTAGAGACAGACATTGGACACACACTAGAGACAGACATTGGACACACACTAGAGACAGACATTGGACACACACTAGAGACAGACATTGGACACACACGAGAGACAGACATTGGACACTCCCTAGAGACAGACATTGGACACTCACTAGAGACAGACATTGGACACACACTAGACAGACATTGGACACACACTAGAGAGAGACATTGGACACACACACTAGAGACAGACATTGGACACACACTAGAGACAGACGTTGGACACACACTAGAGACAGCCATTGGACACACACACTAGAGACAGACTTTGGACACACACTAGAGACAGACATTGGACACACACACTAGAGACAGACATTGGACACACACTAGAGACAGACATTGGACACACACTAGAGACAGACATTGGACACACAGTAGAGACAGACATTGGACACTCACTAGAGACAGACATTGGACACACACTAGAGACAGACATTGGACACACACGAGAGACAGACATTGGACACTCCCTAGAGACAGACATTGGACACTCACTAGAGACAGACATTGGACACACACTAGACAGACATTGGACACACACTAGAGAGAGACATTGGACACACACTAGAGACAGACATTGGACGCACTAGAGACAGACATTGGACACACACTAGAGACAGACATTGGGCACACACTAGAGACAGACATTGGACACACACTAGAGACAGACATTGGACACACACACTAGAGACAGACTTTGGACACACACTAGAGACAGACATTGGACACACACACTAGAGACAGACATTGGACACACACTAGAGACAGAC